>CM055280.1:67269102-67809706 GCA_029237695.1 Conchocele bisecta
TGGCGTTTCCCAATCATCCGGCCAGAGAACGCAGATGCGTTGCTTTTTCTGCAATGGATGGAACCATATGAATAAAGACTGTAGAAAATACAAGCAGTTCCTAGACTCGATGACAAGTAAAAGTCCTGAACCAACGAAGACCCAGGAGCCGTTAAACGGGAAAGGGCCGGTGGTGTAGGACGAAAGCTCCAGCCCGTAGCCGTAAGAGGCCATTTAGATCCGCTAGTCAGCGGTGTGCAGCAGCAGGAACTTCAAGAGATGAAGCCAGCGACAAGGGCTGAGACGCAGCTTAGCGGCTCAGTTGCCGCCAGCCAAGGGGAGACAATCGCAGTTCATGTCGTGAATGCGGGTTCGTCTATGGTTAATGTTGTGATAGGAGACCGTCCGGTTAAGGCAAGAATTGACTCCGGAGTGGAGGTTACAATTTTGTCTTCAGTTGTTTACGAACAGCTAAAGAGGAAACCGGGGAATGTTGGTGACATCAATTTCAGGGCTGGATATATTTTTTATAAATATATTTTTCTGATTTTGGGATTTTCTCCCCAATGCAGCTGGTTAAATACGGTACGAACCGGCTGGCCCGGCCTTAATAAACCTTAGGTGTTGATACGCCGCTAAGCACCAATAAATCAATCAATCAATTCAAATCTGTCTGTTTGACTTCTAGTACAACGTTTGAGTCTATCCCGAAAAAACTTTATGACTTTGGTAAACGATTCAGAGCCCCAGATAAGGTGCGCATTGATGTATTTTACGCACTTATTTTATCCGAATACATTGATTATCAACAGTGGGAGTATAAAATACTCACAGCAATGTGAAAATACGCATTGCTTTTCAAATTGAGTAGTGAAAATACTGTAATAAAGTTGAACATTTACTTAGTTGAGTTGTAAAAAGCAAACAGTTTGCTTTTTGCAGCTCAAATAAGTGAATTTTTAAATTTTGTTTTATTTTTTATCATTTGTTCCCTATTCAATAAGGAAGAAAATCAATAATGTATTTGTAAAAGTAAAATATGTATTGAATTTAAAATCTGGGGGTATAATACTCTTTAGATACAAAACTTATCTGGAGCGAAATAATTGTATTTGTAATGTGGCTGTTATTGGAGTTTCATGGCTAGTTTTATTTGCAACCAATGTAGATCCAGATCAGACTGTGCATCAGCGCAGTCAGATCTGGATCTGCACTGTTCGCTTGTCAGTCAGTAAAAATGTACAAACATTTGTATGTCTCCGGTCTCGGTAGAGCCAGAGGCATATAGTGTTTGGACTGTGTGTCACCCCGGGTGTGTGGCACATTAAGAAGTTCGCCGGAGTTTCGAAAATCTGCCAACTGGGGGGCATTTATTCGTGTGCTGACAAGCCACATTTTCTTGTTTATCATTTTACTTCACACATTAATATTGTTAATTAATTCTAGTATTTACTACCTATATTTAGGAGAATTTAAATGTTAAAAATTTGCCAAATATGTCTAAATATCGGCTACTTTAATGTTTCACTTATACACTTCTCAGTTGCACAGTCTCAGTATAGGGAAACAGGCCCCTGGGGCCCGTTTCATTAAACATAGTATGACTATAATGTTCTTAAGAGCAAATCTAGGATCGTCTGGAAATTTCAATTGAAGGATTTACATTTATTGATCATATATAAAGCTATGCTCAATAAATGTAAATCCAATAATTGGTTACAAGAAAACATTGTTAATGTGAGATTCACAGACAATCATAATTTTGCACTTACGAACATTTTAGTCGTACGAAGGTTAGTGAAACGGGTCCCAGGTGTCTAACAAACAGAAAACAACCATGTCAGACAGTAGGATAGCTATACGAGTTGCCTACGATATGGTGAGATAGCGTAGCGGGGTAGCAATTTTGTTTCTAACAGTAGGAGTACATTAGAAGGTCAGGAATTAGACTGGCCACAAATACCATAAGCCCCAATTATCCAGTCACAGACCAGGAGTTAGACTGGCCACAAATACCATAAGCCCCAT
The DNA here is from genome assembly GCA_029237695.1 of Conchocele bisecta. Taxonomy (NCBI): domain Eukaryota; kingdom Metazoa; phylum Mollusca; class Bivalvia; order Lucinida; family Thyasiridae; genus Conchocele; species Conchocele bisecta. The sequence goes on from CM055280.1 coordinate 67,271,110, forward strand.
TTCTCCAGTCACAGACCATGAGTTGTGCTGGCCACAAATACCATAAGCCCCATTTATCCAGTCACAGACCAGGAGTTGTGATGGCCACAAATACCATAAGCCCCATGTCTTCAGTCACACACCAGGAGTTAGACAGGCCACAAATACCATAAGCCCCTTCTTCAGCCACACACCAGGAGTTAGACTGGCCACAAATACCATAAGCCCCATTTCTCCAGTCACAGACGAGGAGTTGTGCTGGCCACAAATACCATAAACCCCATTTCTCCAGTCACAGACCAGGAGTTAGACTGGCCACAAATACCATAAGCCCCATTTTCCAGTCACAGAACACGAGTTGTGCTGTCCACAAATATCATAAGCCATATTTCTCCAGTCACAGACCAGGAGTAGTGCTGGCCACAAATACCATAAGCCCCATTTCTCCAGTCAGATCAGGAGCTAGACTGGCCACAAATGCCATAAGCCCCATTTCTCCAGTCACAGACCAGGAGTTGTGCTGGCCACAAATACCATAAGCCCCATTTCTCCAGTCACAGACCAGGAGTTAGACTTGCCACAAATGGCATAAACTCCATTTCTCCAATCTCAGCCACACATGTATTGTAAACAGATTGTTTTTTTAACACGTAATATCGGTTTAGTGTATGTGATTGTTTGCCTCATTGTATCTTGATATGTTTTCAAATATAGATTCCGAAAATATATGAAAATTTCCGCAAATGACTTTAGACCTTGCTGAAAATTTCAAGAGCACATGCACAATTGTATTATGTATGTGCTGTGCATTTTTTCTTTAACTTCCTATGCCATATTACATATATGCAACTATATCGCAGATCTTCCAAAATCGATTGAAGAGGTCAGTGTCAGGGGTCATGTTTTTTCCACTCGCCACCCCCCCCCACCCCCCCCCCCCCCCCCCCCCCCCCCCCCCCCCCCCCCCCCCCCCCCCCCAATTTCATAAAATTCTCATATGTAATCAGGTAGAAAAACATCACATACACTGCGCCATTTAATTTTGCCATATCAAAATTAATAAATTTATCGTTAAATTGAAAATGTCTCCCTCAAAGTGTACTTTGCTAGCGAAGTATACTTTGCCATGTTGATGAAATAGGCTACTGATCATCTAATGTGTTTTTCTGTAGCGCTCTCATTTGCATATTTATAGATAAATTGATTTGTCAGACATGATTGGATTTAACATATTTTTAACATTTAACATTTATTTTCTTTATTTCTCAATAAAAGTATATGATGTTACCACTCATTTGAACCGTCTCGTCGAGACGGTTCAAATGAGTAACATCATATACTTTCGAGAAGTAATAAAGAAAATAGGATAAGAATGTTGTCTGAAATATACTTTGCCATGTTAATGAAATAGGCTACTGATCATCTAATGTGTTTTTTCTGTAGCGCTCTCATTTGCATATTTATAGATAAATATACAAATGAGAGCGCTACAGAAAAACACATTAGATGATCAGTACTGTTTCAAAGTATGATGATGAACTTATGCAATCAATACTCCAACATCTGTGTTCATTTATTATGATATTTATTAAACTTGTTGACTGGTTTGATAAGCATAGCCTCATTTCTTATAAAATGTGTACACTAATTTCATAAAAAACTTCTTAAACTCATTAAGTAAATGAAGTCACAGGTTGGAGTAGCGGACCAAGGTCTATAAATACATTAAATATACCTAAAAGCAAAGCATCAATAATTGAAAGAAAAAGAAAGCTACTCCCTCCTATACACATATGTGTATATCAAAATAGAATAAGATAAACAAATTGTTTTTACTCCCTCCTATACACATACATGTATCAGGGATTAAACAAAAAGTGTTAATTGTATTTATAGACCTCGGTCCGTTACTTCAACCTGTGAATGAAGTATGAGCACAATTTAGAGCAAATATTACATATGTGGATACTCGTGCTCTCCTATGCTTTTATGGCCATAAAAAATAAGTAATTTGGTTCTTAGATATGGGGTTTGCGAAATGTGAGGCTGGAGGGCGGATTTTTTTATAAAGATTGTTTTGTTTGAGATGTTCCTCTCTGATTTTCTTTCAAGTCGCCAGATGCAATATATGTTCTATAAAGTTACTATAACCACCTTAGACGTGAACAATCACCAGATATTTGTCAGACATGACTGGATTTAACATATTGTTGCATGGTAGTGTTTTTTATTGATCATGTGGCGAATTTACAGTACAATTATATTTCTCCACGACGATAAAGTGCTTGACACGAATGGAATTTTCTGACGCGGCGATATCTGAGAACCAAAATCTTTTGTTATGACCTATAATACATGTAATGTACATTTATTACTTTAGGTTGTGAGTGGGTGGTGGTCGGACGAACGAGACGGAGTAAATTAACGGTAGTGGTTCCTCCTTATAGGAATCATTATTTGCCTTGTTTGGCCCTCCGGTACGTTTTTATCTTTGGCTCTTTTGTTACCTGGGAATTTAATTGGGTTATTGCCCATTATAAAAGTAGTAAGAGTATTACTGATCTTACTGCTTTTGGGAGGGGCCAAGTGATTCTGGTGTGGCGAGGACCTGGCATCAGATCAGGATTATTCTGATTTCAGGGCTGAATATATAGTTTTGTTATTGTAAATATTCAGTTCTGAGTTTGGGATTTTCCCCCTATTTGTATATGTACAGGAAAATAGAACAGCAGAATATTTAAATAATTTCGACAACGAAAAGTTAAATGATATAAAAGTTCGCTAGACCACTTATCGGGTAATGTAACACAGTGAAGCATTGACAATATAGTTAATAATATAGGTGTATTATTCACATCATGAGCCAAGGAATTAGTAATTGAGTATTGTCACTCCATCATTTCTGAAGTAATTGGGTATTTCGAAATTTTAATTGGGTAAAATAAAATCACACTACTGTTTACACATCAACCGACAGCAATTATTGAATAATTTGCTTCAAAATAAAAACATATCTTGGCATTTCATTATAATTGTCTCCTTGGAGACAATTCTAATGAAATACCAAGATGTGTTTTCATGGAAAATAAGAAATATATGCTGTATTTTTTATTGTTTTCTGCAGCATGATAAAGGTACCACAAACATTTTATTACTTTTTGATACTTTATTATTATTCGTTTATTCACTCAGGTCACATATTTATGACAACATGAGGTAAATACAATACAACATCATGAAATGACACAATGGCTACTCAAGATAAATTACTATTCAAATGTATAAATATAACGACTAGCTGACCATGTGACGGTGACCTTAATTCAAATATCTGAAAACATAAACATTGGTTTGGAAATATATGTTTTATGTGTAATTACGATTTAATATTTTTGGGAGGACAACATTCTTATATGGTTTTCTCAAGAACATGTTCGACCCAGTGGACATCTATCATGTCTATAGATATGTGTATTCAGGATGATATGTTGCAGTACATTTATCAGTAGTCTACACACAGGCCAATTCGTTTCCACCTCCGACCTCGGTCGGAAATATTTAGTTATGGCAGATGGTGTATAATGGGTGTAGATTCCGAATATGTTGTTACTCTCAGGATACGAAATCGAAAGATGAGGGTATACAATTCGAATACTCTGCATCTAGATACATGTTTTAAATACCGTCTTTGTGAAGCACATAATGATAATATTGCACGAGCAGGGTTATCCATACAGGTGTTATGCATGGTATTCAATACATGAGACAGTAATGTCATTAAATACATGTTGGCATCAATCAAATACATACAGATTATTTGAACTTACTATTCAAACATGTTTACATGTGGGTCGCCGGCCGCCAAAAGGGAGCACACAGCATTTAATAATGGGGAAATAATTCGTCCAGCACATTCACACCCTACAACTTAAATATCTAAATGGTGAACAGCGTATGCTCTGACCAGACTGCGCGGGAGTGCAGTATGATCTGTGAGTATAGCGGTCGTAAATCTCGTGAGGTCCCTTTTCTCGAACGGCGGCCCATGTACATGTATAAACATTACACTTCCATATAATGTCCTTTCTGATCAATAAATATACTACTAACTAACTTAATATGAACAATAGTGTTTCATTATAAGAGATACAAATTTCGAGAGATTCCTTAATTCTTTCAAATTTTTCGTATTCATTAGTTGGTGAAACTTTTGTACATTTGGTCTTTTATAATAGTAAGGTTTCAAAAAGGTTGTTCTTGCATGTTTTAGTTCTTTACAGCAGAGCAAGTGATGATATTCGTCCCCAAGATCGCATAAGGCAACATAATTGATTATTTTTTTCGAACCCGCTTGCGGAAAGCGAGACATATATAGTGATCACAATGACGTCCGTGCGTCCAGGCGTCCGTCCATCTGTCCGAAATATGCGTTAAAGTTGTTTAATACCTTATATCTCTGTTTGCGTTCCAAAATCTGCGTTAAAGTTTTTAAATACCTTATATATCTCTGCAGTTCTAAGTCACATCGATTTGAAATTTCATATGCTTATTAGTCATCATCCATATATTTATTCTGTGTCCCAGTCATGCGGCCCCTGTGCCCCTATGTCAAGGTCAAATGACTTAGAAGTTTGCGTTAAAGTTTCTGTCAAAATTTGCGTTAAAGTTTTCACATACCTACTATCTCTATAACCGTAAGTCAGATTTGCTTGAAACTTTGTATGCTTATTGGGCATCAAACTTCAAATAAATACACTCTGAGACCATCAAATGCCTCGGCGGGCTCGACATGCGGGCCGCGGCGATCCTCGTTATATTTGGAGGCCATCTTTGACTTCTGTTTTTGCCACATTTATCCAATTATATTTATAAGTTACTGAAAACGTTAATTGTATACCTGAATTCAATATTTCTATACCAATTTACTACGATAGGGCGGTCATGTGCTGTTATCGACTTAGGGGATACACATGCTTTATTTTTCGATTTGGAGCGGTATGTGGGAGGTTTCATGGTATGTGAATCAGTTTTACGGCGACAATAACAAGATAATGTTCACATATCCTTAAATAGGGTAATATATGTATATATGGCGCCCATCTTGGACTTCCGTTCTACACAATATTGTCTCATTACATAGCAAACATACGGAACTCTGTCTGTATATGCAAGATTAGTATACATTTTTGCTTTGGTATGGATCAAGTGTGAGAGCAGTACGTTATATCTACAATGTAAATTATCTTGCAATTGGCAGCCGTGTTGGGTTTTCCCATGTCACAGTGAAATTAATTGAATTTTAATGCTGACCACTTATCTCGATAAGTTTAGTAAATCCACTCTGCACTCTTAAATCACTTCACTACCTCACATGGATGCAATTATATGGCATACTATAGTATTTAACTGTTTGGCGGCCATTTTGGATTTATGCAAATTTCTCAATGATCATGATGATGACAGCGTGTCATCAGTCGGATTCTTGGTGTGGATGGTCTGGACAGCAAAATCGTCAATAAAAAACCTGTGTTAGATAAAACAAGGTTAAGCTCCCGGCTGCCAGACTATGTAGAGAGATTGAGGCGAAAAACACGCGCGAAAAACAAGCGCCTGAATTACAGATATCCAACAACAACATAACAACACGGAAGAAAGAACATCAACAAGAAAGAACTGCAAAGATGATTCTTCAGAGCGTACTATTAATTATTTGCCTTACCTTGGCGGCGACTTTGGCGAAAGAAAAGAAGATAGACACTCCAATAAACGGTAAGTATGAACATTACCTGCTGTCATTGGACAAGTTGAGTAATTTGTGATTTAACCTCTTGATTGGCAACAACTTTAACAAGACGTCAAGAGCGGCAGCACGATTTACCCAAATCTACCCAAATCTTACCCAAATCTTCATTAAAAACAACTTGTATTATTATATTATATACTATTTCTACCATATATCGTTAGTATGTCACCTGATATGAAGTTTTTAGATGAAAAAACGAAGAAGAAAGCACATAAATTATTTCCGCGATAAAGCGACCGATATAGTATTATTAGAAAGGGAGACTACCGTGATCGTGCCTCATTAAGTATGTCTGAGTTGTCTAACGTTCAATGTATCATTGCTTATCGACTCTGACTGAAGAAATGGAGTTTATGTTCTTTGTGACTAGTGTAGATGAGGCTTGGCTCGCAAATAGTATGTTTATATCAGTGTGGATCCAGGCCGTGCATCCGCACAGTTTAATTTCGATCCAATACGAGTTTGCTATCTGATCACAAAACTCCAAATTAAAGCTATTGAACAAACCAGGTTCCTAATGTATCGTATATTTAAGAGAACGGTAATGTCCCGTTTATTGTATGAATAATTGAAATTGCAAATTTAATTTTAATTTATACTACTAAATACCAACTTAGTATTGTTTAGTAATAGTTTTAGATATAATCCGAAAGAACATGAAGAATTAAGCAAAAATAATACAAGAATAACATTGTATCAAATAAAATATAGTTTGCCCTTTCTTAGAGAAAATCACAAGAGTAATATTATAATATATGTTAATATTATTAAATGTTACTTCTAATTGATTTGTAAGTCTGATTTCTGTGATGATTGACAGACTTTGTACACTAGATCAAAGGCAAGTATGTTCATGTGACTTGTGACCGATAATTTGATCGTAATTATAAGTACGGTGTCGGTAATAAGATTAGCTGTCGCTATTTACTTCTAACAGTATTGTCCTTTAATCATAATAATTATATAATTATTTACAAATAGAATGATCATGATGATAGACGATTAATCACTAATTCGTGATATGTGTTCTATTCGTGGCCCTATTTCTGGTTTAATCACGGTCTACACTGTTCGCCGTTGTAAATGCAAAAAAAAAGCATGCGATTTAACTTGTACTATATGATTACTTAGTGCTAATTTAAACATTCCTGATCTGATCACGGTCTACACTGTTCGCCGTTATAAATAATTGTGGAATGTTGCTATTTCCGGTTTAATCACAGTCTACACTTTTTTCCGTGGAAACAAACAATTGAGTAATTGACTTGATTGATTGAAACAAACAATTGAGTAATTGACTGATTGATTGATATGGGTTTTATGTGTCAGTTCAATATTAATGTCGTACATATACAAGAATGGACATTTACATACAAATACAAACACTGAACTTGAACATGATGATGTCATGTTTAATATTGGAATGACATGTATGGAGTCCTCGGGAACAACAGAATAATGACATCCGGCAGGAACATCATTAGAACTTCCACCACCAGCATTGTTCTGGAATAAATTATACCAGCATTACTGGTAAGTAAAACATACATGTGACTGTCACTGGAGAAATGGGGCTTATGGGTTTTGCGACCAGCGTGGATCCAGATCAGCCTGTACATCCTCACAGTCCGATCAGGATCTGCATTGTTCGCGATTCCACCAATGAAACGCCCTTCATGCTTCTAACAAGCAATATAACTTATAATCTGGCTACAAGAGTGTGCTATTTCATCTGGATCTACACTGGTCTCGAATCCCATAAACTCCATTTCTCCCGTCACAGCTTCAAATATGCATGTTGAATAACCGAATAATGCAGTGTTTTCCCTGATACAAAATTCTGTACACATATTATTATAAAAACACACACTGTCGCCAAGGATGTCAACATTAGAGAGGTTCTGCTTAATTTTTAATCCTTAAAATAATCCTTCCCATTTAGCCATTTTAAAGTGGATTATCTTCCTTGGCTTCCTAGTAAAAGGAAATTACGGTAATCTCCCTTTGTTTCAAAATATTTCAAGTTTGCACCAAAACATTAAAATGGGCCATGGTACGAGCAAATTAATGACAGATATTATATATGTACACTACAAACATCGTTATTATGATGTATATAGCTGTATTTATTAACACATATAGTAATTACATGAAGATTTGGGTTAGATTTGGGTAGATTTGGGTAAATCGTGCCACCCGTCAAGAGCCCCCCCCCTCTGTTGGAAACACCAAGTGATAATAAGAAACACAGCTTATTATTTTGTACTATTGTCTTCTGTGTTTTTTGTTAATGGTTTTCATTTCTTCTAAGTTTCTTTCAAGTACGAGTGAGTGAATAGTGAGTGAGTGAATAGGGTTTAACGTCCGCTTTTCTGACATAGAGGTACAAGCCTCAGGGAGTCTACACGCAGACGGGTCAACAGGGTCGTGTCCCGTATCCACCTGTCCGAGGGGGGTAAATCCCAACTTCAGAACTCAATATTTACAATCAAAATATATATTCAGTCCTGAAATTAGAACAACCTGATCTGGTGCCAGGCCCTCGCCACACCAGCATCATTTATCCCATCCCCTAAAAGTAATAGGATTAGCGCTAATCTTACTTTTATATATGGGGCATAGCCCGACTCAACTCTCACATACAAGAAAGCCAAAAATGTACATGAGGGCCAAATCGGGTATAGTGGGTTCCGGAAAGAATGAACCCAATCGTTAAGCCAGTTTAGTCGCCTTTTACGACAAGCAATGGCTACTGCAGCACTATTCTCAGGATCAGTTGATCCCGCTCCGGTGCCTGCACGAGGCTCTTTCAAGTACAAATATCTGGGTTACAATGTATTAAAAACAAATCTGTTGGCCCGGTCTTAAATGACCGTAGCTGTTGCTAGGCCGTTAACTCATTATACGCCCCCACCCCCCCCCCCCCCCCCAACTGTATACTGGAGTCAGGTTGTCCGTCCGTGCGTGCGTCCGTCCGTCCGTGCATCCGTGCGTCCGTCCATCACTAAACTTAACATCAGAGAAATATGTTATAACTACATATTTAGGGGTACCTGGGCCCACCCGGGGCGTATTCCGTAAGCCTCGCTTACTGACAAATCTACTTCCTTTCGGAATGCACCTTTACGGGTATGAAATGTATTAAAGACGGTTCAAATGGTGGTCGCGACATATACTTCTGAGCAGATTGAAGGAAATATTTAAGATTTTTTACACACATATTGTGTATCCTCAGCATGAAAAGAGTTAAACACCAATAAATCAAATCTTCTCTATTTCCAGGCTCGGAGGTCAAGGAAGATAACCTACTCCGTATTTTAGGAAAGCAAGACGCTACATTACTAGAAGGTGGCTTACTGAAGAAAGATGCGACAAGCCTTCTAAATGAGCTGGAAGATGGTCTACGAAAACATGACACCGCTACTCTTCAACATGAGTCGGCAGATGGTCCTCTTCAACATGTTCAACAAGATACTAACAGTGTTCTGAATAGTATAGAAGACGGTCTACTGAAGTCTGTGGAAGGATCAGCAAAAGCAAACTTGAGCAGTTGTTCATGTCTCAAATACAACTGTGGATGCTGTGTGCATGTAGATTGGGAGAAAATTGACTTGAATAATACAGGTATGTTGATTCACAGGTTCACAGGTGGAAGACTCGCACCTGTGACGTAAAAAATGTCCATTGAAAAAAAATCCCATTACCCCACCCACCTAATTACATGTGCATGCAATGTTTGCAATATTTTACACAGTTTTTAGCTCATCTGCACTAAGCACAGGAAGAGCTAATGGCGTACCCCCAGCATATGTCGTTGGCATTGGCTTTCACAAACTTAAAGTTGGGGTAAATTTCTTATAACTTCTGTTTCCTTTCATAAAGCTTCTCAACACTTCACACATGCATTCCTCTGATGGTTCTCTATACTACTGTGACAAATCCATGACCCTCCAACCACCAGTAATCCCAAGGTCAAGCTCACAGACTTGGTGCTGTCACAAAACTTAACATTCGGGTAAATTTCTTATTACTTGTGTTTCCTTTGATATTTCGCACATGTATTCCTCTGATGGTCTTGTATCATACCATGGCAAATCCATGACCTTCCGACCAAGGTCACAGACTTAGCACTTTTACAAAACTTAAGATTCTGGTACATTTCCTCGCCCATCCCGTTTCCTAAGCCTTGCCAGATATTTTTTTCCATTCACGGCACTAACCTACTATTCTCTATCTATTTTCCTTATTTCTGAACCAAAGTATATGTTGTGACCACTCATTTGAACCGTCTCGTCGAGACGGTTCAAATGAGTGGTCACAACATATACTTCTGATGAGAAATAAAGAAATTCTTGAGCCTTGCCAGATATTATTTCCCATTCACGGCGCTAATCTACTATTCTCTATAGCATGTGCATTCCTCTGATAGTCTGTTATCATGTTGTGGTAGATCCCTCTGACCCCCAGCAATACCAAGGTCAAGGTCATGGCCACAGATGTAGTGCATTCACAAAAGTTTTAGTTGGGGTAAATTGAGAATAGTAGGTTAGTGCCGTGAATGGGGAAAAATATCTGACAAGGCTTAGGAAACGGGATGGACAGAGGTAAAACAGTTAGCACCATAACTATTCATGTTCTTCAGACTGCAATTAATGCCAGTCAGTCAATAATTCCATTACATTTCAGTGTGTGCCAATTTCTCCTACCTGCCCGCCCCCGTGTATGGAATCTCCATGACGATATCTCTCGACAATAAAGTCATCATCAACAAAACAATTTAGGGAGAGAATTTTGCCCACTTCGACCTGTAAACTGATCCCTGTAGAGAATAGTAGGTTAGTGCCGTGAATGGGAAAAAATATCCGGCAAGGCTCAAGAATTTCTTTATTTCTCATTAGAAGTATATGTTGTGACCACTCATTTGAACCGTCTCGCCGAGACGGTTCAAATGAGTGGTCACAACATATACTTTGGTTCAGAAATAAGGAAAATAGATAGAGAATAGTAGGCTAGTGCCGTGAATGGGAAAAAAATATCCGGCAAGGCTCAAGAATTTCTTTATTTTCTCATTAGAAGTATATTTGTTGTGACCATCTCATTTGAAACCGTCGCGGCCGAGGACCTGGATATTTCAAATGAGTGGTCCACAACATATAACTTTGGTTCAGAAATAAGGAAAATAGATAGAGAATAGTAGGTTAGTGCCGTGAATGGGAAAAAATATCTGGCAAGTCTCAGGGAACGGGATGGGCGAGGCTCTATCGAGCACATCCCGTTTCCGTGCCGCGCCTCTGATCGTCCTCTTATCATGCTATGTCGATCAATGATTCCATCGCATTTCAGTGTGTGCCAATTTCTCCTACCTGCCCGCCCCCGTTTATGGAATCTCCATGACGCTATCTCTCGACAATAAAGTCATCATCAACAAAACGATATCAGGTAACACCGTTGACCGCAGTCTAATGTGGCAAATGTTTTGTTATCCCCTCGCCGATAGGTAAAAGGGGTTATAGAGTGTTATTCCATGTACGTGCGGACAGCGCAATATAGTTGGCACATTGGCGTATGTACGTCCGAGGTTAAAGTTTTTGGATTAATCTGAAAATTACTATAGATGATATCTTGCCGAGACAGCTCTCATTTGGATCTAGTGTTTGCAAATGTTAGTTTTACGATGCTCTGTAGGACCGAAAGTCTAAAGGCAAACATCCACTTGGTTTGATGTGTTTGAAAATTTGACAAAATGGCCACCAAATCCAAAATGGCCGCCAGTACTGTATATGAATTTAATTAGCATAATTGCAGTTATCACCATGAGCGCGTTTCACTAAACTTTGTATGACTAAAATGTTCGTAAGTGCAAAATTATGATAGTCTGTAAATTTCACATTAACAATGTTTTCTTGTCAACAATTATTGGATTTACATTTATTGACCATGGGCTGCATATGCAGCCTATGCTCAATAAATGTAAACCCATTAATTGAAATTACCAGACGGTCCTAACTTTACACTTACGAAGACAATGAGCAGCCACACCATTATAATAGGGCAGCACTGCGAACCCAAAGTCCGTTCCAGTTACTTAGGGGTGAAAGGATTTACATTGTTCTTTACAGCCCGGAACCCCCCGCCAGTCTGTGTCGGCGTTCCGTATCTGAAGAAATTTGCGAGCTTGTGTCTCCGATTTTACAACATCAGCTTCACAAACCGCACACTCTCTTCATGTGCTGACTTTGAGGCTCATCTGGAAGGGTTCAAAGTGGAAACACTGAACCTTGGATGCTTCCAAATCCCCCCATCAAGGAATCTGATGCACTATGGACAGAAGGGGCCGAAACTTGGAGCAAAACTGGACGGGAGATACAGACAGAAGCAGCTGGCGCATGGTGATCTTGGAATGAAACAGGACGGGTACGGATACGGACAGACAAGGGTGGGGGTAAAGCTAGGATTGAAGGGAGATAACTATGGTGAAGATAAGTTGTATTTCAAAGCCACAAGGAAAGTACTAGGTAACACGTTTGGTAAACGTTGGCAGTTGTAAAATAATTTTTTAGAGATCAGCGCTCCAGATAAGGTGCGTATTGTTGTGTTTTACGCACTTATTTTAGCAGAATACGCACTGATTATCAAAAGTGGGAGTACAAAATACTCACAGCAATGTGAAAATACGCATTGGATTTCAAATTGAGTAGTGGAAATACTGTAATAAAGTTGAAAATTTACTTAGTTGAGCTGCAACTGTTTGCTTTTTGCAGCTCAAATAAGTGATTTTTTGTTTTTTGGTATCATTTGTTCCCTATTTAATATAAAGCAAGAACAGAAATAATACATTTGTAAAAGTAAAATACACAATGAATTTGAAATCTGTGCATATAATACTCTTTAGATACAAAACTTATCTGGAGCTCTGGTAGATAGTGAAGGCCATTCTGGTTCTCAGTATTTATTGTCATGGTAACGTTATAATAAAAGCTCACAGCATCTACATTTGCCATTTGTGGCTGTGACAGGAGAAAGGGTGCTTATATGATTTGTGGCCAGTGTAGATCCGGATCAAATAGCACACTTCTGTAGCCTGATAACGATCCATATTGCTTGTTTAAGCATTACAGGTGTTTCATTGATGGTTCTGATCAAACTCACAAAACCCATAAGCCCCATTTTTCCAGTCACAGCCACATTTGACTTCAGATCATGAACAAAATATTTAGAAAAAATTGTCATTTTCCCCGATAATTATTTAATCAGTCATATTTTCCATAAATCAAATAACAAATTTACGAAAGTTTCAGAGCTCAATTTCAATTGAATTCTGCCTGAGCTCTGAATTTATCTCACCTACGTGCAGTGCTCCAGATAAGCTGCGTATTTGCTTAAACACCCAATTAAAATTGCCCAAAACACAATTGAAATCAGACCACAAATATAGCATATTTTTCTTATTTTCCATGAAAATACATCTTGATATTTCATAAGAATTGTCTCGAATGAGACAATTCTAATGAAATGCCAAGACATGTTTTCATTTCGAAGCAAACTATTCAATAATTTCTGTCTGTTGATGTGTAAACAGTAGTGTGATTTTATTTTACCCAATTAAAATTTTGAAATACCCAATTGCTTCAGAAATGATGGGAGTGAAAATACTCAATTACTAATTCCTTATCTGGAGCCCTGTACTTGCCTTTTTATTTTTTGGATTACTGGAATGTTGTAATTTATCAAAATCAATATTGGCGAACCACACACTATGGGTGGTAATTCGAGGCCAGGGCCTATTTATATTGCCTTATACAGAGCTCCAGTTAAGGTGCGTAATTTGGAGGTAAATTTCTTATTTCTCCATCAAAAATGGCAAGTTGGGAGTGCTTTAGAATCGTCTCAATGAGACAATTCTAAAGGACTCCCAACTTGCCATTTTTGATAAAGAAATAACAAAATTTCACGCCAAGTTGGTCAAATTACGCACCTTAACTGGAGCTCTGTTATATCTGTATAAACCTGTATTACCGTCTTTTCTAAATTTATCCGAGAACCAGTGAGTGGTTGGACGGGAGCACGTGAAGGGTAATTTAACGATCGGGTTCATCGTTACTGGAATGCCGACTTACATGGTTTGGCCCTCATGTACATTTTCAGCCGTCTGATACTTGAGAGCTAAATCCTGTTATACCTCATTAAAAAGTAATACGATTAGTGCTGATCATATTACTTTTGGGGTTGGAGCTTAGTGACTTTGGTGTGGAATGGACCTGGCACCAGGTCAGGATATCCTAATTTCAGGGCTGAAGATATATTTTTTCTGTAAATATTCAGTTCTGATTTTGGGAATTTCCCTCATTATGGACAGGTTAAATTCGTGATAGTCCAACCCGTTGGCATGCCCTTAGATGTTAAACACCAATAACCATGATTATGAGACCCAAGGTCCATGGTAGAAAAACATCCTCTGCATGTAGTTTAAAAACATTCCAAAATCCAGCAGTTCTGGTGAGCTCAGCCTCCACCACTCAAAGTGGGTGGCAGGTGGGAGCATGCGATGGGTAATTTAGCGATCGGGATTCATCCTTACTGGAATCCCGACCGGAGACATGTAGCCAATTTCATCAAAATTGCATATTATACTTATCTACCAAAGTATACTTTGAGGGAGTAACCATTTATTTTTCCCGAAATGCATTATTTCATATAGAACTAATGACTGCATATATTTGATAATTAAAAGTGTGGAGAATTATTATATTGAATTTATTACATTATCACAGCCAAAATGGCTGTGATAATGTAATAAATTCAGTATAAAAAAAAAAGTGGGTGGTGGTCGGGCGAATGAGACGGCGTAAATTAACGGTATGGGTTCCTCCTTAGGAATCATGGTTTGCCTGGTTTGGCCCTTAGGTACGTTTTTATCTTTGGCTCTTTAGTTACCTGGGAGTTGAATTGGGTTATTGCCCATTATAAAAGTAGTAAGATTATTACTGATCCTACTGCTTTTGGGAGGCCAAGTGATGCTGGTGTGGCGAGGACCTGGCATCAGATCAGGATTATTCTGATTTCAGGGCTGAATATATAGTTTTGTTATTGTAAATATTCAGTTCTGATTTTGGGATTTTCCCCCCATTTGTACATGTACTTGAACATGTACTTGTACAGGTAATATATGGGATTTAGTACTAAACCCATTGACCCGGCCTTAAATGACGTTAGCTGTTGATAGGCCGTTAAACCCATACAAAAAAAACACAAAAAAACAGTATACATGTAATAAAAATTAATAAATTTATCCTTAAATTGAAATTTCTCCCTCAGAGTATACACGTACTTTGCAATGTTGGTGAAATAGGCTACTGGTTTGGCCCTCAAGTCTTTGGCTTTCTTGTATCAGGTTATTTTAATTTCAGGGCTCATCAAGACCATTGGCTACAAAACATATAGAGAATGAACTTGAATCTCAATTGCTGTGATATTTTGACAAATCACAAA
The DNA here is from genome assembly GCA_029237695.1 of Conchocele bisecta. NCBI lineage: Eukaryota > Metazoa > Mollusca > Bivalvia > Lucinida > Thyasiridae > Conchocele > Conchocele bisecta. The sequence continues at coordinate 67,286,381 of CM055280.1, forward strand.
TCTTATATTAAATACTGAATCTCAGAAGTGGTGTAAACAATTTATATATTATACATAACCATTTTAATTACATATACATAACTTGTACATGTTGAATTATATTGATTGCATAAGTTTTGTTTGTTTGTTTATTAGTGTTTAACGGCCTATCAACAGCTAAGGTCATGTAAGGCAGGGTAAACGGGTTCGACCCCATTTTATCCTGCTGCATTGCGGGGAAAATCCCAAAATCTGAACGGAATATTTACATCGAGAACAAATATATTCAGCCCTGAAATTAGAATAACCTGACCTGGTGCCAGGTCCATACCACACCAAAGTCACTTGGCCCCTTCCCCTAAAATAGGATTTCGAATATAATAATACTCACATAAGGGGTATAACCAGATTCAACTGTCATATACAAAATGCCAAAGACGTATGTGAGGGCCAAACCAGGTCTCCAGTCGGGATTCCAGTAAGGATGAACCCCGATCGTTAAATTACCCATCGCATGCTCCCACCTGCCACCCACTTTTTTATCTTTTTTTATGACCTATAATATAGTATATTTTTCTTATTTTCCATGAAAATACATCTTGGTATTTCATTAGAATTGTCTCCAAGGAGACAATTCTAATGAAATGCCAAGACATGTTTTCATTTCCAAGCAAATTATTAAATAATTGATGTCTGTTGATATGTAAACAGTAGTGTAATTTTATTTTACCCAATTAAAATTTTGAAATACCCAATTGCTTCAGAAATGATGGAGTGAAAATGATGGAGACAATTCTAATGAAATACCAAGATGTGTTTTCATGGAAAATAAGAAAAAGAATCTATATTTGTGGTACGTTTATTGTTTTCTGCAGCATGATAAAGGTACCACAAAATTATTATTGCTTTTTGATACTCGCTACTTCCGATTTCAATTGGGTTTTTGACAATTTTAATTGGGTATTTAAGCAAATGCGCAGCTTATCTGGAGATAATAATGTCTACATGCATATGCAGCCTATGGTCAATAAATGTAAATCCAATAATTGTTTACAATGTTAATGTGAAATTTAGAGAACGTCATAATTGGTTGTACGAAGTTTAGTGAAACGGAGGGTAGAGAAGCGTGGATTTGTCACAGCATCAAAGCAGACCATCAGAGCAATGGGTGTGTGAAATATCAAGCAGATCCATGCAAGGAAATGGACATTATAAGACACTTAGTACCTCAGTTTCGAAAGCACTAAGTATGTGACCTTGACCCTGGGCTTAGCGGGGGATAAATAGGAAGGCATTGGTTTGATCAGATGCATATTATATGTAACCCTAAATCCTTGGTTTGATTATATGAATCAGCATACAGCGAAACCTCTCTAAACTGGACACCCTGGGAGGTCCCCAGGGTGTCCGGTTTAGAGAGGTTTCACTGTATATTTGACCATAGTTATCGCCCGAGATAAATGACCAAGAAACTCATCAACAATATGGTCACTGTTTAGTGTCCGGTTTAGAGAGGTTCCATTGTATTATTATTTTTATTTAATTAAATCAAATCAATTATGTACATTCTGCCGTTATTTTTTTAACTAATTGGACACTAAAGCTTTTTTTGCAACACAAACCAACACATTACCTGAAGAGGAATGGACTTTAACGAGAATGAATGAACAAGGCACATTACTTTATTTTTCATATTACCTTTAATACATATCCATAAATTAATTTTCAGTAGTTAACACGTAACAGGTGTTAAAATGGTGGAGGAAAAAAACTGCGAAGGCTGTTTTTTCCCACATACTTTTTCTATATTATTTTCCCAACAGAAACATGTTTTGAAAGCACACATATTTCACAGCATGTTTCTGCCGAGGTACGTTTTAGAAAAAATATTTTTAAAAAAGTCCATCGACAAGACTATCAACCCTATCAACGACAACGTTTGCAAACACTTTAGAACCTGTAGCCTATTTCACCAACATTGCAAAGTATGCTTTTCTAGCAAAGTATACTTTGAGGGAGTAATCATTTCTTTTTCCTGAAATGCATTATTTCATATAGAACTAACGACTGCATATATTTGATGATTAAAAGTATGCAGAATTATTATACTGAATTTTTTACATTATCACAGCCAAAATGGCTGTGATAATGTAAAAAATTCAGTATAATAAAAAATAATAAATTTATCCAATTAAAATTTCTCCCGTTTTATCAGGTTATAGAATGTGCAGGGCTCCAGATAAGTTTTGTATCTAAAGAGTATTATACCCCCATATTTAAAATTCAATGCATATTTTACTTTTGCAAATGTATTATTGATTTTCTTCCTTAATATTAAATACAAATGATAACAAGAAATACGTCTGTCGAACGCGGATGCCACCTGCAGCATATTTGAGAAACTGTGACAAAGTGGTTAACCGAAAAGTGTGACGGACGGACGGACGGACGGTCCAAACACTATATGCCACCCGTTTCTTCGAAACCCGGTGGCATAAAAAATAAAACAAATTAAAAAAATTCACTTATTTCAGCTGCTGCTTGCGGCTCAACTAAGTAAATTTTCAAGTTTATTACAGAATTTTCACTACTCAATTTGAAAACCAATGCGTATTTTCACATTGCTGTGAGTAAAATATTTTGTTCTCCCACTTTTGATAATCAATGCGTTTTCAGCTAAAATAAGTAAGTAAAATACGTGAATACACACCTTATCTGGAGCTCTGAGTGTTTGTCTTTAGGTTTCAGATTTCTACACATCCCCCCATCTGTTTAATGGAATAACCAGGATGATGGAATGGAACAGTCCATGTCCGATATTCCGGGGTTGAAAGGGTTAACATGTAACGATAATCATGTGAAAATATCAACAATGGAATTATCTCAAGATTATTTCAAACCTTCATATCACATTACAGCAGGAATGCGGCTGGGACCGGAGAAATGGGGCTTATGGGTTTTGCGACAAGTGTAGATCCAGATCAGACTGATCAGGATCTGCACTGTTCGCCATTCCATCGATCAAATCTGCCCCGTGCAGGCACCGGGGCGGGATCAACTGATCCTGAGAATAGTGCTGCAGTAGCCATTGCTTGTCGTAAAAGGCGACTAAACTGGCTTAACGATTGGGTTCATACTTTCCGGAACCCACTATACCGGATTTGGCCCTCATGTACATTTTTGGCTTTCTTGTATGTGAGAGTTGAGTCAGGCTATGCCCCATATATAAAAGTAAGATTAGCACTAATCCTATTACTTTTAGGGGATGGGATAAATGATGCTGGTGTGGCGAGGGCCTGGCACCAGATCAGGTTGTTCTAATTTCAGGACTGAATATATATTTTGATTGTAAATATTGAGTTCTGAAGTTGGGATTTACCCCCCTTGGACAGGTGGACACGGGACACGACCCCGTTGACCCGTCTGCGTGTAGACTCCCTGAGGCTTGTACCTCTATGTCAGAAAAGCGGACGTTAAACCCTATTCACTCACTCACTCACTCCATCGATCAAACACCCTCCATGCTTCTAATCGCTATTAGGCGCCGGGAGTTTGCTAATTGCTCAGGAGCTACATTGATCACAAATCCCATAAGCCCCGTTTCTCCAGTCACAGCTGATATGATGGATCAGAGAACGAAACAAAACATACAAATCAAGCTTGACCAGTCTACACATGACTGGCTGAAATGAAGCGGAATTTTACACATGCCGTATAGGGATCCATTGAGACAAAAATGGCGACAATTGCAGGTTTTTTTGGCAAGGTTTGCTCACATGTAGAAGACTCGGAACTGTGACACACAAAAAAATGCTCATTAAAAAAAATGTAAATGTAATGGAATTTTTTAATGGGCATTTTTTTTGTATGTGTCACAGGTCCAAGTCTTCCACCTGTGGGTCTGCTAGTCGTCGTTGTCAAGTGTAACAGGTACATTGTATACAGACATAATCTGCCTAGACAAAACACACCCCCCCCCCAGTATTTTTTATCACAGGTGGACAAAACACCCCCATCCCAAAATGGGGCAGACAACACCCCACCCCCCACCTTCCCGAATGTGCTGCCTGGACAAAATACCCTCCGGACAAAACCCCTCGCATTACTACGCACCTTAACTGAGTTTCAACGGGACTTAACTACCGTAATGACCCTAAATATTTGGACACCATTTGTTTTGGAAAACCCCTAGGGGTTTAACAAATTGTATCCAAATATACTGCTATTGTGATAAAACCAATACAGTACTACAATCATACGAACCCTAAATAATTGGACACTTTTTGTTGTGGTAAACTATATACATAGGGCTTCCCAGAATAAATGCTGTCCGAATATATAGCGTTGTTACGGTAGCTGTGATCCCTCAATGCACTTCATTGTAGTCGGGGGCAAATAACGACGTGACCTACATTTGCAAATGAAAAATGAAGTTTTGTAGGATATGATGCTGATGATTTGATGCGCTACAAAAAATGAAATCTAAACATTTGAACAAACATCTACATGCAAATGTCGCATTTGCATGCAATTGTGGTCAGTTACATATACATGTACACTACGAGTATATCAACATTTTGTTGCTCCCACTTGCGGATAGTGCCATTTTGTCGGCACATTGGCGTACGTCCGTCCATATGTCCGGGTTAAAGTTTTTGGTTAAAGCTTTTCCGATTAAGGTTTTTCAGTATACATACTATCAAAGCCTCGGCGGGCGCGACATGCAGGCCGGGGCTATATAGTTACTAATACAGTCGCATGAACATCAACATGTGATAAACAGACCATCTTGTCATGCAAAACCTCACCTTAGGCATGACATCCTTTCTTGTGAGCTGGCTCACATTTGTAAGAATGTTAAATACAGGGCTCCAGATAAGCTGTGTATTTGCTTAAATAGAACCCAAAAACCCAATTGAAATCAGAAGAAGCGAGTATCAAAAAGCAATTAAAATTGTGTGGTACCGTTGTCAAGCTGCAGAAAACAATAAACACACCACAAATATAGCATATTTTTCTTATTTTCCATGAAAACGCATCTTGGTATTTCATTAGAATTGTCTCCAAGGAGACAATTCTAATGAAATGCCAAGAGATGTTTTCATTTCGAAGCAAACTATTCAATAATTGCTCTCTGTTGATGTGTAAACAGTAGTGTGATTTTATTTTACCCAAGTAAAATTTTGAAATACCCAATTGCTTCAGAAATGATGGAGTGACAATACTCGATTACTAATTGCTTATCTGGAGCTTGTAAATACATGTATAGTTTTATACAAGAGCACATACATATACATGTGTACTATGAAACATATAATGGACAAATTCTCAACAACAGACATGTAGTTAAGGTTAGGCCTTCTTAAACGGACTAATATGTGGTATATTGTCGATAATCGTCATGAAAATAGATTTAAACACAAAGCTTCAGTTAAGGTGCGTAATTTTATCAATTTGGGGTGAAATTTTGTAATTTCTTCTCCAAAAATGGCATGTTGGGAGTGCTTTAGAATCGATTATAAAGCACTCACAACCTGCCATTTTTGATGGAGAAATAAGAAAGTTACCCCCAAATTACGTACCTTAACTAGAACTCTATAAACATTATTTTTAAAATCCTATATATAATTTACTGTAGTCTACGCTTCCTCTCATCAGGATCTGCACTTTTTGCAAGTACTTTTCATATTTTTGAGAACAAAAACACACCCTTTTCATAAATGGACTTGTCTGAAAATCATTTTTTGACAATTGGATTGGTTGCAAAATTTATTTAACATATCAAATTCCATTCCAGTTACTTAGGGATGAAAGGGTTAAACCAGTATGTCCAGGTGACATGGCTGGTGTCTGATCAAGATGTTACGGTTTGGCCACCTACTGGTCCATTTAACAAAATCTCAACAACACGGTCACCCAATACCGAGGCTACACCTTCCATCAGTTCACATTTGCTATCCTATACAGTGTAATTGTTCTACAATAATTTCACGCTATAGCAAATATAAGCTGATAAAGGGAGATAACCTCATATTGGGCTTAGTCTAGTAATTTATGTAACATAATGCTAGTTTTAATTGTGTACTTTATAATACAAGTTAGTGAAATTTTAATGAAATGGGCCCCTGATTTAACTCTTTGCATGCTGGGAAACTTGTGGGCTATAAATAGTTAAAAAAAGCGGACAAAAATCATCAATATTTTCTTTTATTTCTCCTTGTAAATATCATGAATACGTGTTGGAATTTCATTTAATAGAATTGAGTCCTCAGGACTCAATTCTAATGAAATTCCAAGACATATTTACAGAGAAATAAAAAATATACTCCTAATTTGTTTGGCAGATATTTTCACCGCTAGCATGCAAAGAGTTAAAGTTGTTCATGTTGCACAAAAGAGCATCACAATTGATTATTACTTGGGCACCTTTCGGTCGTCTCAAACATAAGTATGGTACTGTATATAGAGAATACCAGGCTAGTGTCTTTTGATATCAAGTTGATCAGGCAAGGCTAGGAAACACGTAGGAATTCCGAGGCTTGCCGAGGAATTCCTACCGTTTCCGAGCTGAGCCTGATAAACTTGATATCAAAATACACTAGCCTGGTATTCTATTTATCAGGTAACGTTTTATGATCGAAAATTACCACAGATGACGTCGTTATCTATGGACAGAACGCGGACTTGTTTACGTTGCGTCATTACACACGGACGTCATTCGGTAACGTCACGTGACGTCAACCGACCAATGGAACGTCAGTTTTCACATCGTTGTAACCTGGATGTTTGTATCAGGTCAATGCCTGATACAACAATATGTTATCAGTCAGTATGTATTCGGTCAATACAGGGCAGGTTACCCGATAAATTTAGAATTTGGCAAGAAAATTGCACCTTAGAATGTGTACAAAGAACCTTATTAGTGTGTTTGTTTGTTGGTGTTTAACCCTTCCTACGCTGTTGACGGAAATTGCTTGTCGGCTGTTTTTCATTTTTGCTTAACGAAAAACCTGTTTTGACAGCACATGAGAATCGTCTCCAGTGGAGAGGATTCTCATGTGCTGTCAAAACCAGGTTTTTGTCGAGAAATATTGAAAATAAAACATTTCCAGCAGACGATAAAATTTAATTCAGCGTAGTAAGAGTTAACGGCCTATCGATAGCTATGGTCATTTAAGGCCGGGCCAACGGGTTTGATCCCGCATTTGGTCACTTGGCCCCTTCCCCTATTAAAAAGTAATACTGGTAGGATTACTCTTATAAGGGGTATAACCAGATTCAACTGTCACATACAAAATGCCAAAGACGTATGTGAGGGCCAAACCAGATCTCCAGTCGGGATTCCGGTAAGGACGACCCCCAGAGCTCCAGATAAGCTGCGTATTTGCGTAAATACCCAATTAAAATTGCCAAAAACCCAATTGAAATCAGAAGTAATGAGTATCAAAAAGCAATGAAAAATTTGTAGTATCTTTATCATGCTACAGACAACAATAAACAGACCACAAATATAGCATATGTTCTTATTTTTCCATGAAAACACAAGGAGACAATTCTAATGAAATACCAAGATGTGTTTTCATTTAGAAGCAAACTATTCAATAAGTGCGGTCTGCTGATGTGTAAACAGTAGAGTGATTCTATTTTACACAATTAACATTTTGAAATACCCAATTGCTTCAGAAATGATGGAGTAACAATACTCAATTACTAATTCCTTATCTGGAGACCTGGCAATAGTCAACATTTGATTGAACTTACTTATTTTTTTATTTTTTTTATTTCTCAATGAAAGTATATGTTGTGACCACTCATTTGAACCATCTCGACGAGACGGTTCAAATGGTGGTCACAACATATATTTCTGAGCTAATATAAAATATCGTTAAATTACCCACCTGGCTCCCACAGAACCCTCTTAGTCGCGAGGCATTTTCTGGCAAAATAAACATTCATTCACCATTACCCCACATATTGGTTGGCATTTTTATACATTTTATATCAGACGTAAATTTCCACACTGATACCAGGGGCGATAACCATGTTTCCTTAAAATGTTAACAGACATTACTATTTATTCTCTGTATTTATTTTTTGATGTGCAATTATCAAACTTTATAATCTGTCAAAAATATTATTTTATAATTAATTATAAAATACCATGCCTCATTTGTATATGAAAATAGCCTGATACAAACGCGCGTCACTATCAGTAAAATAAATATTACTAAATGATTATACCTGTATAGCGGTCACTCCTAATCTTTAGAACTGGTGGAATAGTGACACTTACGAACGAGATGGCGTAAATTAACGGTAGGGGTTCCTCCTTATAAGAATCACGATTTGCCTGATTTGGCCCTCGTGTACATTTTTGTCTGGCTCTTTTGTTACCTGGGAGTTGAATTGGGTTATGCCCATTATAAAAGTAGTAAGAATATTACTGATCCTACTACTTTTGGGAGGGGCCAAGTGATTCTGGTGTGGCGAGGACCTGGCATCAAATCAGGATTATTCAGGGCTGAATATATAGTTTTGTTATTGTAAATATTCACTTCTGATTTTGGGATTTTGCCCCCATTTGTACATGTACATGTACTTGTTTAGGTAATATATTGGATTTAGTACTAAACCCATTGACCCGGCCTTAAACGACCGTAGCTGTTGATAGGCCGTTAAACCAAAACAAACAAACAAAATACACTTATTTAATTTCTATAAAGAAAATTTGTGCCTACGGAGTGGGCATGTATCTTTAATGCAACATGAACCCATTTCATGCCGAACACACATACTGGGTATGAACAAATTGAAATAATTTTTGCTATATTTCTTACTCCATTTGAAAAGTATATGTTGTCACCACTAATTTGAACCGTCTCGAGGAGACGGTTCAAATGAGTGGTCACAACATATACTTTTGTGCATAAAGAGATTTATTTAGATTTTTTGTGCAAAAAAATTGTGTAGCCGCAGCATGTAAAGGGTTAGTAAGTAAAACTGCAACTTTGACGAAGATTATGAACCTTGGCCGCATATTTAAGTGAATTATTGCCATGGTGATTGTTTCAGCTATTGCACAAGTCCAGTGTTTTGTTCTGACAGATTGAACTTGATCATTGTCCTAATGGACTTGATCATCGTGGTGCCCGGGATCGAGGGGTGGTGGCTTGTCTGGCATGGTCGACCGGGTACCGGCGGTCAGGTACCCAGCAACATTGGGTCCAGCGGGCCCTGGAAATGTAAAATGCATAGTTAAAATGTTGGCCAGAGATATATACAACAGGAATACAGCACCCGAAACAGGAGGGAAATATACACATCCCTGGGTCCAGTAGCCTATTTCACCAACATTGCAAAGTATACTTTCCTAGCAACTTTGAGGGAGAAATTTTCAATTTAAGGATAAATTTATTAATTTTTTATTATACTGAATTTATTACATTATCACAGCCATTTTGGCTGTCATAATGTAATAAATTCAGTATAATAATTCTGCATATTTTTAATCATCAAATATATGCAGTCGTTAGTTCTATATGAAATAATGCATTTCGGGGAAAAATAAATGATTACTCCCTCAAAGTAAACTTTGCTAGAAAAGTATACTTTGCAATGTTGGTGAAATCGGCTACTGGTGTAGCTCAAATAGATTTATTTCTCGAGACATCTGGAAATCCGATAAAGAAACGAGTGAGGAGGATGAATTTCGTTGTTGGAGATGTCATGGGAAATAAATCCTGTATTTCAAAATGGTAGTGGAATAAATTGTATATTACATGCTCTTCAAAAAATGTGAAATTTGCTTTTAGACCAGCTTATAACGTTGTCAGACTTGACAATTTTGACGTCAATTACGTCTCGCAAACGTCTAGGAGGAAATATTTCCTTCAAGGAAATAAATCCCTCCAGAATCACGGAAAATCACTGGGTAGCATGTAATATATCTGTATAGCTTGGGTTGTATAAATCAGTACTCGATTCTCATTCTCAAAATCAGGCAGTTGATTTGCCAAACATCAGCTTTAATAGCCTTCTTTCAGCCAGTCAAACTGCTTGAAAGCTGACACTTATCACAACGAAGTGTCTTTGTCAAATTGCTGGAAGAGAAAATGTATCGGATACTTTCGGAAATCAAGTGGTTTGTGGGACTCGAAGCTTGGCAACACCACATGCAATCCATCATCTACGGTATTTTGCATGGGCGTCTGTGGCTATAACTGGAGAAATGAGACTGTGTGGCATTTGTGTCCAGTCTAGCTTCTATTATACCGACACGCTTTGCCAGCCTGAGAAGGATCTATACAAGTTGAACTGAATGGAGAACAGTGTAGGCTCTGATAAGACTGTGTGGATGTGCAGGCTGATCTGGGTCTACACTGGTCACCGAGTCCATAAGCCCTGTGTCTCTGTAGCAGAAGATCTATATCGTTTGTTAGAAGCGGGATTGAATGGTGAACAGTGTAGATCCAGATCAGACTGCGCAGATGCGCAGGCTGATCTGGGTCTACACTGGTCACCGAGTCCATAAGCCCTATGTCTCTGTAGCAGAAGGATCTATATCGTTTGTTAGAAGCGGGATTGAATGGTGTAGACCCAGATCAGACTGTACAGTCCATAAGCCCTGTGTCTCAAGTCACAGTGAAGGAGAGGAAAGGTGACAGCACACCAAGAAGGACAAGACTACAAACTTCGTACCCGAGAAGAATCTATACTGTTGACTGAAGATTGTTTGTTTGGTTGATGGTGTTTAACGGCCTATCAACAGCTAAGGTCATTTAAAGCCGAGCGGGTTCGATCCCGCATTCAACCTGCTGCATCGGGGGATAAATCCCAAAAATCAGAACGGAATATTTACATAGAAAGATGTATATTCAGCCCTGAAATTAGAATAATCTGACCGGGTGCCAGGTCCATACCACACTAATGTCACTTGACCCCTTCCCCTAAAAGTAATCGTGTTTGCTGAAGCAGAATTGAATGGAGAACTGTGCTAGGTTGATCCATCAGCCCCCGACCAAATTATTATACAGAATTTATTACATTATCACAGCCATTTTGGCTGTGATAATGTAATAAATTCAGTATAATAATTCTGCATACTTATAATCATCAAATATATGCAGTCGTTAGCTCTATATGAAATAATGCATTTCAGAAAAAATAAAAGTATACTAGGATAGCTAAGTATGCTTTAATAGCAATTTTGGTGAAATCGGCTACAATAACACACCAAGAAGGACAAGACTATAAGCTTCGTACCTGTGAGATAGCCTGCGATCTGCGTGTCCGAGATAAACAGGTCGTGTTTTTGGTCCTTGTATTCCTGCCACACGGGCGAGTTGTCGAGGATGTTGCCAATCTGAATGAAACGCAAGGACAGATTAGAACATAGGCTTATACAGCCAAACTTGCACAAGCGACCACGTGCATTAAGCGACTTTTGTCTTATGCGACCACTTTCAATTCCCCCCGATCATTTGGCCTATATAATGGTCAGATGTGGGTCTTATGCAAAATAAAGCACCATAACTAGACACACATTGTGGGCAAATATTATCAAAATCGTTGAAGCCGCTCATGATTTATTGAAAAATATCAGGTGTTACTAACGTACATATGTACGTACATGGACTAACGTTATATCTCCTCTTGCATAGATCGGCGAGGGGATAATCAACTGGTGCCCTAAATTTCTAAAATCTAATTACTCAATATGTTGTGACCACTTGACGGTTCAAATGAGTGGTCGAGACGGTTCAACTGATTGGTCGTGACGATTCAAATAAGTGGTCGCGACATACCATTTCATTGAGAAATAAAGAGAATACAATATTGAAAAAATTTGACATTTTATTGAGAAACAACAAAAATAAAATATTCATGATTTTCCATAAACAAAATGGCGTATCCTCGGCATGAAAAGTGAAAGCATAAAGAGATGGAACCACAGTTTAAAGTCTCGTCAACCAGACCAGTGTGATGGAAATATTTTGTTTTTCTTATTTCTCAGTTAAAGTATATGTTGTGACCACTCATTTGAACCGTCTCGACGAGACGGTTCAAATGGTGGTCACAACATATACTTCTAAGCACATGGAATGAAAATATTTAGAATTTTCCGCACGAAATGGTGTATCCTCCGCATGAAAGGGGTTAATGTCTGTCTGTTCATGCTTGGAAATCATGACGTATTGGAAAAAAAGTGAAAGTGAATGGGTTTAACGTCCCACCAACAGCTAGGGTCATCTCATCTCATCTCATCTCATCTCATCCGACAGACCAGTGGGATGAAAATACTATGTTAGTATTTTTGATGCCTTTGGCGAGGTTTGAATCCACAACTTCTAAACTGGAAGTCAGGTGTTCTAGCCCCTAGGCCACAACCCATCCCTAAGGTTATAGATTGAGAAATAACAAAAATAAAATAAAATATTTCCACAAACAAAATGGCAACAAATGGGTTACAGGGGTAGACGACGTTTCTGGCTATAATCACCTGTTCGGCGTACAGCAAGCTCCGCTGCATGGCTTTTATAGCTTTGACGATTTGAGCTTTTGTTGAGGCGGGATTATCGATGGCCTCCAAGCCAGCTTCCAGCAGACGTAGCAGATATTGCACCATTTCTGTCTTCAATGCCTGAAACAGTACGATGTTTTGAATATAGAGAATAGTAGGTTAGTGCCGTGAATGGGAAAAAATATCTGGCAAGGCTCAGGAAACGGGATGGGCGAGGCTCTGCCGAGCACATCTCATTTCCGTGCCGCGCCAGATATTTTTCCCATTCACGGCACTAACCTACTATTCTATTTATCCCGTCAACACCTGCAAATGGCTGTAAAACGCAAAAATATAACCCCAGCCACCGCATATATTCATACGCAGTGATTAGGTCGTATTGACAGGATATCAAAAATGTTTCACGGCACCGTGTTTCCCGGCACATACGCACTGTGTTGACGGGATAAAACCTGACCTGTAGCCGATTTCATCAAAATTGCAAAGTATACTTATCTAGCAAAGTATACTTTGAGGGAGTAATCATTTATTTTTCCCAAAATGCATTATTTCATATAGAACCAACCACTGTATATATTTGATGATTCTATGTATGTATGCAGAATTATTATACTGAATTTATTACATTATCACAGCCAAAATGGCTGGGATAATGTACTAAATTCAGTATAATAAAAATTAATAAATTTATCCTTAAATTGAAAATTTCTCCCTCAAAGTATACTTTGCTAGATAAGTATATTTTGCAATGTTGGTGAAATAGGCTACTGGTGCTAGCTCCATACCACACCATTCACTTGCCCCCTTCCCTTAAAATAGGATTACAATCGTAATACTCACATAAGTATATAACCAGATTCAACTGTCACATACAAGAATGCTAACAATGTATGTGAGGGCCAAACAAGGCCTCCGATCATTATTCCGGTAAGGATGAATCCCGATCATTAAATTACCCATCGCATGCTCCCACCTGCCACCCACTTGAACAGTACGATGAAAACACATATGGACACAGACTTCTCGAGATAGGAAGCAAGCCGCGAGTGACACACCTGGGCTTATTGCCTTTGCAAACAGTGAAGACCCATACTGGCCTGTACATAGAATTATGGGAAGCAAATTTGGTTACATTGCTCCAGATAAGCTGCGTATTTGCGTAAATACCCAATTAAAATTGCCAAAAACACAATTGAAATAATAATAATAAGTAGCGAGTATCAAAAATCAATAACAAATTTGTGGTACCTTTATCATGCTACGGAAAACAATAACCATACCACAAATAAAGCATATTTTTCTTATTTTCCATGAAAACACATCTTGGTATTTCATTAGAATTGTCTCCAAGGAGACAATTCTAATGAAATGCCAAGACATGTTTTCATTTCAAAGCAAACTATTCAATAATTGCTGTCTGTTGATGTGTAAACAGTAGTGTGGTTTTATTTTACACAATTAAAATATTGAAATACCCAATTGCTTCAGATAGGATGGAGTGAAAATACTCAATTACTAATTCCTTATCTGGAGCCCTGTGGTTAAGATCTGTAACGTATAAAAAGTGAAAGTGAACAAGTTTAACGTCCCAGCAACAGCTAAGGTCACAGTATAAAGTCTCGTCCAACATAGCAGTGGTATGGAAATACTATGTATGTATTTTTCAAGCCTAGGGAATGGATTGAACTCACAACCTCCCGTATGGAAGTCCAATGTCATATCCCCTAGGCCACAACCCATCCCTAGGGTGAGGATTGAACTCGCAGCCTCCAGTATGGAAGTCCAATGCCATATCCCGGAGGTCACGACCCATTCCTAGGGTGAAGATTGAACTCACAACGTCCAGTATGGAAATTGCCATATCCCCTTGGCCACAGCCCGTCCCTAGGGTGAAGATTGAACTCACAACCTCCGATATTGAAGTCCAATGCCATATCCCCTTGGCCACAGCCCGTCCCTAGGGTGAGGATTGAACTCACAACCTCTGGTATTGAAGTCCAATGTCATATCCCCTAGGCCACGACCCATCCCTAGGGTGAGGATTGAACTCACAACCTCGAGTATGGAAATTTCCAAATCCCCGAGGCCATGACCCATCCCTAGGTTTTGAGGATTGAACTCACAACCTCCGATATTGAAGTCCAATGCCATATCCCCTAGACCAGGGTCCATCCCGTGAAGTAGAAGGTTGGGACTTGTTGTGTCGACATGAATATGGCTGCCAACTCATTGAAAATCTGTATGTGATGACAAACATATACGTACAGTGGAACCTCTCCAAACCGGACACCCTGGGAGGTCCCCAGGGTGTCCGGTTTGGAGATTTTCCACTGTAAATCCGACATGTGGACACTTCATGACACATTGTAGTTTTTTTGCAATGATGAAAAGTCATTGTAATCAGAGATGCATAACAGCGAAACACATCTATATTTCCCAGAGTGTCCAGTTTAGATTGGTTTGACTGTACCTGGGAGACAAGCTCCTCCTCTCCTTTGTCGAACATTTTACAGAGGGCCTCGGCCGCCAGTGCTATGATGTCACGGCGCAGTTTCATGGCAACCTTGATGGGGCCTATACACTCGACCTGGGCCATCGCTCGGATACAAATCTGTAATTCCAGCACAAAAATATTTACACAATTCCCTAACATTTGATTGGCCGTAGCAAGTCCGGCCTTCGTCCAGTATTCCCGCGACTTTTCCAAGTTTATACCCCGATAAATTCCACAAAAAGGCCTTTCATTCCTATAGTAAGTACATGTGTCCGTCACTGGAGAAATGCAGCTGTGACTGAAGAAATGGGGCTTACGGGTGTTGCGACCAGTGTAGATCCAGATCCAGATGCTAACCGGGCAACCATTATCATAATATTAAAGTTTGACAAGCTTACAGACTAGATGGCCACGGCCCACATGCCGCACCCACCGGGGCTTTGATAGCATATCGAAAAACGTTAACCCGGACGCCCATACGTACGACAATGTGTTGACTATATCGCACTGTCCGCAAGAGCGCACAACAAAACTCATCCGACATACCTCGCTACTCGCCAGTTGGTGGCAAACCTGCACGGCACTTTTAGGGATGGCGTTATTTCTGTCGCGCATTGCCGTGAACACCTTGGGTATGTAGCCGAGCTGGGGCACCTGGTCTACAAGGGAAGACTGCGTGGAAAACAGACAAACGATCGCCGTCGTTACTGTCTCTAACATCTCTCCCTGTGAACGGAGGAAAAAATGAAATTGAATGGGTTTAACGTCCCACCAACATCTACGGTCATATAGAGATGGGACCACAGTTTAAAGTCTCATCCGACAGACCAGCAGAATGGAAATACTATTAAAGTAATTTTTGATGCCTAAGGCGAGGTTTGAACCCACAACCTCCGGATTGGAAGTCAGGTGTTCTAACCTCTAGGCCACAATCCATCCATAGGGTCTTGATAAAGACCCTCAGGTTGTAGAATTGCACGGATAGATCTGTAGCCGATTTCACCAACATTGCAAAGTATACTTGTCTGATTAATTTTTATTATACTGAATTTATTACATTTTCACAGCCATTTTGGCTGTGATAATGTAATAAATTCAGTATAATAATTCTACACACTTTTAATCATCAAATATATGCAGTCGTTAGTTCTATATGAAATAATGCATTTCAGGAAAAATAAATGATTGCTCCATCAAAGTTTGAACCCACAACCTCCGGATTGGAAGTCAGGTGTTATAACCCCAAGGCCACAAGCAAACCCTATATGTGCCACAATCCATCCCCAGCAAATGGAGGAACATATGTGGCCATCAGTGGAGAGTTTGTTGATTCATTGCTTGACATGGGCTTTGCAACAAAGTTATATGAGACAGGGTTCCCACTCTTTTGGGAAGACCAAATTCCATGACTTTCCATGACTTTCAAGGACCTGTTTTCGAAATTCAAGGATTCATATTTGCATGGATGATGCTGATGAAACGGTGTCGAGCCTGGAATACACTTGTTTTGAGGAGAGAAGTTACTTCCCTCCCCAAACACAGGTGTATTCCAGGCTCGACACCGTTTCATGTAGTAGTACAGTTCTGAATTTACAAAATCCCAATTTGGTGCCAGGTGCCCTTACCACATCAAATCGTTTGGCTCGAAATCACGAAATTGCACTGAACTTTGCTCAACAACACCAATAATTGGACTGGAATCCAAATTCCATGACTTTCAATGACCTTTTCAGAAAAAGAGGCGAATTCCATGACTTTCCAGGCCTGGAATCCATTTTTCCAAATTCCATGACTTTCCAGGAATTTAAGGACCAGTGGGAACCCTGATGAGACACGCCATGTGATTTTGTACCTTCGGACATCTGCGTAATTTATTTAATTAAATACGTTTACAAAATTTACAATACTTTTTCATAAATTGGGGAAAATCATAAATATTTTCTTTAAATGTGCTTATAAGTACATGTATATGTCGCGACCACCACTTGAACCGTCTCATCGAGACGGTTCAAATGGTGGTCACATCATATACTTCTAAGCGTATATGACATTTTTGAGAACAAAAACACCCCTTTTCATAAATTAACTAATCTGAAAATCATTTTGTGACAATTGGATTTGTCCAGAAATTAATATATAACAATCCATTCCAGTTATTTAGGGGTGAAAGGGTTAATATCTTACTTACATCAGGGTCAGTCGAGCTGACAAGTTGCGCCCACAATTCGAGCAACTCCGTCAGAAATTCCTTTGGTTTGCGTAGCACCCATCCGGGGTTGGCTATAAATAGCCGGAGGAAGACTCCACCCACGACAGCCTCCCCGGTGACGTTGCCATAGACAACGTTGTACTCGTCCGGAAGGGTCCATTTCAAGTCGGGGTTGTCACGTTGGGCCCGATAATGCCTGGTTGATGGAAACGCAGTAACATTCAGCAAGATGACAAACTACTGTCTGTTCCACGTTTTTCTGCCGACAAACTTTTGGCTATTAAACACATTAAATCTAAAAAATATTTAAAAGTAAGTACTTTTTCATCAATAACAAAAAAGTCACCCTCCCCAAAAAAATGTGTCTCATGAAATTCCATCAAATATTGATTTTATTGAGAAAAAACGATTTTCCTATGGGAATTTAACATGGGGAGTCAATTTCCTTTTTTTTTTCCTTTTTTGATCCTTCAGGATCAAAAAACGAAATTTTTTGGAAATTGACTCCGAAACCCGACGAGATAGTTTTGAATTTTGAAATACGCAATTACTAATTCCTTATCTGGAGCCCTGATCACGGGCCCAGTGATTGTCCTCTGTGATTGAAATGAAACGTCTATATAAGTCTATATACGATAAAGGAGACATGCTTACGAGTCCTTCATGCTTCTCACTTCACTGGACACCTTCTCTCGTGACTCGTCATTCCAGATCAACTCAGGGTTCTCGTGGGTGCCTGCAAATTGCCGACTAGTTTATAGGTGGCTGTGTCTGGAGAAATTGGGCTTATACGATTTGTGACCAGTGTAGCTCCTGATCAAATAGCACACGAATGTCGCCTGATAATGATGTGTATTGCTTGTTAGAAGCATGATGGATGTTTCATTGATGAAATGGTGAACGGTGCAGATCCTGATCAGACTGTGCGGATGCACAGGCTGATCTGGATATACACTGGTCGCAAACCCCATAAGCCCCATTTCTCCAGTCACAGCCACATATGACAGCATTTTTTTCTCTGGCACTCTTTGAGTGACGAGTATGCACGGTCACGTGGCAAATTCCTCGGAGCACATCGACAGTGTGTGTCCCCATGCTCCAGATAAGGTGTGTATTGAATTATTTTAGCTGAATACGCATTGATTATCAAAAGTGGGAGTACAAAATATGCACAGCAAATGTGAAAATACGCAGTGTTTGCTTTTTGCAGCTCAAATAAGTGAATGTTTAAATTTGTTATATGTTTGATCATTTGTACCCTATTTGGCAATGAAGAACATCAATAACCCATTTGTACAAGTAGAATACACAATGATTTTAACCCTTTCCCTGTTTTGCCATATTTCGACTCTTCCAAATCCAAAACATCTGAATAAAAGAATCAAATGCTGGGTCAAATGATGGTTAAATTATCTGATAGAGTAGAAAACATTGTGGGAAAAGGAGAAATTGCTTGTTACAAGCAATTTCTCCTTTTCCCACAATGTTTTCAAAAGACATCTTCTGCAGAGGCGTGAAAAGTCGTTTCTATCAGGGAAAGGGTTAAACTCAGGGGTATAGTACGCTTGTAGACACACAGCTTATCTGGAGCTCTGATGTCCCCTACTCCAATTAACAGCACAAAATATTACATACATATTTCGAGGTGTGGTATAGATGGACACAATTTGTATTGCCTTAACCCTTTCACCCTTAAGTAACTGGAATGGATTTTGATATGTTAATTTTTCAACCAATCCAACCGTCACAAAATGGTTTTCAGACTAGTCCGATTATGAAAAGAGGGTATTTTTTGTTCTAAAAAATATGAAAATCACGAGCCGGCTCATCTGGACCTGCACTGTTTGCATAAACTGTTATAGCGGGCTTTCGGGTTTAAAAGATTAAATCCAATGTTGGCGATTGACTGAATGGAGTTACTTCACAACACATTGCTGTCTTGTAAGAAACCACTATAGCGGGCTTTTGGGTTCAAAGGGCTAAACCCAATGGTGGCGATTGATTGCTGTCTTGTAAGAAAAAAACCGAACCGGGGGTACAAATATGAAAATCACACTCACCCTCAAACATGTGGACGCTGGCCTCCGGAGAATCACGCATCGCGTCCATGAATATCCCAGGCAGGAACTTGCCGAGTATAATCCTCACCCTCGGGCCCACTAATTTGTCCGACAGCATTTTCGCAAATAGTTCAGCAGTTTTTTCTCGGACGGTGGGATTTGTCGCGTTACAAAACAAGTCCAATAAATACACGGTAGCACCTTTGGTCATTGCCTCCTTGACCACTTTCGTGCTGGACATCAAAGCAGCGAGAGTTTCTAATGTTAGCACACGACCTGTGAATAGATAGTTTATTATAGGAATGAATGGCCTTTGTGTGGAATTTATCGGGGTACAAACTTGGAAAAGTCACGGGAATACTGGACGAAGGCCGGAAGGCCTCGTCCAGTATTCCCGCGACTTTTCCAAGTTTATATCCCCGATAAAATTCCACAAAAAGGCCATTCATTCCCTATAATTCCAGCATTTGCAATAAATTCATCAAGAAAATGTGTTTATTTTCCGTTTTCTTAAGAACTATTTTAACTGCGCCTCACGGTACGGAAAGTAGTTCGGCGTGGGAGTTTACTGGGATATAAATTTTGGACAGAGACTTGCTACGGACCAATTAAATGTTAGGGAATTGTGTAAATATTGTTGTGCTGGAATTATAGAATTGTACACGATTTCACTTGACATACAGTGAAACCTGTCTAAACCGGACACCCTGGGGACCTCCCAGGGTGTCCGGTTTAGAGAGGTTCCACTGTGATTCCGGTGTAAGATGATCCAAAGACATGTTTGAGTGTGCTTTGCAATCACGAACACTCTTATTTTCAGAGAAACCTGGCAATGGTACACATACACAAGGTTTCTGGGTGTCTAGTTTAGAGAGGTTCTACTGTACATTGAGTTTCATCGCCTACTTAACGATTATCGTGCTGGACATCAATGCAGCAAGGGTTTCAAGGGTTTTAGTCGTACAAAGTTTAGTGAAACGGCCCACTTGTGATCACAAACGACGACACAATAGACTTACATCCTTGTAGCAGCTGGATGGCCAGTAGAAGGTAGGCCTGCACCTCGGACGCCGCAATGTCCTTCACACATTCGTGGTTTGCTGACACACAGTTAATCACCTGGAGAAACAAACATAAGATACATTATTGGTGGCCCATATGTAAGGAGGACTGTAGCCGAGGGGCAACACTGTCGGACTGCCATCAATTTTTTCACTAGCAACATTATGAATACTTCCTATACTATAGTCTGTTTCACGAAAGCTGCCCAAATTTTACGGCCATATAAACAATTCAAAAACCATATTTTTTTTCGATAATATTGAATTAAAGGAAAATTTAAGAATGAGCCTTCTTTTTATTTCGTGAAATTTGGTCAAATATTGATTTTATTGTGAAAACAAAATTTCCCCATGTTAAATCCCCATAGACATCTTCACTTGGGGACATTTTTTAGAATTTCAGAAATACTGGACCGATTTTTAAAATTTAACTTTTGTTTTCTTAGTTAGATCATTTCCAAGCTATCTAGCTAGGTTTTGGAGTCAATTTCCAAAAAAAAAAGTTTTTTGACTCCTCCCACAAGTCCTCTACCTTTTTCCCCCCATGTTAAATTCACATAGAGAAATCAATTTTTCGTAATAAAACCAATATTTGACCAAATTTCACAAAATAAAAAGAAGGCTCATTCTTAAATTTTGCTTTAGTTTAACATTATCAAAAAAAATATTGTTTTTTCATTGTTTATATAGCCGCAAAATTTGGGCAGGTTTCGTGAAACAGACTTTAGATATCAAACAATGCAGGCAATGATCAGACTGTGTAGTCTGATCTGCAGTTACAATGGTCAACAATGAGTTTGTGACATAGAGAATATTAGTATAGTGTCATGAACGTGAATAAATATCTGTCGAGGCTGAGAAATCAGGATGGGCGAGGCTTGCCGAGCACATCCTGATTTCGAGCCGAGTCAGATATTTATTCACGTTCATGACACTATAATAATATTCTATTTATCCCGTTAACCACATCAAAGTTGTTCAAATGTCTCTAAAAATGCATTTGTGGCGTCATAAGTTTGTCTTCTGAAGCGACAAGATTATCGTGTTACGTCATTCACATAATGACGTGACGTCATACATAATGACGTATCTACTAGACGTGAACGAGAAAAAATACACGTACCTGCTTTTCACGTCTAGTAGCGACATAGTTGACGGGATAAAATAGTATATATCGCACACCAGTAGCCTATTTCACCAAGTATGCAAAGTATACTTTTCTAGCAAAGTACCGGTATACTTTGAGGAATTAATCATTTATATTTCCGGAAATGTATTATTTCATACAGAACTAATGACTGCATATATTTGATGATTAAAAGTATGCAGAATTATTATACTGAATTTACTGTGATAATGTAATAAATTCAGTATAAAAAAATTTAATAAATTTATCCTTAAATTGAAAATTTCTCCCTCAAAGTATACTTTGCTAGAAAAGTAAACTTTGCAATTTTGATGAAATCGGCTACAGACGGTAGTTGCACTTAAATTTTAGTCAATGCAAATCATGTACTTCAATACATGGCCCGGGGCCCGTTTCTACTAAACTTTGACTAAGAAGTTTGTAACTGCAAAATTGAAATCCAAAATAACATTTGTTCTAACAACCAATTTTGGTAAATCTTTCGTGGGTGTGCTACAGTTAATGACAAGCATATGTACAAGCTGGTAGCGTTAGATAAACACGTTAATGTGAGAAGCAAATTCATAGAAATTTCCATATGAACATTTTTATCGTACGAGGTTTCGTGAAATGGCCCCAGCTTTGTAGACAAGATACAAACCTCCAGAGCATACTGCTGTAACTTGGCACAGTCATCTAACCGTAGTAGGCAGAACAGTAGCTTGAAGTGGCCTATACACTGGATTTCTACACCTGAAATCGAAATAACATCAATTAATTGATTAATTATAAGGTTCGACCATGTCCAGCCGTGGGTAAACGTTTTGCAGTGGCACGAGGGAACTGTTTGAACCCCAAGGCCGTAGGCCGAAGGTTCAAACAGTTCCCGCGTGTCACGGAAAACGTTTACCCATGGCTGGACATGGTCGAACGTTATCGTTACATTTCTGTCGGAAATATCATGTAATTTGAGGATATATGCAATACTTTCGATACTTTGATACTTTGATAACCCGTTCCATTCAACAGCTGATTTACACATTTTGGGTCCACAGTACACGTCGCGTGATGCAGGTGCCCCATCCTATGCATCAGTTTCCAAAATTTCCGTTGTGAACTGGTCTGGTGACGTATTGGTGTGTTCTGGTAAAGTCACGAGACACATGTATTATGTAGGTGTTCGCTTGGCCCCGGAATGAGCATTGTCTACAGCCATGGTCAAACAGCACGTGCTGTATATTTGAACACGGCTGTGTGTGGTGTCAAACAACGGCAGTCATGTAACAATTAATGATTGAGTGAATTCCTACACTTGCCTCATATTCTGTATGTACATATCACAAGACGTACAGCATTTGTATGTATCATAGTTATTGCAGATGTAAATATTGGGAGTTAGTGCGTATGTACAGACAGGACTTATTACATACAGTGCAACCTCTCTACAACAGCCACCCTTTGGAAGACGTAACACTGGCTGTTGTAGAGAGGTGGCTGTTGTAGAGAGGTTAATGCTGAATTAAATTTGCCATCTGCCGTTTATTTATTTTCTTAGGAGTCTCATCAAATACATGCTTTGGTAGCATTTTAGAATCATTTCCAATGGAAATGATTCTAAAGTGCTGTCAAAACATGTTTTTACTGACAAAGAATGCAAAAGCAACAGCAGATGACAATTTTCATGCTCAGCAGTCTAATGGTTAAATATAGAGGAAATCATCCATTTGGGATATACAATAGCGGCTGTTACAGAGAGGGTGTTGTTGTAGAGAGGTGGCCGTTTGGGGAGGTTCGACTGTATCACATTTGTTTGCTTGTTTGTTTATTGGTGTTTAATTGCCTATCAACAGCTAAGGTCATTTAAGCCCAGGATAACGGGTTCGATCCCGCATTTAACCTGCTGCATTGGGGGGAAAATCCCCAAATCAAAACGGAATATTTACTTCAAAATAAATATATATTCAGACCTGAAATTGTAATAACCTGACCTGGTGCCAGGTCCATACCGCCCCAATGTCACTTGGCCCCTTCCCCTAAAAGTAATACTGGTAGGATTACTCTTATAAGGGGTATAACCAGATTCAACTCTCGCATACAAGAAAGTCAAAGACGTACCTGAGGGTCAAATTAAATCGTTAAATTACTCATCCCATACCCCCACCTGCCACCCACTCATATGACATTTGTACGTTACTGTGAATGACACCTGTAGCCTATTTCACCAACATTGCAAAGTATACTTATCTAGCAAAGTATACTTTAAGGGAGAAATTTTCAATTTAAAGATAAATTTAATAATTTTTATTATACTGAATTGATTACATTATCACAGCCATATTGGCTGTGATAATGTAATAAATTCAGCATAATAATTCTGCATACTTTTAATCATTAAATATATGCATTCGTAAGTTCTATATGAAATAATGCATTTCAGGAAAAATAAATGATTACTCCATCAAAGCATACTTTGCTAGAAAAGTACACTTTGCAATGTTGGTGAAATCGGCTAGTTACTGTTCAGGGCTTCAAGCGCCATTTCCACCTTCGGCCAGGGCAATAGTGACTCGGGTCGTCCACAGCACCTCGGGGCAATAGTTCCGACTATTCCCCAAATGACCATGATATAGCTGTATAATACGTACCAGAGTTGTTGCGTATGACGTTCCTCAGGGCCTCGAGGGCCATCTCGACCTGGCCGAGGCGACTCAGCTGGCTGGAACCCTGTCCGTCGGGCGACTGTTGTTTAGTCTGCTGCAGCACAAGCAGGGAATGAAGGTACTGGGCCTGCGAGCCGAGGAAGTCCAGCAAGTCTATCGTGAACCCTTTGGCATTCTGAAACGACAATTGTCCACATCACCAACATACTGCTCACTATCGGCAAGATCAACAATAAATATAGGGTTAACTGTATTGTAATTTTCATATTTGCGGCGTATATCAGAAAATGATAGGTCGCCATTAAACATGTTTTCCGACCTATCATTTTCTGATATACGCTGCAAATTTCAAAATTACAATGCGGTTAACCGATTTCTAATGCACTCCTTTACTACTGGCGTAGGAATATATATTGAAATAATTTGCGACCGTTCATCAACCATGATATACCTGTAATGTATGGCCATCAGCAAATCAGATTGCGTGATATTTATAGAGTGCATTACATTCATCAATAAGTGGGGGATATATAGAATAAAAAGACAACTAAATTTTCATCCTCGTTTTCTAACACGAAAAACAATATATACATATTTGTTTGATAAATTTGATGTTTCTGAACATGATGCATATATTTTATTTATACCATATTTAAAACAGTCATTTGTACTGATTATTTTCTTCAGACAATGTCTGTGGCCATTGTTAACAATTGTGATCAAACTGGGATCCATTCAAAACATTCAAACCAGGCTATATTTACTTGCAATTATACTTCGGTAATTCCCTTCGCCAGCTCTAAAACAATTTGTTATTTAATGAAATATGAAAGTTAAAACAAAATAAGTTCCACTTTCATGTTAAATTTTGAATCATTGAAATGAAAAAAAAAGCAGCAAAAGAATGAGTATGGGTCTACAGCGCTCCAGATAAGCTGCGTATTTGCTTAAAGACCCAATTAAAATTGCCAAAAACCCAATTGAAATCAGAATTAGCGAGTATCAAAAAGCAATAACAAATTTGTGGTACCTTTATCATGCTGCAGAAAACAATAAACAGACCACAAATATAACATATTTTCCTTATTTTCCATGAAAACACATCTTGCTATTTCATTAGAATTGTCTCCAAGGAGACAATTCTAATGAAATGCCAAGATCTGTTTTCATTTCGAAGCAAACTATTCAATAATTTCCGTCTGTTGATGTGTAAACAGTAGTATGATTTTATTTTACACAATTAAAATTTTGAAATACCCAATTGCTTCAGGAATGATGGAGTGACAATACTCAATTACTAATTTCTTATCTGGAGCCCTGGGTCTACCCTGGTGGCCATAAAGCCCGTTTTGCCTGTCACAGCCACCTAAGTGATAGTGATGGCGTTACCTCGAGGGGAAATGTGGGCTGTTCGTTGTAGATGCGGACAAATATCTCGCCGACGATCAGCTCTTTGGCATGGACTTCAAACACGAACATGCCACCGAAGTCGGGATCACACTCGCCCTGTGGAAAGTGAAAGTGAATGGGTTTAATGTCCCACCAATAGCTAAGGTCATATAGAGACGGGATCACAGTTTAAAGTTTCATCCGACAGACCAGTGTGATGGAAATACAAGTACCGTGCAACCTCTGTATAACAGCCACCCATGGGAAAACGCAAACGTGGCTGTTGTAGAGAGGTGGCTGTTGTAGGGAGGTTAATGCTGAATTAAATTTGTCGTCCGCTGTTTATTTATTTTTTTCGATAATTATCATCAAAAACATGCTTTGGCAACATTTTAGAATCATTTCCAATGGAAATGATTCTAAAATGTTGTCAAAACATGTTTTTATTGAGAAAGAAGGCAAAAGCAACAGCAGATGACAATCTTCGTGCTCAGCAGTCTAAGGGTTAGATACAGAGGAAATCATCCATTTGGGATATAAAATAGCGGCTGTTATAGAGAGGGTGTTGTTGTAGAGAGGTGGCCGTTCGGGGAGGTTCGACTGTACTGTGTAAGTATTTTTCACACCTAGGATGAGGATTGAACTCACAAGTTCCAGAATTGATGTCCAATGCCATATTGCCTAGGCCACAGACAATCCCTCTCGCCGTGTAGAATGGAATATATGGTTCAGCGCTCCAGATAAGCTGCGTATTTCCGTAAATACACAATTAAAATCGCCAAAAACCCAATTGAAATCAGAAGTAGCGAGTATCAAAAAGCAATAACAAATTTGTGGTACCTTTATCATGCTGCAGAAAACAATAAACAGTCCACAACACAAATATAGCATATTTTTCTTATTTTCCATGAAAACACATCTTGGTATTTCATTAGAATTGTCTCCAAGGAGACAATTCTAATGAAATGCCAAGACATGTTTTCATTTCGAAGCAAACTATTCAATAACTGCTGTATGTTGATGCGTAAACAGTAGTGTGATTTTATTTTACCCAATTAAAATACTGAAATACCCAATTGCTTCAGATATGATGGAGTGAAAATACTCAATTACTAATTCCTTATCTGGAGCCCTGATGTTACTATGATCCTACTGTCAACATGGTGTAATATTGCCCGTCTCAATCTATATTTAACTACTGAGGTGCAGCTGAGGGGGAATATTAACATTAGACAGGCAATACGACACCATGCTGGCGGAGTAGAATCACGATTTCTCAGGACGTACATTATTTATATTTCTCTAGAACTTGGTTATATATAACTGCTTTGGTACATGTATAACGTCGAAGACATATGTCATCAAACAGCACATCATGATGTTATAAATATCGACCAATGTCAACTCTACATATACAATCTTTTTATTTTTTTTAAACTTGGCGATTTCGGCAATGATCCTGTAATGGGAGACATTCAATACTGAAAGACAGTGTCCCGGTCCAGTGCCAGGCACCCTAACTACATCAGATCACTTAGCCCTAGGTGTGAATTTCAGTGTGATTCTCCGCTAATATACCAGAGCTCCAGATAACGTGTGTATTGGCGTATTTTACGCACTTATCTTAGCAGAATACATATTGCTTTTCAAATTGAGTAGCGAAAATAGTCAATGTTTACATTTGTTTTATTTTCAATTGTTCCCTATTTAATAATGAAGAAAATCAATAACGCATTTGCATTGAATTTGAAATATGGAGGTATAATACTCTTTAGAGACAGAACTTATCTGGAGCTCTGGAGCCACTACAGACAAGCAGGGTTCCCACTCTTTTGGGAAGACCAATTCCATGACTTTTCCATGACTTTCAAGGACCTGTTTTCGAAATACAAGGACACTTATTTGCATGGATGATGCTGATGAAACGGTGTCGAGCCTGGCATACACTGTGTTGGGGAGAGAAGTTACTTCTCTCCCCAACACAAGTGTATTCCAGGCTCGACACCGTTTCATGTAGTACTTCAGTTCTGAATTTACAAAATCCCAATTTGGTGCCAGGTGCCCTTACCACATCAAATCGTTTGGCTCGAAATCACGAAATTGCACTGAACTTTGCTTACCAACACCAATAATTGGACTGGAATCCAAATTCCATGACTTTCAATGACCTTTTCAGAAAAGAGGAAAATTCCATGACTTTCCAAGCCTGGAATCCATTTTTCCACATTCCACGACTTTCCAGGAATTTAAGGACCAGTGGAAACCCTGGACAAGGACTGACCGTTCGTATCATCTGTTGTTGCTGGTCCAAGAGGAACTCATTCAGCTGCATGCGGGTCGCGTTGTCCCAGATCAGGTATGGGTTCTCTGTGTTGCTGTTCAGGATCTTGAGCAGCTGAAAACGTAACGATGGTAGTCACATAAAAACGACTCCTCATTCCAAGGAGACTTCACCACCTGCTAACATCACGGGCGAGGGACATAAATTGCGTATTTCAGAATGGTAGTTGAATCATCATCATAATATTGCATGCATATGTGTCAAATTATGAGTTGGCAGTGGCATAAAGCAAATGATTTTGGTGAATAAACTCATTACTCGGAATAATCAATTAAAAATGTCAAGCATTAAAACCTCACCTCAGATGGAACTTCATTGGCCAGTTTCCGTGACAAATATGGCGTTAACATCGCCGTCAGTGACTTCTTCACGGCGGGGTTGTCGGGGCTGCTATTCTCCGTCTCCCCGATGTAGTAGCCACCGAGTCGCGCACACCCGAATATACAAAGTCTCGCGAGTCCATTCGCGACCTCCTGTTGGTTGGATTCACCACTTTTCTCGACGCCGCCTTCCTCGAGCGTGTAGTCATAGTTGAACAGGTAGATGAGCAGGTGCCAGAGCACGCCAGATTGGAACAGGTGGGTCTGTAGCCAGAAGTCGACGCAGAACGCACACACGCACTCCGCTATCACCGAGCACAGTTTAGGTATATTCTGTAAACAGATTCGGCACAATTGTAATGTAATGAAAATATGCATTTCATTGTCCATACCATAGTACGATGCCAAGCACCAATGTCGCATAAGTATGCTAGTCCATAATGCATAAAGTAATATCTTTAATTCTTTAATTCTCACTGATCGCTATATAGGCTACAGCCAATAGATAGCTAACAGCAGAGATATCACGTGACTTACCTGGAAATTGGAAAGAAAAGACTGCATTTGCCTTACACTGGCAATTGTTCCAATTCAATACCATGCCATTCAAATTATGCAATGCTCCGGCAGTGTTTCAACAATTAATGAGCTGTGTTTTAGATGGATTGAATGAATTTACTACAGCTTATCTTCATGATATCTTGACTTAGTCAGAAATTTTGGAACAACACATGAATCATAGCCAACAGGCATTTGATAGCTTGCGAACACATAAATTGCGCCCTAAACTGAAGAAGTGTAGTTTTCTCAAATATCAAACTAATTAGGAATACTTCTTGGCATGGAGCATGTTAATTCATAAGATCAATGACGTCATCACAGAACGTGCTAAGTGGTTAGTTTCATTGGTAATAGACTTCGAGACATTTGGTCAGTTTTTTGATAAGCTGATTACGGACAGCAGAGAGATCATGCGACTTACCTCGAAATTAATAATTGCCAGCACTGGCGGAAAGTATTATAGAGAGGAATTCTGGTTTTTGTATGTCAATCTGTCTAGATGTGTTTTGTCGGTAGTGACTGTATGAACATGTATAGACATATTAACAATTAAAGAATTTGTGGATTGTTCGATGGAGTTGAGGACTATAAAGACTGGTGTATCACAATAGCAAATTAATGTACCAGACTTATACATTGGTTACTGTACATTGGAAATCACAAGTAACTTCTGAATTTGTCTATTTGACATCACGTTGCTGGCTGAAAATAACAGTGAGAGTTCCAAATATCCTTGCTAAGTGCATGTTTACATTAATCACTGCTATGCGCATGTTTACATGAATTCTTGCTAAGTGCACGTTTACATGAATCCATGCTAAGTGCACGTCTACATGAATCCCTGATACGTGCATGTTTACATGATCCCCGATACATGCAAGTTTACATGAATCCTTGCTACATGTATGTTTACATGAATCCTTGCTACATGCACATAAACATGAATCCTTGTTACATGCATGTTAACATGAATCCTTACTACATGCGTGTTTACATGAATCCTTGCTAAGTGCAAGTTTACATGAATCCTTGTGAAGTGCAAGTTTACATGAATCCATGCTAAGTGCACATTCTTTGCTAAGTGCATGTTTACATGAATCCATGTTAAGTGCACATTCCTTGCTAAGTGCATGTTTACATGAATCCTTGCTAAGTGCACAGTCCTTGCTAAGTGCACGACTACATGAATCCATGATGTAAGGGTTGGGTCGGGACATACCTTGTAGTAGAGGATCCTACAGAGATCTTTGATGATGGCGGGACATTCCTGGATCTTCTCGCGACACCCCTTGAACTGTGCCGCCACCGAATAGCACATCACTATGTGTGTGCATACCTACAGAACACATATTACAGTTCCTTAACTCTTTGCATGCTGGGAAATTTGCAGGCTATAAATAGTTAAAAAATAGCAGATGACAATTTGTTACATCTTCATTTATTTCTCCCTATAATATCATGAATATGTCTTGGAATTTCATTAGAATTGAGTCCTCCGGACTCAATTCTAATGAAATTACAAGATATATTTACAGTGAGAAATAAGAAACATACTCGTGATATTGGTGGATGTTATTTTCACCGCTAGCATGCAAAGGGAGTTAATGTTCTTAAACCTTTCACCCCTTAGTAACTGGAAAGGATTTTGATATGGGCTAGTTCATTTATGAAAAGGGGGTGTTTTGTTCTCAAAAATATTAAATTTACTTGCAAAAAGTGCAGAGCCTGACGAGATGGCTCGTCAAGAGCCGGCTCATCTAGATCTACAATTTTTGCCAATACCACTATACCGGCCTGTAGTGTTGAAAGGGTTAATTAAGGTGGAATAGACTGTAAAAATATTTTGACAACCAGATTTAAAAATTATACATTTAAAAAAAAAAAAAATTCAAACATATTTTTATTCTCCACGGGATATACCATTTTGAAGATATAATTATTCTCTTTCGGTGCACATGATTTTAAATGAATACATAATGCGAAATTTGTAATTAAAACAAAAAAATAAGCGATTTCATTTTCTATATTTTGCTCTAAAATTCTGACTTGATGCCAAAATTTACAAATTTCCTACAGGTAATATGTTGCGTGTCGTACATTTCTCAACAACATACACATATAGGTGAAGGTTTAATGTACCAGCAACAGCTACTGTCATATAGAGACGTGCATACACATATAGGTCACCATATTGGCTTTCTCCAGATATATCAAGGTGTATGATCCTGTGGTACTACCAACAACAAGTACCGATTCAAAGTACGTATTCTTTTATAGTGCCCTTATTACGTAACGGATTTTGATGAAATACGGCGCATCAAACGCGTCTTGTAAAGCTGCATTTAGTGGTCTCTGTATTTTCGCCCAAACTTCTGTCGTTTTTGCGAAGAATCGATTTCCGTGTCTCTGACACAGAAATCGATTCTTCGCAAAAACGACAGAAGTCTGTGCCTAGACCACCAAATGCAGCTCATGAAGACGCGTTTGCTGCGCCATATTTCATCAAAATCCGTTGCATATTAAGGAAAATATCAAATAATACTTACTTTGGAGTGGGCGACATTGTTGTTGTTGTTGTAACCACGTGATCATGCACCTTGTATATGCACTTCCATGAATACAGCTGTGTTCATGGAATTGCATATATCTAGTGAAATTCGAGAATACGTTTTCATGCAAATTTTTCAGTTGCAGACTATTTTCTAGAACTTGTATCTGTTGTTTATTCCTACAAGACGATAATTATTGCGTGGTCAAACATTACCTGCACGGACAGCTCCTCCGGTTTGCTGGAGGGGCTGAGCACATTGACACACCTTGCAAACGCATCTTGTAGCACCTACAATGCACATTGATTGACTGAAGTTTTACTTAAAAACGATTTATGGCCTAAAATTGGCATTCACGGTATAATAACACAATGTAATAAATATTATGATACACAAGTGTAATAAATAGGTAAACGAGGGTATGTTTGGCAGCGCTCCAGATAAGCTGCGTATTTGCTTAAATACCCA
Source organism: Conchocele bisecta (assembly GCA_029237695.1). Classification (NCBI taxonomy): domain Eukaryota; kingdom Metazoa; phylum Mollusca; class Bivalvia; order Lucinida; family Thyasiridae; genus Conchocele; species Conchocele bisecta. Next base: position 67,318,118 of record CM055280.1, read on the forward strand.
ATTAAAATTGCCAAAACCCCAATTGAAATCAGAAGTAGTGAGTATCAAAAAGCAATGCAAAATTGGTGGTACCTTTATCATGCTGCAGAAAACAATAAACAGACCACAAATATAGCATATTTTTCTTATTTTCCATCAAAACATATCTTGCTATTTCATTAGAATTGTCTCCAAGACATGTTTTCATTTCGAAGCAAACTATTCAATAATTGCTGTCTGTAGATGTGTAAACAGTAGTGTGATTTTATTTTACCCAATTAAAATTTCGAAACACCCAAATGCTTCAGAAATGATGGAGTGACAATACTCAATTACTAATTCCTTATCTGGAGCCCTGTGTTTGCTTCAATTGATGATGTTGTGAGTATGTCATAAATAGATTTAACATTTGTGTTAATACTACTGTCTGTTCCACATTTTGCCGCCGAAAAACTTTTGGCTATGAAACACATTAAATCTAAAAAATATTTAAAAGTAAATACTTTTTCATCAATAACAAAAAAGTCACCCTCCCGAAAAAAAAATTATTTCATGAAATTCCATCAAATATTGATTTTATTGCGAAAAAAAAAGAAGATTTTCCTATGGGAATTTAACATGGGGGCTAAAAATAGGTTTTTTTTAAATATTTTTTTTATTTGTGGACCGATTTTCGTTTTCTTAATTACATCATTTTCTATTTGAAAAAACATTAAGTTTTTTTACCCTTCAGGATCAAAAAACAAAAGATTTGGGAAATTGACTCCCCATGTTAAATTCCCATAGGAAAATCTTTTTTTCGCAATAAAATCAATATTTGATGGAATACATTTTTTTGGGGAGGGTGACTTTTTTGTTATTGATAAAAAATTTCTGTTAAATATTTTTTAGATTTAATGTGTTTAATAGCCAAAAGTTCGTCGGCAGCAAAACGTGGAACAGACAGTAGTATAATATTTATCCCGTCAACACAGTGAGTATGTGCCGTGAAACACGGTGCCGTGAAACATTTTTGATATCCAGGCAATACTATTTTTGCATTTTACAGCCATTTGTAGGTGTTGACGGGATAAATAGAATAGTAGGTTAGTGCCGTGAATGGGAAAAAATATCAGGCGCGGCACGGAAACGGGATGTGCTTGGCAGAGCCTCGCCCATCCCGTTTCCTGAGCCTTGCCAGATATTTTTTCCCATTCACGGCACTAACCTACTATTCTCTATCTATTTTCCTTATTTCTGAACCAAAGTATATGTTGTCACACTCATTTGAACCGTCTTGGCGAGACGGTTGAAATGAGTGGTCACAACATATACTTCTGATGAGAAATAAAGAAATTCTTGAGCCTTGCCGGATATTTTTTCCCATTCACGGCACTAACCTACTATTCTCTATCTATTTTCCTTATTTCTGAACCAAAGTATATGTTGTCACCACTCATTTGAACCGTCTCGGCGAGACGGTCCAAATGAGTGGTCACAACATATACTTCTGATGAGAAATAAAGAAATTCTTGAGCCTTGCCGGATATTTTTTCCCATTCACGGCACTAACCTACTATTCTCTATATTGTACTCATCGACTGATTTACAAAAGAAACTTGACATAGCCTTGCTTAGGAAAAGTGAAAGTGAATGGGTTTAACGTCCCACCAACAGCTAAGGTCATATAGAGACGGGTCCCCAGTTTAAAGTTTCATCCGACAGACCAATGGATGGAAATAGTATGAAGGTATTTTTAATGCCTAAGGCGAGGTTTGAACCCACAACCTCTGGATTTGAAGTTGGGTGTTCTAACCCCTAGACCAAAATCAATCCCTGATTTTCAAAAGAAACTTGACATAGCCTTGAAACTCGCTAAATACATATCATATAAAAACATCACTTGTGTAAGATCCAGTATCTAACCTGAATGCCATTTTCACGCCTCAATTCCTCAGCATTTAATGCGGAACAATTGACGGTGTGGTACGCTAGTTCACTGGCGGCCGCTAGCAATGGAGCCGATTTGGAGAACAGCTGGTCATCGTTCGTTTCCATTCGGATCGTCTTGATCAACATCGGGTAGCCGGCGTATTTGTATGGGTGAAGGTCTAGACGGGAGACAAAGGTACACAAGTTTATTAGGCAAGGATCGGAAAGGTGTAGGAATTCAGAGGCTCGTAGAGGAACTCTTACCATTTCTGAGCCGAGCCTGATAAACTTGATGTCAAAGGCCATGAGCCAGGTGGCCGTTTCACTAAATTTTGTGCGACTAAAATGTTTGTAAGTGCAAAATTATGATAGTCAGTAAATTTCCAATTAACAGTGTTTTCATGTAAACAATTGATGGATTTACATTTATTGAGCATAGGCTGCATATGCAGCCTATGCTCAATAAATGTAAACCCATCAATTGAAATTTCCAGACGATCCTAAATTTGAACTTACGAACATTTTAGCCGTACAAGGTTTAGTGAAGTGACCACCAGGCCGGTGTTTTTTTTTATATCGGGTTTATCAGGCAAGGATTAGAAATATGTACGATTTTGAGGCACACCGAGGAAAATCTACCATTTCTAACCGAGCCTAATAAACTTGATGTCAAAAGACACCAGCCTGATATTCTATTTATCAGGAAATATGTGCTACGTGACATACATTGTTATTTTATTTTTCAATATATTCATTAACATTTTAATATTCTGGATTACTAATAGGGCAAATATAGGTATATATGAACCAAGAATTATTAAACTAGACATTACGTTTGTAAAACATGGATATGCCCCCGTGGCATTCTGTAGCCTAGTTCACCAACATTGCAAAGTATACTTATCTAGCAAAGTATACTTTGAGGGAGAAATTTTCAATTTAAGGACAAATCTATTATTTTTTATTATACTGAATTTATTACATTATCACAGCCATTTTGGCTGTGATAATGTAATAAATTCAGCATAATAATTCTTTTAATCATCAAATATATGCAGTCGTTAGTTTTATATGACATAATATATTTCGGGAAAAGTAAATGAATACACCCTCAAAGTATACTTTGCTAGAAAAGTATACTTTGCAATGTTGGTGAAATAGGCTACAGGACTCTAAATAGAGAAACTCTTACAAACTTTTCAAACTTTTTGACGTAAATGAACACGTACGGACGTACAGAACGCAACGCGATATGCCCCTCTTGCTATTGAATAGGGGGCATAGAAAAAAAAAGACTTATACTTTTGTTGGATTTATTTCTTAATTAGGAAAATAGATTTAGTGGAATTAGAGAAACAGCTGCAGCTGAACATGACACGGATCAATAGTTGCAGCGTGAAATGTGAACGCTACTCACCCTCTCTATATCGACTGAAGAGTATACACTGGGCCTTGAGTATGAGCACAATATTGTCGGGGTTTGGTCCGTCCCTCGACCGGGTTTTACTGCACAGGAACTCGTACGCCTTGTTCACTTTCTCAAACATTTCCTGTAAAACATAGGAACAGATCATGTCCAGTGGATCCTCTCAAAACCAGACACACTCGGACATAGGACATGCCCAGTATTAAAACAAGGCAAAATTGCGAGTCCAAAAGGGGAGATAATACATGACTATGTGGGGAGCGGGGTTGGGAGAGTAACTTTGTGCAGGTACACACTATATTGTTTGTGACGGACGTATGGGACAGAGCGAATGGACAGGACCGATGGACAAGGGTAACACTAAATGCCCCCACCAAGATGGACATAAAAATACATGTATTTAGTATTGAAATTTGAATAACCTGTAGCGGATTTCACCAAAATTGCATGTTCGATCCCGCATTTAACCTGCTGCATTGGGCGGAAAATACCAAAATCAGAACAGAATACTTATATCGAAAATATATATTCAGCCCTGAAATCAGAATAACCTGACCTGGTGCCAGGTCCAGATCACACCAAAGCCACTTGGCCCCTTCCCCTAAAATAGGATTACGAATAATCGTAATACTCACATAAGGGGTATAACCAGATTCAATTGTCACATACAAAATGCCAAAGATGTATATGAGGGCCAAACCAGGTCTCCAGTGAAGACACAGCCTCCAGATTGGAAGTCAGGTGTTCTAACCCTTAGGCCACAACCCATCCCTCGTACTACATGATAAACTTACCCGTCCTTCTGGATTCTTGTCGGGATGGTACTTCTGGGCCAGCCGGAAATACGCCTTCCTAATCTTTGCCTCCTCGTGCCTAGACACAGACAAAAAGTGAAATTGAAAGCAACAAATATGATTATTTAGGCAGAGCTCCAGTTAAGAAATGTAATTTGACCAACTTGGGGTGAAATTTTGTTCTTTCTTCATCAAAAATGGCAAGTTGGGAGTCCTTTAGAATGGTATCATTGAGACGATCCTAAAGCACTCCCAACTTGCTATTTTCGATGGAGAAATAAGAAATTTACCTCCAAATTACGCACCTTAACTGGAGCTCTGTTTAGGGATGGGACCACAGTTTCAAGTCTCATCCAAAAGACCAGCAGAAGAAGCACAATTGTCTATACAAGTACGGATACACATTTCCTCCCCATGGTGAGTTATGCACCGTGACATAATAATGAGAATACGTACCCTCCGACCCCCATGACATAATGGGAATACGTACCCTCCGACCCCTGTGGGCAGCTTGAGGACTTCGTAGGCATCGTCCAGAGACATTTTTGGGGCCTTCTTCTCCACCTCCTTCTTCCAGGCTTCGAGAATATCCTTGAGTAGCCTCACCTGTATATATATGTCATTGATACAAACAAATGTTGATGTACAGTGAAACCTCTCTAAACCAGACACCCTGGGAGGTTCGGCTTAGAGAAGTTTCACTGTACATCAGGCATTTGATCATTCTGAGCCATAGTTGTGTGTTATGCGATCACGAACAGACACTTGAGATAAATGACCAAGAAACTCATCAAAAATAAGATCACAGGTGTTTTCTTGGTGTCCGGTTTAGAGAGGTTCCACGATTTTACACAGCTGTTGATACTGTATCGACACATATTTTGAAATATCGATACCACAAATGTGGCGGTGTGGTGATGATTTTGTACATACATGTAGTATAAAGTTGCATTATGTTGGTATGGTGGTACTAAATGTTTGAATAATATTTTTAATATATCTGAATTATATTTCATCATGTGAAATAGTCCACATACAAGTCTTGTATGTATAACTTCTATATTTTTATCTAACAATCGATATATCAGTTTCCATATATCAATATGAAAGGTTTAATCAATGACACCTCTACCTGAATATCAATTAGAAATCAGCAGCAATATAACGTTTACAATGTTTTGTTTGCCCACATCACCCGTAATTCCCGATTTGTTGTTAGAACAAGCCATAGTAAGGGTTGTTGGCCAGTACATACAAAGTAATTGATTGGTCAGTACATACAGGGTCTTTGATTGGCTAGTGCATAATGAATTAGTGATTGGTCAGTACATACAAAGTCGTTGATTGGCCAGTACATACAAAGTTGTTGATTGGCCAGTACTTACAGGATCGTTGATTAGCCAGTACATTGTACATACAAAGTCGTTGATTGGCCAGTACTTACCGGGTCTTTGATTAGCCAGTACATACAAAGTCGTTGATTGGCTAGTACTTACTGGGTCTTTGATTAGCCAGTACATACAAAGTCGCTGATTGGCCAGTACTTACAGGATCTTTGATTAGCCAGTACATACAAAGTCTTTGATTGGCCAGTACATACAAAGTTGTTGATTGGCCAGTACTTACAGGATCTTTGATTAGCCAGTACATACAAAGTCGTTGATTGGCCAGTACTTACAGAGTCTTTGATTGGCCAGTACATACAAAGTCGTTGATTGGCCAGTACTTACAACGTCGTTGATTGGCCAGTACTTACCAGGTTGTTGATTGGCCAGTACATACAAAGTCGTTGAGTGGTCCGTACATACAAAGTAGTTGATTGGCCAGTACTCACAGGGTCTTTGATTGGCTAATGCATACCTACCGAATCAGTGATTGGTCAGTCATTGATTAGCCAGTACGGTACTTACCGGGTCTTTGATTGGCCAGTCTGGGAACCGTTGTGTATCACAGAGATGTTTCAAATAGTAGATGTTACAGAAGAGCTCGTCCTCCAGCTGTGGGTAGTTGATCAGGGGAATAGGGCAGTACTGGTACAGGGCCCGCGTGTTGCTCATCAGTCGCGGTGTGAAGTCGATCAGGTGTGACGCGATCTTCTCAATCATCATCCTCCTGTTACACAGTAACTTTGTGTGTCAATTTGCTTTGATTAATTGGTGTTTAACAACCTATCACCAGCTAAGGTCATTTAAGGCATGCAACCTGCTGCATTGGGGAGAAAATAACTTGGTGTGTCAAGATTTACTTATTGTGGTTCTACATCTATTTAACCCTTACTACGCTGAATTGCCGGAAAATGTTTTATTTTCAATACTTCTCAACAAAAACCTGTTTTGACAGCGCATGAGAATCATCTCCACTGTGCTGTCAAAACTGTTTTTTTGTTAAGAATTAAGGCAAAAATGAACAAGAAACGAGGCAAAGCCACGAAGGCCAGGTTTTTTCCAAGCATAGACACTTGGATAACATAATTATACCCACTTTTTGTAGACTAGATGGCCGTGGCCTGCATGTCGCGCCTTGGGGCGAGGCACGGACACTAAAAAAATAGATATAGTAGATGGAAAAACTTTAACGAAAAAACTTTAACCAGACACACGGACGTACGGACGGACGGACGGACGTATGCCAAAATGCCGACGATATCGCGCTTTCCGCAAGCGGGTGCGACAATGATGATAAACACCCATGTGAAGTATCAAGGTATTGGGTGAAGCAGTTGCATAGATATAGTACACAAAAAAACTTTAACAAAAGAATTCAAAGTAATTTGACCTTGACATTGGGCACAGGGGCAGCACGGTTGGGGGGTAGAATGAAAATATGGATGATGATAAACACCCATGTGAAGTTTCAAGGTAATGGGGAAGCAGTTGCAGAGATATAGTATAACGAAAAAGTTTTAAGCAAAAAACTTTAACCAGACGTACGTTAAAAAGTTAACGTTGAAAATGGCTAAGTCAATTACGTAGAAATAATAGGTGAAGGTAAAAAAATGGTCACATGTTGGATAGTTGTATGTGGTAGGCACCCCTTGGTTATGAAGCTGTGAAAGTTTTGTGGTCCTAAGTGGTACAGTACCAAAGAAATGGACTTAAACACGAAAACTTAACATTGTAAACACGAAAATTTAACATTGAAAATGGCTAAGTCGACTGCGCGGAAGAAATGGGTCAAGTTAAAAAAAAAGTAACATGTTGGATAGTGATATGTGGTGGGCACCCCTTGATTATGAAGCTGTGAAAGTTTGGTGGTCCTAGGTGGTACAGTAACAAAGAAATGGACTCAAACTTAACATTGATTGTGGACGACGCCGCCGCCGCCGCCCACCCGGCTTTCGCCAATCCAATAGCCTGGATTTTTTTTCCAAAAACCTGGCTAAAAATACGCAGATGTCTGAAGGTACAAAATCACATGAAAAGTCGCGGGAATACTGGACGAAGGCCGGAAGGCCTCGTCCAGTATTCCCGCGACTTTTCCAAGTTGGTGTGTCTCATATGAAGCCGTACCTCATTTCCGTGTTCCAGATGGCCTCGGGCGTGTCAAACTCCCCGAGGAAGGTCTGGGCGAACTTTTCCGCAGAGTAATTCTCCAGGTAACAGACCATCGCCTCGGGCATCATGTGGCCCAGGATACTTCGCATCATTATGTCCGAGGTCGACTGGAATACATTCAATAATAACATAGCATGTGGCCCAAGTTACTGCGCATCATTATGTCCGAGCTTGACTGGAATACATTATAGGAATGAATGGCCTTTTTGTGGAATTTATCGGGGTATATAAACTTGGAAAAGTCGCCGGAATACTGGACGAAATTAACTCCGAAACCTGGCGAGATAGCTTGAAAATGATGTAACTAAGAAAACAAAAGTTAGATTTTGAAAATCGGTCCACAAATAAAAAAAATATTTAAAAAAAATCTATTTTTAGCCCCCATGTTAAATTCCCATAGGAATATCGTTTTTTCGCAATAAAATCAATTTGATGGAATTTCATCAAATAATTTTTTTGGGGAGGGTGAATTTTTTGTTATTGATGAAAAAGTACTTACTTTTAAATATTTTTTAGATTTAATGTGTTTAATAGCCAAAAGTTTGTCGGCAGCAAAACGTGGAACAGACAGTAGGGTAGGTTTTTGCTTAACAGCCTTTCCTGAACAATGAATGGAATGGAATGGTGCTTTACGGCCCATCGATATAGAAGGGTAGCATTTAGGGGCAACCTGAACAATGAACATACCTATCGATGGGCCGTAAAGCACCATTCCATTCCATTCATTGTTCAGTAGCCTATTTCATCAACATTGCAAAGTATACTTTAGTAGCAAAGAATACTTTGAGGGAGAAATTTTCAATTTTATGATAAATTTATTAATTTTTATTATACTGAATTTATTACATTATCACAGCCAATTTGGCTGTGATAATGTAATAAATTCAGTATAATAATTCTGCATACTTTTAATCATGAAATACATGCATTTGTTAGTTCTATATGAAATAAAGCATTTCAGGAAAATTAAATGATTACTCCCTCAAAGTATACTTTGTTAGTAAAGTATACTTTGCAATGTTGATGAAATAGGCTACTGAACAATGAACATACCTCCTCCGAACGGAATGCTTGTTTCACGTGCGTGCATTTGAGGAAGTGTGCGACGGGCAGCACGTTGGAGCCGGTGTACATCATGATGAAGTAGAACACACCACTGAGGTAGAGGCGAGACAAGGTCGGGTTGTCGGCCATTATCTCGTTCAGTAGGTACGCCACTTTCTCCACCAGGATAGGGTCAAAGGTCAGCAGCAGCTGGCAATGGTTACATTTCAAATAACATTCCTGTCTCTATGTGGCAAATTGTGTAGACAAAGACAATCCTGAGCTTAGTCAGATCAGGGGAGGCACTGTTCACTATTCAATCCGTCATTCATCTAGACATTACATTATCAGGCTGCAGAAGTGCATTACGAGATCAGGAATGCCATAATGCCATACCTCCAGCCACAGATCAGGAGTTAGAAGGGTAACAAATGCCAGAGGCCACATTTCTCCAGCCACAGATCAGGAGTTAGACGGGTAACAAATACCATACCACACCATACCAGATCATGACGAGTCGGCCCATTACAAGCCGGCTCATCTGGATCTACACATTTTACAGATACCACTATTATACAGGCCTGTGGTGTTGAAAAGGTTAAAGCATGAAGCTTATTTTCTAATCCTGTTACCAATTGTACGTACTATGTACATCTCATATCCTTAATGAAATTTAGTCGAACCTGTGCTAAAGACCACCTCCGAATAGCAATCACCTGGCTGTAAAAGGCCACAGTTTTGTTGTCCACAATTACTATATAAATGACCCTGTGAATAAAGACCACCTGTGAACAAAGGTCAGATTGTTCATTTCCCATGGCTGGCCTTTATTCACAGGTTTGACTGTAACTAGTTTCCCACCCGATATATCGCACCTGTACTATGTGTGGCAAGCAAACAGCGTCCGACAACATCCTCTTGATGCGGGGGAGTGGCCGCACTATTGCACCATCAACATCCCTGTAATTGAAACACACTGTGTGCAATTTATCCCGTCAACACGGTGCGTATGTGCCGTGAAACACGGTGCCGTGAAACATTTTTGATATCCAGTCAATACTATTTTTGCATTTTACAGCCATTTGTAGGTGTTGATAAATAGAATAGTAGTTTAGTGCCGTGAATGGGAAAAAATATCTGGCGCGGCACAGAAACGGGATGTGCTCGGCAGAGCCTCGTCCATCCCGTTTCCTGAGCCTTGCCAGATATTTTTCCCATTCACGGCACTAACCTACTATTCTCTACGACTACAAAATTGCTGTAAAAAGTTCCTACGTCATTTATGAACGAATTTGCAAAAAGACATTCATAAACTGGCCCCTAATGATGTCTGCATAATTGAAGTAGATCGTCGGCGAATGCCTCGCGTACAAGGTATTTGCCACCACTGCAGTACGATATACGATATGAAATACAACAATGAGAGCATGCTGACCAGGAATATAGCATTTATATCGTACAACTCAGTAAGTGCAAAACTTAAATCCGCAATAACATTTGTTCTAACAGCCAATTTTGGAAAATCTTTCATGGATGTGATACATTTAATGACACGAACCCGTAGGTACCAAATGGTAGCTTTAGAGAAACACGTTAATGTGAGAAGCAAATTCATAGAAATCTTCGTATGAACATTCTTATCGTACAAAGTTTAGTGAAACTGGCCCCAGGTGTTTTCAAGGCTAAAGAAATCTGTACTAGATCATATTATATGCGTACTTTCGTTTCCCATTGAAACACATTGCAACACAAGTCGTCAATATTTATCCATGTAAACGTCTTGTGAGTTCATATTTATCAGTACTGGAACTATGTTTCTCCATAGTTCCTTCTCAATCATCACTAATTGGTTTATTTTATTTACATCCTGTATATTTGTTAGGCGTGTAAATTGTTAGTGATGTAAGTATCTAATAAAAAGTTATTTGATTTCTATGTGGATTTATGTCACTCGTTCCTCCACGCAACGATAAGGCGTTCCTAAATTCGCACAATATCGCTCGTTAAGGAACTTGTGCATATTTCCACATAGAAATCAAATAACATAAAAAATACACCAATGAAGCACATACCGACTGGGGTAGTACTCAGCCATACGTATGAGCATATTGAGCACGAGACAGGAGAGGTCACTCTCGTTCATGACGGCCTGCCCGGTGGCCAGCAGCATCCACTTGAGTTGGGGGACGGAGTGGAGCGGCCGCCAACCGTCCATGCCTTGGGCCCAGCACCGCGTCTTCGAATGGACCACGCCCTCGTCCCACAGTCGCTGGATCTGCGGATTGATTGATTGGTTAATTTATTGATTAATTGGTTGATCGATACATATATTGACTGGGGTTTACATCCATTTGTGGGAGGATTTACAAACATATAGGTTTACAGTTACTCATAACTGCCGGATCTGTCAATTGATTAGCTGGTTGATTGATTGATTGGGGTTTTACATCCATTTATAGGAGGATCTACAAACAGTGAGGTTTAGATGTAACCACAGCCACTGAATCTGTCGACCGATTTAACTGACTAGATTGATTACCTAATTGACTGATTGATTGCAGTTTTACATCCGTTTATAGGATGAGATGAGATGAGATGAGTGGGCGTACCTCGTCATAGCTGTAGGGCCCGAGGCGTTCCTTGTCCTTGTTGCCGTAGTACCACTCCTTCTCACTTTCCCGCTTCATGTCCGCACCCGCTTCTATCACATTGCTCTGAGTACATAGAGTACACACGTAGTGAATTTTGGTATCAAGTTTCTCAGGCAAGGCTAGGAAACGTGTAGGAATTCCGAGGCTTGCCGAGGAATTCCTACCGTTTCCGAGCCGAGCCTGATGAACTCGGTATAGATTATAGATAATACCAGACGAGTATCCCTTGATATCAATTGTATGAGGTAAGTTTCCGAGCAGAGTCTGATGAACTTGGTATAGATAATACATTGAAACCTGGTTAATCTGACATGCTTTGTGACGAGACAGATGTGTCGGATTAACCAGTGTGTCGGATTGGCTAGCTTCTGTTTCTATCACATTGCTCTGGGTTACATAGAGTACACAGACAGTGTATTTTGGTGTCAAGTTTCTCAGGCAAGGCTAGGAAATGTGTAGGAATTCCGAGGCTTGCCAAGGAACTCCAACCGCTTCTGAGCCAAGTCTGATGAACTTGGTATATATAACACCAGGTGACAGAGCTCCAGTTAAGGTGCGTAAATTGGAGGAAAATTTCTTATTTCTCCATCAAAAATGGCAAGTTGGGAGTGCTTTAGAATCGTCTCAATGAGACGATTCTAATTGAGACGATTCTAAAGGACTCCCAACTTGCCATTTTTGATGAAGAAATAAAAAGATTTCACCCCAAGTTGGTCAAATTACGCACCTTAACTGGAGCTCTGAGGTGAGCGTCCCTTGATATCAATTTTATGAGGCAACACTAGGAAACATGAAGGAACTCGAAACATAAACTCAAAGTTAAAGTGAATGGGCTTAACGTCCCAGCAACAGCCATATAGTCATAGACGGGACCACAGTTAAAGTCTCATCCGACAGACCAGTGGGATGGAAACACTATGAAAGTATTTTCGATGCCATATTCGAGGTTTGAACCCGCAACCTCCGGATTGGAAGTCAGGTGTTCTATCACCAAGGCTAGAAATGTTTTATGAATATGGTCCAGAATCTGTGAAATTAAATGCAAATTTAATGTAAAATCAACATACAATTGAACCAAATAAGGACCTGTCACATACCTGTAATGGCACTGTTGCCCTGGTGATATGTAGATGAGCCAGGGTCAAAAGGTCGACCAGAATTTTGATTCCATTTGCATTCATGATTTCTTTGACGTTTATCTGAAAGGAATACATCCCATAAGCCCCATTTCTCCAGGCACAGCCACAAATAAGCATTGATCAGAAGGCTGCTGTCTTATGTATCAAGCTCACAGAGACATTTCAATGTCTCGGGGTGTGTTGATGGTTCGTGGCTGTGTGCATGTGGATCAACATTCTATGGCCACCCTGATTCAACATACACTGATTCAACATACACTAACTACTGCTTATCATGAAGATGTATTTTTAAAATATCTGGAAAAACACAGACAAACACTGCAGATCCTGATGGGACGGCTTGTTACAAGCCGTCTCATCTGGATCTACTGTGCTTGCATATACCCGGGCGCCAAGTAGGTTCAAGATGATAGGCATGCTATTTTTAGCTTGACCATGTATTCTGACATCATAACTCTGCATGCTGGGAAATTTGAGGGCTATAAATAGTTCAAAAATAGCAGATGACAATTAATTATATTTTCTTTTATTTCTCCTTATAAATAAATATCATGAATATGTCTTGGAATTTCATTAGAATTATGTCCGGAGGACACAATTCTAATGAAATTTCAAGACATATTTACAGAGAGAAATAAAACATATACTCCTAATTCGTTTGGCGGATATTTTCGCCGCTAGCATGCAAAGAGTTAACAGCCAAAAGTACGTCGGTAGAAAATCGCGGAACTGACATACGATAATGTACGTACCGGATGTAGGATGATCTTGTTGAGAAATAGCACCAGTCTGTCACGCTCCAACTTGTCTGTACACTGTCAATGAAACACAAGAAATACAACCATTATATGGGTGGATTGATCGGTGTTTAACGGCCTATCAACACCTACGGTCATTTAAGGCCGGGCCAACGGGTTCAACTCCATATTTAACCTGCTGCATTGGGAGGAAAATCCCAAAATCAGAACGGAATATTTACATCAAAATAATTTTTTGTCAACCATGAAATTAGAATAACCCAACCTGGTGTGCCAGGTCCATACTGCACCAAAGTCACTTGGCCCCTTCCCCTAAAAGTAATAGGAATTTCCCGACAATATAATTGGCATTATTATACTTTGTATATCAAACATGAATTTCCACACTGATATCAGGGGCGATAAACGTGTTTCCTTAAAATGTTCAGGAGACGCATTTAATTAGTATATGTTTGTTTGCTGGTGTTTAACGGCCTATCAACAGCTAAGGTCATTTAAGGCCAGGCCAACGGGTTCGATCCCGTAATCAGAACGGAATAGTATAAATAATTAAAATATATCGTGCCTCATTTGTATATGAAAATAGCCTGATATCAGTAAAATAAATATTACTAAATGATTATATCTGTATAGCAGGCACTCGTAATTTTTAGAACTGGTGAAATAGTGACACAATTATACACTTCTGTAACTCATATAAAGAACAGTTTGTACCTTTAATACTCACAAAAGGGGTATAACCAGATTCAAACGTCACATACAAGAATGCCAACGACGTACATGAGGTACAAACCAGGTCTCCGGTCGGGATTCCGGTAAGGATGAATCCCAATCGTTAAATTGCCCATCACATGCTCGCACCTGCCACCCACCGTCTCATTTGTAAACAAATTTACACCAAGGCGATGTGAAATTTGTCACATGGCCGGGGAGTAAATACACCAATTGGTTGTTCGAGTAAAAACCTCACCCGCTCCAGCATGCCGACGATGTATCGGGTGTCGTTGAAGGCCCCGATTTCGTCGTGACATCGGCCGTACACGATCGTCATCGCCTGTAGACACATACACTTCATGTTCACCTTGGGTGTGAGCAGGAATCGGTGGTACAGGTCATTGAAAAACTCGTAGCTGAAACATCAAGCAATATATAGAGAATAGTAGGTTAGTGCCGTGAATGGGAAAAAATATCCGGCAAGGCTCAAGAATTTCTTTATTTCTCATCAGAAGTATATGTTGTGACCACTCATTTGAACCGTCTCGCCGAGACGGTTCAAATGAGTGGTCACAACATATAATTTGGTTCAGAAATAAGGAAAATAGATAGAGAATAGTAGGTTAGTGCCGTGAATGGGAAAAAATATCTGGCAAGGCTCAGGAAACGGGATGGGCGAGGCTCTGCCGAGCACATCCCGTTTCCGTGCCGCGCCAGATATTTTTTCCCATTCACGGCACTAACCTACTATTCTATTTATCCCGTCAACACCTACAAACGGCTGTAAAATGCAAAAATAGTATTGACTGGATATCAAAAATGTTTCACGGCACCGTGTTTCACGGCACATTCTCGCTGTGTTGACGGGATAAATCTCAATTCCATGCCCTATCTCGATAATATTCTTTTTTGAGGTTGGAAAAATCAATCATTGGTTACTTGCTTTAATAGTTCAAAAAGTAGTTTCATCGACTCAGGCTGCTGTCATTGGCTGTATCATATGATGAACTACTGTCTGTTTCACAAAACCTGTCCAAATTTTACGGCCATATAAACAATGCAAAAACTTTGTTTTTTTTGATAATATTAAATTAAAGGAAAATTTAAGAATGAGCCTTCTTTTTATTTGGTGAAGATGTCTATGAGGATTTAACATGGGAATTTTTTTCAAATTTCAGAAATAGTGGACCGATTTTCAACATTTAACTTTTGTTTTCTTAGTTAAATCATTTCCAAGCTATCGAGCCAGGTTTGAGAATAAATTTCCAAACATTTTAATTTTCTGACTCCTCCCACAGCTCCTCCAGCTCCTTTTCCCCCATGTTAAATTCCCATATGATGAACTAGAGAAAGTGAGCAGGGGTAATTTGACCTTGGACATGAATGCCGCATGGGTGTGGTATGGAATGAAAATATGGATGATGATAAGAAAGTATATGAAGTTTCAGGTCAATTCGATTTACCATTAAAAAGATAATGGGTACTGAACAACTTTCACAAAGACCTTACAATTCCTCGAGTGCGGGAACCGAAAATAGTCGTCTGCTGCTGTGTCATATTTTGTCTCTTCTCTCATTAAAACATGGTTTGTCAGCATTTTAGAATCATTTCCATTGGAAATGATTCTAAAGTGCTGTCAAACCATGTTTTTGATGAGAAAAATGGAAAATAAAAAATAAACAGCAGACGACAAATTTTAATTCAGCATTGTAAGAATTAATTAATTTCTGCAGAAATTGACAAAACAACTCCCTCAAAGTGTACTTAGCTGGATTTATAGTGCACTTTGTGAGTTTAGTGACATGTGCTACAGGCTGACAATGAATAAGGGACAAAGTGGTGAAAAAGTGAAAGTGAATGTTTACCATTCCAGCAAATGCTGTGGCCGATTTTCACCAACATTGCAAAGTATGCTTATCTAGCAAAGTGTACTTTGAGGGAGAAATTTTCAATTTAAGGATAAATTAATTATTTTTTATTATTCTGAATTTATTACATAATGTAATAAATTCAGTATAATAATTCTGCATATTTTGAATCATCAAAAATATGCAGTGGTTGGTTCTATATGTAATAATGCATTTTGGGAAAAATAAATGATTACACTCCCTCAAAGTATACTTTGCTAGATCAGTATACTTTGCAATTTTGATGAAATCGGCTACATGTGTCATATTGATGGTCCAGTAACAGAAGGTCGTAACTGCTATGCTAAAGCATAGCAGTTACAACCTTATGTTACTAGACCATCGATATAGAGAGGGGACCATCAGTCATCTCTAGCAAAGGAAAATGACAAACTTACGACTTCTTGATGGCGCTCGTCTCCTCGGACTCGTTCTCGTCTTCTTCTAGCAGTAGGCGGAGGTAATAGTCACCTGGAACACATAAGGTAACGTCGGACATCCGAGTAATTTCATGAAATACGCTTACAAAATTTACAATATTTTCCGTAAATGGCGTCAAAAGTTCACAAAATTACATAATTCCTCATGTATTCTGAATTTTTTTTCCACTTTTGACGCCATTTACGGAATATATTGCAACTTTTGTTAAAGTATTTAATGAAATTACGCAGATGCCCGAAGGTACAAAATTACATGCAATACGTTTACAAAATTTACAATATTTTCCGTAAATGGCGTCAAAAGTTGACAAAAATGTCCGAAGGTACAAAATCACATGGCGGGTCTCATAAGCAGAAGGTACAGAGCCGATTTCACCAACACTGTAAAGTATACTAATCTAGCAAAGTATACTTTGAGGGAGTAATAATTTATTTTTCCAAAAATGCATTATTTCATATAGAACTAACGACTGCATTTATTTGATGATTACAAGTATGCAGAATTATTATACTGAATTTATTACATTATCACAGCCAAAATGGTATAAGTAAATAAAGTATAATAAATTTCTCCTAAAATTAAAAATTTCTCCCTCAAAGTATACTTTGCTAGATAAGTAAATGGTAAGTGCTGCAATTTTGATGAAATCGGCTACAGGTACCGAGCTGATCACTGACTAAATACTTGCTAACCGATAACGAAGGTCTATTTTATCATGGCAATGTGACATATGAAACAGTAAACTGCTGTTCTACTAGTAAAATTTCCACAAATTATAGCAAAATTTCTCCGTTTTGGAGAGCTAGCTTGTACCCTGCAGCCAGCTATTATTTTGTTTAAAATAGACACAAAAAGTGAAAGTGAATGGGTTTAACGTCCCAGCTACAGCCATATAGAGACGGGACCACATTTTAAACTCTCATCCGACAGACCAGTGGGATGGAAAAACTATGAAAATATTTTTTGATGCCCTAGTCCAGGTTTGAACCTCCGGACAGAAAAATTAATAAATTTATCCTAAAATTGAAAATTTCTCCCTCAAAGTATACTTTGAGAGAGTAATCATTTATTTTTCCTGAAATGCATTATTTCATATAGAGCTAACGATTGCATATATTTGATGATTAAAAGTATGCAGAATTATTATACTGAATTTATTACATTATCACAGCCAAAATGGCTGTGATAATGTAATAAATTCAATATAATAAAAATTAATAAATTTATCCTAAAATTGAAAATTTCTCCCTCAAAGTATACTTTGCTAGATAAGTATACTTTGCAATGTTGGTGAAATAGGCTACAGCTGTTCTAACCCCTAGGCCACAGCCCATCCCTAAAACAGACACAAAAGTGCATAATATAGCCACACAAGTACCGACCTATTTTGATTTCCTCGGAGAGACAGTGGTAGGGGACCTCGAACTCCTGATGGTTCCAGCCGATGATACAGTTGGTTCCCAGTTCACGGTCCACGTTGAATGCCCGCATCTCGTTCTCCAGCGCCTCACGCAACTCTTCCCGAGTCTACAAATATAGAGAATGCAAGAAAATATAGAGAATACAAGATGTAAATATAGAGAATATAAGTTTAGTTGGAGTAATGGCATTTAACGGCCTGACAACAGCTACGGTCCTTTTAGGGTTAACAGATTTATCCCCTTCTCCCAACCCGCTCCCCACATAGTCATGTATTATCTCCCCTTTTGGACTTAGAATTTCGCAATTTTGCCTTGTTTTAATATCAAATCGGTACGTGGGTCTGAGGTTGGGTTTGGCGTGGTCGCAGCTGATTGTATTACTAAACATACGGACAGACAGGGCAAAACCTATAGGGCACCGCAGATTCTCGGCGGGGCCCTATTAACATCACACAAACAAGCCTGACCTTGCATTTCCTAATGATGTTGGGTTTGGCGTGGTCGCAGTTGATTGTATTACTAAACATACAGATAGACAGGGCAAAACCTATACGACACCGCAGATTCTCGGCGGGGCCCTATTAACATCACAACAACAAGCCCGACCTTGAAGTTCCAGATGAGGTTGGGTTTGGCGTGGTCGCGGTTGAAGTAGTAGTAGAAGAGCGACCAGTTCGCCTCACTCTTTATTCTCTGTCGTCGCTTCCTCAACACGATCGGGATCATATCTCGTTGCTGGAAAGTAATAGGATTAGGAATAATCGCATTACTTGTACAAGGGGTATAATCAGATTAAACCATCACATACAGGAATGCAAAGATGTACCTGAGGGCCAAACCTGGGGGCCGTTTCACTAAACTTCGTACGACTAAAATGTTTGTAAGTGCAAAATTATGATAGTCTGTAAATTTCACGTTAACACTATTTTCTTGTAAACAATTATTGGATTTACATTTATTGAGCATAGGCTGCATATGCAGCCTATGCTCAATAAATGTAAATACATAAATTGTAATTTACAGACGATCTTAAATTTGCACTTACGAACATTTTAGTCATAGGAAGTTTTAGTGAAACGGGCCCTAGGTCTCAGTTTTGGATTCCGGTAAGGATGAATCCCGATCGTTTTTAAATTACTCATCGCATGCTCCCATCTGCCACCCACCAAAACAAGTATGTATTCAGCATGAAAATGGTGAAGTAAAACTCAAGTAATCATGCAAGATGTGATCTGTTGACATCTCTCAACAAAGACAGGTGGACATCTGGATGGTCTGTTAAAACTATATGGCGAGCCCGTAGCAATACGTTATATGGCAAACCCATAGCAATACTTTATATGGCAAACCCATTGCAATACGTTATATGGCAAACCCATAGCAATACGTTATATGGCAAAACAAACCATAGCAATACGTTATATGGCAAACCCGTAGCAATACGTTATATGGCAAACCCGTAGCAATACGTTATATGACAAACCCATAGCAATACTTTATATGGCAAACCCATAGCAATACGTTATATGGCAAACCCATAGCAATACGTTATATGGCAAACCCGTAGCAATACGTTATATGGCAAACCCGTAGCAATACGGTATATGGCAAACCCATAGCAATACTTTATATGGCAAACCCATAGCAATACTTTATATGGCAAACCCATAGCAATACGTTATATGGCAAACCCGTAGCAATACGTTATATGGCAAACCCATAGCAATACGTTATATGGCAAACCCGTAGCAATACGTTATATGGCAAACCCGTAGCAATACGTTATATGGCAAACCCGTAGCAATACGTTATATGGCAAACCCGTAGCAATACGTTATATGGCAAACCCATAGCAATACGTTATATGGCAAACCCGTAGCAATACGTTATATGGCAAACCCATAGCAATACTTTATATGGCAAACCCGTAGCAATACGTTATATGGCAAACCCGTAGCAATACATTATATGGCAAACCCGTAGCAATACATTATATGGCAAACCCGTAGCAATACGTTATATGGCGAGCCCATAGAAAAACGCTATATAGCAAGCCCGTAGTAAAACGCTATATGGCGAGCCCGTAGCAATACGTTATATGGCGAGCCCAGGGCAATATAAATTTGATACCTGCTTCTTCTTCAGCCCAATCCGTTGTCGCCAGTGCTGAAGTAACTGGTCTACTTTCTTCTCTATCATTTGTATTTGTATGTTCTTCTTATGGCGGTTCTGGTGCTCCTGTGTAAACAGACGTGGAATCATTGCGTGGAGAAATGTGGCTGAGACAGCATAAATGGGGCTAATGGGTTCTGCAACCAGTGTAGATCCAGATCAGCCTGTGCATCTGCACAGTCTGATCACGATCTGCACTGTTCACCATTTCATCAATGAAACACCTGTCATGCTTCTAACAAACAATATCAGGTTACAGAAGTGTGTTATTTGATCAGGAGCATCATTAGTCATAAAACCAATATGCCCCTTTTCTCCAGTCACAGCCACACATCAGTAGTCCATTTCACCAACATTGCAAAGTATACTTTTCTAGCAAAGTATACTTTGAGGGAGTAATCATTTATTTTTCCCGAAATGCATTATTTCATACAGAACTAAAGACTGCACATATTTCATGATTAACAAAAGTATGCAGAATTATTATACTGAATTTATTACATTATCACAGCCAAAATGGCTGTGATTATGTAATAAATTCAGTATAATAAAAATTAATCAATTTATCCTAAAATTGAAAATTGTTGGTGAAATCGGCCTGGGATTCCGCTGGCGATCGCCACTTTCGCAAAAAAAAATTCAAAAATTTTAATTTTTTATCGCCAATTGTTTATTTTTATCCTATTGGTTATTCCTTTTTTTTTTGAAGTGGCGATTTTTTTATTTTCCCAAGCAGAATCCCTATTCGGCTACAGAGACAATGAGTGATTGGAGAAAATTGGCTTGTGGCATTTGTGGTCAGTTTAGTCCCAAATCTGCTAGCACACGCCACAGGTGAAAGACTCATTAACCGACCAACCTGTTGTCTCAACCCTTTAAACAAAACGGCCTTCGGCAGCGGAGTTTGCAAGCAGCATAGATTCTGATGAGCCGGCTTGTGACGTGCCGTCTCATAAGGATCTGCACAAATTGTATCCAAACACATTGTTAATGCGATAACCCAGTACAACCATATTAACCCTAAATAGTGGAACATTAGTTGTGGAAACCATATATTTACAGGTGTTCCCAGTGGTGTCAAAATATTTAGGGTTATTCCTGTAACTTGTTTCCAAGTTCGGTAACCTATCTATAAGACTGGCCTGCCTATAAGACTGGCCGGCCTATGTTCCACATACCTGGGCAAGCTTGACGTTGTCACGAATGTGGAGTTTATCGTCCTCGTATTCCGGCACCTCGTCTGTTGAGTCCAGGTACAGCAGTATACCACTCGGCTATAACATCAAACACAGGGATTCCGCTGGCGATCGCCACTTTCGCAATTGGCGATAAAAATAAACAATCGGCGATAAAAAATTACAATTTTCGAGAAAAAAAATCGCCACTTCAAAAAAAAATAATTTTTTTTGAAGTGGCGATTTTTTTATTTTCCCCCACGGAATCCCTGCAAACACATATGATAAAACCCATGCGATATCGTACCTTCGGGCACCTGCGTAATTTCATGAAATACGTTTACAAAATTTACAATATTCTCAGTAAATGACTTCAAAAGTTGACAAAATTTCAACTTTTGACTTTATTTATGAAAAATAACATATTTAATGAAATTACATGTACACAGATGTCCGAAGGTACAAAATCACATGGCGTTTCTCATATGAGACTAGCCATGTGATCTTTACCCAAGAACATGTGCAATTCGAAATGAAAACATATCTTGGCATTTCATTAGAATTGTCTCCTTGGAGACAATTCTAATGAAATACCAAGATGTGTTTTTATGGACAAATAAGCTATATTGGTGGTCTGTTTATTGTTTTCTGCAGCATGATAAAGGTACCACAATTGTTCTTATTGCTTTTTGATACTCACTACTTCTGATTTCAATTGGGTTTTTGGCAATTTTAATTGGGTATTTACGCAAATACGCAGCTTATCTGGAGCCCTGAATATCTCATGAAAAATATATACAAAACATATTTACAATACAAGACGGTTCGAATGATGGACACAAAATATACTTTTAGATGGAAGAGGAAGATATCAGGTTTTTTGTACACAAATAGGTAATTTCTCAGCATGGAATCAACCCTAAATATTCGGACACCATTTATTTGAGGAAACACATACAAATATATGGTTTCCCCACAACAGTGAGCGTGCCAATATTTAGGGTTAGTTTGTTTGTTTATTAGTGTTTAATGGCCTATCAACAGCTAAGGTCATGTAAGGCCGGGCAAACGGGTTTGATCCAATTTTAACCTGCTGCATTGGGGGGAAAATCCCAAAATCAGAACGGAATATTTACATCGAGAACAAATATATTCAGCCCTGAAATTAGAATAACCTGACCGGGTGCCAGGTCCATACCACACCAAGTCACTTGGCCCCTTCCCCTAAAATAGGATTACGAATATCGTAATACTCACATAAGGGTATAACCAGATTCAACTGTCACATACAAAATGCCAAAGACGTATGTGAGGGCCAAACCAGGTCTCCAGTCGGGATTCCGGTAATGATGAACCCCGATCGTTAAATTACCCATCGCATGCTCGCACCTGCCACCCACTTAGTGTTAGTATGGCAGTAGTGGTCTAATCACAATAACCATGTATTTGGATATAATTTGTTTTGGGAAACCCCTATTTATTTAATAGGGGTTTCCCAAACCAAATTGTGTCCGAATATTTAGGGTTAATACGGTAATATGAATACAAGTGAGTAAATACGTACAAGTATCCTCCGAAGCAGGCCCAAGGCTGTGGGATGTCCCGTCACCCAGAGTCCCACCAGATGGCGACTCAGCTGTCTGTGAACAACAACAACAACAACTACAACAACAACAACAGATGACTCGTGATGAGCAAATTGAGATTATTTTGAGTTTTTGTCCAATTTAGCTGCAGGTGAGCCAGCATACTCATGCAGTTTCATGCAAGTTTGAATTTTTCACCAGTGGCAGAGGCTTGAAAATATTTGACTAATACAAGTGTTAGTGAATAGAATAGACCCTGATCTAAAGGTGTATATGTGAACACAATCATTTTACAGCTTTGCTCATTGAATAAGATTTCAACAAATTTATCAAAATCAGAGATGATTTTTACATATTGCAGCTTTCGATACGCATGTTTATTCCACAACACATACTTCACAATCAGTCTGTAAACAAATGTAAGTAATTTCTTCGCAATATTTTGTTTTTCAAATTTGAAATTTTGTAATCTTGAATCAACAATTTCACCTAGAGTGGCCGAGTGGAGGAAATGGTGGTATATATACCTGTTGGTGAGCATGCGGTTGTCGGCACTCTGTGTAAACATGGCGGTGTGTAGGTGTTTGGGCAGGGCTCCCTCAGCCAGGGCGAGGTCCTGCATCTTAGCCGCTATCTCCGCATCGCCCTCCTGTAACCAGCAAGGTTGATTGATTGGCTGATTGATTAATCAATCAATTGATTGACTAACTGACAGATAGGGCCTGGTTGCTCAAAGCTTCTGTTAGCTTAACAGACTGTTAAATCCTTAGCATTGCTAAGGATTTAACAGTCTGTTAAGCTAACAGAGGTTTTGAGCAACTGGGCCCTAATTTGGTTGATTGATTGGTTGATTCATTAATTGACTGATTTGTTGAATGATTGATGGATTGGGGTTCTATTCCATTCAACAGCAAATAAATGGCAGACATTTTATTAAATATCAGAAATGTAGACAACATTTGACAATTATGTTGAATCGGTCAATGTTTGACTGTTTTTTCAATGTTCGAGTATCCGACATTGAGCTTACCCAGAGCTCCAGATAAGGTGCATAATTTGACCAACTTGGGGTGAAATTTTGTTATTTCTTCACCAAAAATGGAAAGTTGGGAGTCCTTTAGAATCGTCTCATTGAGACGATTCTAAAGCACTCCCAACTTGCCATTTTTGATGGAGAAATAAGAAATTTACCTCCAAATTACGCACCTTAACTGGAGCCCTGCTTACCTCTATGATTGCTTTCATTACCATGCCCGCTCCTTTAACGATGGCCATGGATGGATGCTGAAACAAGTCACAGAGCGTTTCATGTTACAATATGTGACTCGCAATGACAAAACATGGTTCTGTAATATTTAGGAGAACATTAAGGTTCATTTATTAACCCTTAGACTGCTACAAACAACAAGTGTCGTCTGCTGTTGCTTTTATGTCTTGCCTTATTTCTCAATAAAAACATGCTTTGAAAGTACTTCAGCTGTCAAAGCATGTTTTTGATGATAAAAATGGAAAATAGAAAATAAACAGCAGACGACAAAAAATTGAGATAGCGGTCTAAGGGTTAATTGGTTTAACAAGAAAATATGGCCTGTCGACACATGAATGCCCCCAAAAGTGATAAGTATTCATAAAAGAGTAGTTATGAAGGTCATAAGGCCAATGTCATATTAACGGCTGCATGGATGTGTTGCAGTCGTGCACGAGTATCATGTATTGAATTATCACTTGAAGTAATCCTTCAAGTGATATAGAAGATATGACAGAGTTAAGAAACTCTGTCAGACTTCTTAATCTGCCGGACGGACACACAAATGGACACACAGTCAGCCACTCACACCCACATCAGATAAACCCTATCCAAGATAGTATCCTGGTAGAAATACCATTTACTAGTTACCTGAAACAGTTTGAAGACAATCCTGCCATTTGCCGCGACGGTTTCAAGCAGCGAGTCAAAATGGCCGCCGTCCGTCGTCTCGCTGTACGGAGCACACAGCGCGAATGTGAGGAAATCGAGCATGGCTGATATCACTAGGGCCCCGGTACTGTGTACCTGAATATGAGAGGGAAAACGTTTCCTTCAAGGTGTATACTACAACACAGGTTGAATTAACATACATTAAATATGCCTAAAAGCATCAATGCATGAAGAAAAAAGAAATCTTTTTTTTTTACTCACTCCTTATACTCCATTATAATGGAGTATAAGGAGTGAGTAAAAATTCATTCATTGATGCTTTTAGGCATATTTAATGTATTTATAGACCTCGGTCCATTACTTCAACCTGTGTACTACAAGCGTACAAGGTTCCCACGCTTTTGGTAAGACCAAATTCCATTGTTTTTCCATGACTTTGAAAGACCCGTTTTCGAAATTCAAGAACCCACATTTGTGTGGATGATGATGATGATGATGATGTGGATGGTGATGAACTTGTCCTAATTTCTAAACAGTTAACTATATGTATATATGTGAAACAATACAAATAACAGTTTACATCACTCCGTTGCAAAGGGTGTCTGTTTTTCTGAAAATGTACAAGGTGCAAACACATGACTGAACTTCCCCAAACAATGAATTAAATGGCCCGGAACCCAAATTCCATGACTTTCAATGACCTTTTCAGAAAGAGGCAAATTCCAGAACTTTCCAGGCCTGGAATCCCTTTTTCCAAATACCACGACTTTCCAGGAATTTAAGGACCTGTGGAAACCCTGATAATATAGAGCATTATCATTGATACCATTTGATTAATAGCTTTACCTCCGTTCAACAGCAATTTCATATATTGAAATTGCTGTTGAACGGGCGTAAAGCTCCAATCAATTTGGACTGAGAGAGGGGAACTCCAGTACAACCAGGGCTCCAGATAAGGATTAGTAATTGGGTATTGTTACTCCATCATTTCTTAAGCAATTGGGTATTTCAAATTTTAATTGGGTAAAATAAAATCACACTACTCTTTACACATCAACAGACATCAATTATTGAATACATGAAAACAAGTCTTGGCATTTCATTAGAATTGTTAGAATTCTAATGAAATACCAAGATGTGTTTTCTTAGAAAATAAGAAAAATATGCTATATTTGTGGTCTGTTTATTGTTTTCTGCAGCATGATAAATTAACCATAAAATTTGTATTGCTTTTTGATACTCGCTACTTCTGCTTTCAATTGGGTTTTTGGTAAATTTAATTGGGTATTTAA
The DNA here is from genome assembly GCA_029237695.1 of Conchocele bisecta. Classification (NCBI taxonomy): domain Eukaryota; kingdom Metazoa; phylum Mollusca; class Bivalvia; order Lucinida; family Thyasiridae; genus Conchocele; species Conchocele bisecta. The sequence continues at coordinate 67,344,000 of CM055280.1, forward strand.
GCAAATACGCAGCTTATCTGGAGCCCTGACAACAAAGCAATATTTTGTGTGCAAGACTCGTCAAAACATGAGACAGTACTGAGATTCCCTGTTTCATTATCATTGGTTTTGATTGATAGCTTTACCTCCGTTCAACAGCAATTTTATATATTGATGGTAGCGTTGTATATCGAATATGAAGAAAATCAGCCAAAAACTGTAGAAGTAGTTTGCCAGACAAGGAAAATATTTTCAGAGTCGAAAAAGGGGTATAACTGCGAATGGATCAGTGGGACAGCAAAGACTTTTATGTTTAATACACACTCCTGCACCTGATGGTATGGCTGTATACCGAAAATGAAGAGAATTGGCCAAAAACTGTAGAAGTAGTTCCCCGGACAAGGAAAATTTCTAGTGACAGACGGACGGACAGGGTAAACGCTATATGCCACCGACAACTATCATTGCGGTGGAATAAAAACACATACAAGCAATTAAGCAGCCATGAAATGTACCACATTGTCATAAAGGGCGAGTAGATCACATACACATTACAGTAGATTGAAAGTGCCAATAAGCAGCCAAAGTAATTTTTCATAAATAACAAAAAAATCACCCTCCCAATTTTTTTTATTCGATGAAATTCCATCTAATATTGATCTTATCGCGAAACAACTATTGTCCTATGGGAATTTAACATGGGGCAAAACGTGGAACAAACAGTAGGTATTAAAGTAGATTGAAAGTGCCAATTAACAATAAATAAACGAGCAATTAACGAGCTGTGAAGACGTACCACATTGTCGTTGAAGAGGTCAAGCAGGGCCTGCAGGAACTTCCGGGACGACATCAGGGAAGATTTATTCAGCTGCTCCTGTCGCAGGTCGTAGTCGTCGTGCATCGGCTGTCAACAACATACAACAACACTTACTGTCTGTTCCACGTTTTGCTGTCGACAAAATTTTGGCTATTAAACACATTAAATCTAAAAAATATTTAAAAATAAGTACTTTTTCATCAAAAGTCACCCTCCCCCAAAAAATTATTTGATGAAATTCCATTAAATATTGATTTTATTGCGAAAAAACGATTTTCATGGGGGCTAATCATAGATTTTTTTTAAATATTTTTTTTATTTGTGGACCGATTTTCATAATCTAACTTGTTTTCTTAGTTACATCATTTTCAAGCTATCTCGTCAGGTTTCGGACTCATTTTTTGGAAATTGACTCCCTACCGTAAATCTAAAAAATATTTAAAAGTATGTACTTTTTCATCAATAACAAAAAAGTCACCCTCCCCCAAAAAAAATTATTTCATGGAATTTATTGATTTTATTGCGAAAAAACAATTTTCCTATGGGATTTAGGTGACTTTTTTGTTATTGATGAAAATATACTTGCTTTTAAATATTTTTTAGATTTCATGTGTTTAATGGCCAAATGTCCGTCGGCAGCAAAACGTGGAACAGACAGTAGGTAAACACTTTCAACCACACAGACCATACACCCAACACTTGCAATGTTTATTGATGTTTAACGGCCTATCAACAGCTAAGGTCATGTTAGGCCGGGCCAACAGGTTCATTCCCGTATTCAACCTGCTGTATTGGCGGGAAAATCCCAAAATCAAAACGGAATATTGACATTGAGAATAAATATATTCAGCAATGTTTATTGATGTTTAACGGCCTATCAACAGCTAAGGTCATGTTAGGCCGGGCCAACAGGTTCATTCCCGTATTCAACCTGCTGTATTGGCGGGAAAATCCCAAAATCAAAACGGAATATTGACATTGAGAATAAATATATTCAGCCCTCAAATTGGAACAACCTGACCTGTAGCCGATTTCATCAAAATTGCAAAGTATACTTATCTAGCAATTGAGGGAGTAATCATTTATTTTTTCCCAAAATACATTATTTCATATAGAACTAACGACTGCATATTTGATGATTAAAAGTATGCCGAATAATTATACTGAATTTATTACATTATCACAGCCAAAATGGCTGTGATAATGTAATAAATTCATTAATAAAAATTAATAAATTTATCATTAAATGGAAAATTTCTCACTCAAAGTATACTTTGCTAGATAAGTATACTTTGCAATGTTGGTGAAATAGGCTACTGGTGCCAGGTCCATACCACACCAAAGTCACTTGGCCCCCAGATCTGCAGTGTTTGTCATTGGTTGTCAGCTTTAAAACTGATACCCCATTTAAGATTAATGGAAAAGACCATGTTATATATTCAGGGGTGAAAGGCTGTAAGTCGTGCTTGTACAGTTAATACTAAGATCCCCTTAACCTAAACTTTGTATGATAAAAAATGTTTGTAAGGCGAGTTTTATTAATTGGTGTACACAGAGCTCCAGATAAGCTGGGTATTTGCGTAAATACCCAATTATTTGTTTGTTTGTTGGGGTTTAACGGCCTATCAACAGCTAAGGTCATTTACGGCCGAGTCAATGGGTTTAGTACTAAATCCCATATATGTTCAAGTACATGTACAAATGGAGGAAATACCCAATTAAAATTACCAAAAACCCAATTGAAATCAGAAGTAGCGAGTATCAAAAAGCAATAACAAATTTGTGGTACCTTTATCATGCTACAGAAAACAATAAACAGACCACAAATATAGCATATTTTTTCTTATTTTCCATGAAAATATACATTGGTATTTCATTAGAATTGTCTCCAAGGAGACAATTCTAATGAAATGCCAAGAAATGTTTGCATTTCGAAGCAAATTATTCAATAATTGCTGTCTGTTGATGTGTAAACAGTAGTGTGATTTTATTTTACCCAATTAAAATATTGAAATACCCAATTGCTTCAGATATGATGGAGTGAAAATACTCAATTACTAATTCCTTATATGGAGCCCTGATACATATCAGACAAATAGACAGGTGAACATGGTGGTAATGTATGAGATATATGCAAGATATTAATTAAAATATGTTTAAATAGAAAATTACTCCCTCAAAAGTGAATCTTTGCAATTGTGGTGAAATCGACTATTGATCATTTACCCCAAGGTGAATTGATTCAGTGTTGAAGTTACTATCCTGGCAATTGTGACCGGCCAGATTTAGTACCTATCTGTACCTGCATGAGAGCACACAACATGTCAAGGGCAGCGTGGGTGACGGCGTCGTCGTTCCGCTTCAGAGCCTTCACCACCTTTATGCCCACCTTCTCTCGCATCCTGAATAACACATGGTCCACTCTCTACAGAAATGGCCACCTGAACCCATTACAGTCTATGGATATAATAATTGACGAATGGCCAACTCTCTACAACAACACCCTCGCTATAACAGTTGATATTTTGTATCACAAATGGACAATTGCCTGTATACATAACCTTACAACAGCCACCTCTCTACAACTGCAAGTTTTGTGTTTTCCCATAGATGGTTGTTGTAGAGATGTTGCACTGCATATCATTTGTAGCTGGAATCATCACAACACTGACCTGGGTAGTTTGGTGTAGGCCCCAAAACCTAATTAGAAAATGTGTTCATAGAACACGGATGCCCCACATATCGCTTTGATAATAAATGAGGCAAAATTCCAAGTCCAAAAGGGAGACAATCCATGACATGGGTGTTGAATTAACAATCTAATTAAACAGTGCGCATCCACTCATCATAAGGAAGTTACATACCAAGTTTCAGGTCTGTAGCTATTACGGTTTAAATGCTTTACGAGTCACAAGGTTGGTGACGGACGGATGAAAGGACGGATGGACGGACAAGGGTAACACTAAATGCCACTCCACTATCGTCGTGGGGCATAATATTAGTCAAATTGGGTCAGTGTGTATTTGGCCAATGTACAGCTAGACACCATATACAATACTAACTATAAGCCGTTTATACATGCCCATTAACCTGGGCAGTTTGGTGAAGGCCCCGAAGCCTAATATTATCGGTCAGCGTGTATTCGGCCAATAAAGAGCGGATAACTATATAATTAAGCATTCGTACAATGGCGAAGGGATAATTATACTTGGGCAGTTTGGTGAAAGCCCCGAAGCCAGCCTTGGAGGCGACGAGACGGCGGAGTGCATGGAACTGGGCCTCGAGATTCTCAGTGGCGACTAAGGCCTGGTCGCCCTCGTGTCCCAGGAGTCCAGTCAGGGCCCCGTTGATCAACTTCTCTTTGTTCTCCGCAAACAGTTTCTGAAACATAGCCAATATAGTTGACATGTATGAGATATAGTTGATATAGTCACTAAACTTCCTACGACTAAAATGTTTGTAAGCGCAAAATTATGATAGTCTGTAAATTTCACATTAACACAGTTTTCTTGTAAACAATTATTGGATTTACATTTATTGAGCATAGGCTGCATATGCAGCCTATGCTCAATAAATGTAAATCCATCAATTGAGATTTCCAGATGATCCTAAATTTGCATTTACGAACATTTTAGTCGTACGAAGTTTAGTGAAACGGGCCCCTGGTTTGGCCCTCACATATGTCTTTGTCATTATGCAGCCTATGCTCAATAAATGTAAATCCATCAATCAAATAAAGTCAACTTTCTACATCATTGACAGAAAATATAATAAATACTTTTCATGAAATATCACACATGTTCTTAATAGGTACAAAATCAGATGGTGTGTCTCATGTTTTTTATCCCCAGGACGTCATTGGTAGTTTGTTTGTTGGGTTTAACGGCCTGGCAACAGCAAAGGTCATTTAAGGCCGGGTCAATGGGTTTAGTACTATATATTACCTGTACAAGTACATGTTCAAGTACATGTACAAATGGGGGGAAAATCCCAAAATCAGAACTGAATATTTACAATAACAAAACTATATATTCAGCCCTGAAATCAGAATAATCCTGATCTGATGCCAGGTCCTCGCCACACCAGAATCACTTGGCCCCTCCTAAAAGCAGTATGATCAGTAATAAGCTTACTACTTTTATAATGGGCAATAACCCAATTCAACTCCCAAGTAACTAAAGAGCCAAAGATAAAAATGTACCAGAGGGCCAAAACAGGCAAATGGTGATTCCTATAAGGAGGAACCCATACCGTTAATTTACGCTGTCTCATTCGCAAGATCGCCACCCACGTCTTTGGTAGTTTTAATGAAAGTATTGAAACATGCCTGACACCTGGGTCAAGGACAAATGATTCCTAGAGATGAATGTTGGCTCTGATTGTGGGGGCGAGATAGTCATACATAGAGAATAGTAGGCTAGTGCCGTGAATGGGAAAAAATATCTGGCAAGGCTTAGGAAACGGGATGGGCAAGGCTCTGCCGAGCACATCCCGTTTCCGTGCCGCGCCAGGTATTTTTCCCATTCACGGCACTAACCTACTATTCTATTTATCCCGTCAACACCTACAAATGGCTTTAAAATGCAAAAAAATAACCCCAGCCACCGCACATATTCATACGCAGTGATTAGGTCGCATCGACAGGATATCAAAAATGTTTCACGGCACCGTGTTTCACGGCACATACGCACTGTGTTGAAGGGATAAAACCTGTTCTTAACTATTTCAACCACAAAGAGCATTAAGCCAACATTGGCAAAAACAGCAGATGCAGATGAGCCGGCTCGAAACAAGCCGTCTCATCAGGATCTACAGTGTTTGTCATTACTTTCAAGATTTTTAAACAATACCCAATATTAATAATGGAATAGGCCAAAACTAACATGGAACAACCCAATATTACATATTTAAGGGTGAAAGGGTTAACATTAACAAATTTACGTAAACTAATGATTCCTGTCGTAACAGTGAATATACATATTCAATTTTGAGTCTTGGACAGCTTTATTGAATGAACGTGCATGTATGTGGTCAGAAAGTTCGACAGCGGACCCTGCAATACCTTCGTCCTTTGTGACAGTATGTAGCAGGCCACTGTACGACACATTGCTGAGTCTTAGAAGACAGCTTTATTGAATGAACGTGCATGTATGTGGTCAGAAAGTTCGACAGTGGACCCTGCCATACTTACGTCCTGTGTGACGGCATGTAGCAGGCCACTGTACGACACATTGCTGTTGAACCTGAGCACGGCCTCGTGGAATGTCTTACCCTCTGTAAACATAGAGAATACCAGGCTAGTGTCTTTTGATATCAAGTTTATCAGGCTCGGCTAGGAAACGCGTAGGAATTCCGAGGCTTGCCGAGGAATTCCTACCGTTTCCGAGCCGAGCCTGATAAACTTGATATCAAAAGACACTAGCCTGGTATTCTGTTTATCAGGTAACTTTTTATGCTCGAAAATGACCACATATGACGTCGTTATCTGTGGACAGAACGCGGACTTGTTAACATTGCGTCATTACACTGACGTCATTCGTTAACGTCACGTGACGTCATCCGACCAATGGAACGTCAATATTCACTTCATTGTAACCCGGATGTTTGTATCAGGTCAATGCCTGATACAACAATATGTTATCAGTCAGTACGTATTCGGTCAATACAAGGCAGGTTACCTGATAAATAGTAAACATGCAACAACGGTTAAAGGTGATAACGTCACAGCAACAGCCATGGTCGCATAGAGACAGGATATCGACAAGTGGACAGAAATACTTGGCACAGCCTCGTAGAATGTCTTACCCTCTGTATGCACAGGAAACTGATTGGATTCATATCAAGTATCTTTAGCTGTGATAGTCAGTTCTATGCCCGAGTGTGAGTCCACTTAGTACAGACAGTAATTGGATAGGCCCATCACAGTTTCAAGTTAATTGGACTTATGATTGAAGAGACGTTGTAACATATGCGTCAATTTTTTAAGCGTTCCTATTGTTAGGAACGCTAAAAAATTTACGCATATGTTACATATAGACGGAAACTAACAGAAGAATGAAAATAACAATTACCCCAGGGCTCCAGATAAGGAATTAGTAATTGAGTATTGTCACTCCACCATTTCTGAACAATTGGGTATTTCAAAATTTTAATTGGGTAAAATAAAATCACACTACTGTTTACACATCAACAGAGAGCAATTATTGAATAGTTTGCTTTGAAATGAAAACAAGTCTTGGCATTTCATTAGAATTGTCTCCATGGAGACAATTCTAATGAAATACCAAGATTTGTTTTCATGGAAAATAAGAAAAATATGCTATATTTGTGGTCTGTTTATTGTTTTCTGCAGCATGGTAAAGGTACCACACATTTTGTATTGCTTTTTGATACTCGCTACTTCTGATTTCAATTGGGTTTCAGGCAATTTTAATTGGGTATTTAAGCAAATACGCAGCTTATCTGGAGCTCTGATTACCCATTGCTGTACCGAGTATGACGGGAATATTACCAAGACAAAGACGTACCGGGAGGATTTGTGATGAAACGTAGATGCTGGCTCTCAACGTCTTCATCTACCGGCACTGTGAATGGGCCTGCAATACATAGACAACCAACCCTCTCTGAACATTGAACATTGAATATGAAAACTGATTGGGAACTTGGAGTGTTTTATATCCGTTCATGAATTTACACATAGTAAGTTTAATTAGAGTATTTTATTTTATTTTTTTTTCTCTAAAGTTTGGTGGCGGAAATTTAAATTTATGCTAAAAACTTCCTCAACACTTTGCAGACTGCAAAGGGTTGAGGAAGTTTTTAACATAAATTTATCTTTGTTTTTTCAAGGCCTTGTTAGACAACCAGCCCTCTCTGAACCGTGTTGTCCCTAGGTCTCGTATCAATAGAACACCGAATCTACATAAACTCAAATAATTAGAGCTAGCATTAAATATTTAGAGCTAGCAATAATTTTTCGAGTTTATGAACATTTTTCGTTCCATCCGTACCCAAGGGAACAAATTCAGACCATTTTATAACCTCTGTAAGAATGGAACAGTATGTGTATCTCACGGATTCATTATAGGAATGAATGGCCTTTTTGTGGAATTTATCGGGGTATAAACTTGAAAAGTCGCGGGAATACTGGACGAAGTGATAAAAAATTACAATCTTTTTTTTTTCGAAAATTGTAATTTTTTAAGGCCTCGTCCAGTATTCCCGCGACTTTTCCAAGTTTATATCCCCGATAAATTCCACAAAAAGGCCATTCATTCCTTATAATTCCAGCATTTGAAATAAATTCATCAAGAAAATGTGTTTATTTTCCGTTTTCTTAAGAATTATTTTAACTGTGCCTCACGGTTACGGAAAGTAGTTTGGCATGGGAGTTTACTGGGATATAAATTTTGGACAGAGACTTGCTACAGACCAATCAAATGTTAGGGAATTGTGTAAATATTTTTGTGCTGGAATTATATCTTAACATCTCGGAGACTGCGATATTTTCCGCAAATTAAGTCGTATAGATGCGGTATAGAATTCCACATTTGCTGTGAAAATTTCGATGTCATTTACAGAAAATATTGTAAGTATTTTTCATGAGATATCGCACATCTTCTTAGGTACAAAATCACATGGCTTGTCTCAATTACATTTGTGTAAACTACTGATTCAAATGTAAGGAATGACATACCAAAGCGGTAGCCCCGGCTTGTGAAGGTCATCCGGACACAAACATCGCGGTTGCCGGACGCTCGCACGCCATCAAGGATGGTTGCTATCAAGGCATCTCTGTAAACAGACAATACATGAACATTTGTATACAAGAAATCAGTAGCACTGATCAGAGCTCCAGATAAGCTGCGTATTTGCGTAAATACCCAATTAAAATTGCCAAAAACCCAATTGAAATCAGAAGTAGCGAGTATCAAAAAGCAATAACAAATTTGTGGTACCTTTATGATGCTACAAAAGTTAGATTTTTAAAATCAAAATATTTTAAAAACATCTATTTTTAGCCCCCATGTTAAATTCCCATAGCAAAATCGTTTTTTCGTAATAAAATCAATATTTGATGGAATTTCATTTAGGGAGGGTGACTTTTTTGTTATTGATAAAAAAGTAATTACTTAGATTGAATGTGTTTAATAGCCAAAAGGTTGTCGGCAGCAAAACGTGGAACAGACAGTAAATGTCCCCTCCACTATCGTGGCGGGGCGTAATGAATAATTACCTATCTGTGGATCGGTACGTCCGTACAGCACCTTTGACATATTCTATGGAAAATTGTTGGGGGTTTTCTTGGTCTCTCACTATGGCAAATACCTGGAAACACAGAATCGTATTTTATCCCGTCAACACAGCGAGTATGTGCCGTGAAACACGGTGCCGTGAAACATTTTTGATATCCAGTCAATGCCGTGAATGGGAAAAAATATCTGGCGCGGCACGGAAACGGGATGTGCTCGGCAGAGGCTCGCCCATCCCGTTTCCTGAGCCTTGCCAGATATTTTTTTCCCATTCACGACACTAACCTACTATTCTCTATTGGTCATTCGTGGCTGCTACTGGAGAAAATGGGGCTTATGGCATTTCTGGTCAGTCTAGATCCTGATCTTCTAGAACATTCATGCAGGCTGATATGGATATATACTGTTTGTTAGAAGCAGAACAGGTGATTTACCGACTGAATGGCAAACAGTGTAGAGCCAGATCAGACTGTGCAGATGCGCAGTCTGATCTGGCGCTACACTGGTTGCATAACCCATACTGTTTGTTAGAAGCAGAACAGGTGATTTACCGACTGAATGGCAAACAGTGTAGAGCCAGATCAGATTGCGCGGATGCGCAGTCTGATCTGGCGCTACACTGGTTGCATAACCCATACTGTTTGTTAGAAGCAGAACAGGTGATTTATTGACTGAATGGCAAACAGTGTAAAGCCAGATCAGATTGCGCGGATGCGCAGTCTGATCTGGCGCTATACTGGTTGCATAAACCCATACTGTTTGTTAGAAGCAGAACAGGTGATTTATTGACTGAATGGCAAACAGTGTAGAGCCAGATCAGATTGCGCGGATGCGGTCTGATCTGGCGCTACACTGGTTGCATAACCCATACTGTTTGTTAGAAGCAGAACAGGTGATTTACCGACTGAATGGCAAACAGTGTAGAGCCAGATCAGACTGTGCGGATGCGCAGTCTGATCTGGCGCTACACTGGTTGCATAACCCATACTGTTTGTTAGAAGCAGAACAGGTGATTTACCGACTGAATGGTAAACAGTGTAGAGCCAGATCAGATTGCGCGGATGCGCAGTCTGATCTGGCGCTACACTGGTTGCATAACCCATACTGTTTGTTAGAAGCAGAACAGGTGATTTATTGACTGAATGGCAAACAGTGTAAAGCCAGATCAGATTGCGCGGATGCGCAGTCTGATCTGGCGCTATACTGGTTGCATAACCCATACTGTTTGTTAGAAGCAGAACAGGTGATTTATTGACTGAATGGCAAACAGTGTAGAGCCAGATCAGATTGCGCGGATGCGGTCTGATCTGGCGCTACACTGGTTGCATAACCCATACTGTTTGTTAGAAGCAGAACAGGTGATTTACCGACTGAATGGCAAACAGTGTAGAGCCAGATCAGATTGCGCGGATGCGCAGTCTGATCTGGCGCTACACTGGTTGCATAACCCATACTGTTTGTTAGAAGCAGAACAGTTGATTTATTGACGAATGTCAAACAGTGTATAGCCTGATCAGGGGCTACACTGGTTGCAAATTTTCCCAGTCACAGCCACCTAGAGAATACCAGGCTAGTAGCATAATGTCAAGGGAGGGTAAGTTTGCCACGATAAACAAAGATCCGTCAAGTAGCACTATTAAAGTTATGTTGAGGTCCACAGTGATTCCGCTGGGGAAAAAAAAAATCGCCACTTCAAAAAAAAAAAAAAATTCAATAAAATCAATCTTTTTTTTCTCGAAAATTGTATTTTTTTATCACCCATTGTTCACTTTTATCGCCAATTGCGAAAGTGGCGATAGCCAGCGGAATCCCTGGGTCAGAATACAAAATGAGAAAATTAATAATGGTCACCATGAAATAACTTGGATATATTTGAATCAATCATATGATTCTTCCTTCCTCTTGCTATGACAGTAGAACTGTAGCCTATTTCACCAACATTGCAAAGAATACTTTTCTAGCAAAGTACACTTTGAGGGAGAAATTGTAAATTTTCGGATAAATTTATTATTATACTTAATTTATTACATTATCACAGCCAATTATTATCACAGCCAATTTGGCTGTGATAATGTAATAAATTCAGTATAATAATTCTGCATACTCTTAATCAACAAATATATGCAGTTGTTAGTTCTATATGAAATAATGTGTTTCGGAAAAAATAAATGACGACTCCCTCAAAGTATACTTTGCTAGATAAGTATTTGCAGTGTTGGTCAAATAGGCTACTGGTTTTATCACAAGGACAAGCTGTGCCTGCCCGTACACATATGTTCCTTTTTTTCTTCACATAGGGGTATAAAAACGCCGGTTTTCGCAAAACAGACAGTGGCGATACTTACATATGTTCCTTTTTTTCTTCACATAGGGGTATAAAAACGCCGGTTTTCGCAAAACAGACAGTGGCGATACTTACATCACAGAGCGGCCTACAGGTGCAGATGTTGTAGGTGCCGGGGTCCCGTTCAATGAGACACATCTCGGAGAGGCACAATGTCCGACGTACACTGTCTGTGTGCCGCGGTGACACTTTCTGTACCGTGAACTCTGTGTACGACGTCAGGGCTTCATCCGTGCTGTGAATGTGAAAGGGTTTAGTATCTCAGCAGCCGGACCCGTCATACAGAGGTCATTGGTTTCAAATCCAGGATTCCGCTGGCGATCGCCACTTTCGCAATTGGCGATAAAAATAAACAGTTGGCGATAAATAATTACAATTTTCGAAAAAAATATATAAAAATGATTTTTCTTTTTTGAAGTGGCGATTTCTTTACATCCGAGACACCTGCAGGTTAGAAATACTGTAGTATGAATTAATGTATTTTTGGTGCCAGATCCTCACCACACCAGTCACTTAACTCGGCTCCCCAAAAAACAATAGGGTTAGTGCTAATCTTATTACTTTTATAATGGAAATAACCGGATTCAAATCTCACATACTAGAAAGCCAAAAATGTATCCAAGTGTCAAACCAGGGATCCTGTCAAGTATGAAACCCATTGTTAAATGTACGCTTTGCATTCTCACAACCAACCGCCTAAAGGAGAGAATTGAACTCACAAGCCATAGCCCCACCCCCACCCCCTCCACCCCAAAACCCCAAAGTTGCTACCCCCACTAGTGCTGCACTTCACACCTGCACACTATTCGTCGAGTAACCGGCGCAAATTTCTTGCGCCGGTTACTAGACGAAAATGTGTTTATGTGTGTAGTGTCTTCTGTATGGGAATTTGTCAGGAACCAGATGCCTATTTCGACATGAACGTGAATGGGTTTTCAGGGCTCCAGATAAGGAATTAGTAATTGAGTATTTTCACTCCATCATATCTGAAGCAATTGGGCATTTCAATATTTTAATTTATTAAAATAAAATCACACTACTGTTTTTACACATCAACAGACGGCAATTATTGCATAGTTTGCTTCAAAATGAAAACATGTCTTGGCATTTTATTAGAATTGTCTCCTTGGAGACAATTCTAATGAAATACCAAGATGTGTTTTCATGGAAAATAAGAAAACTAAGCTATATTTATGGTCTGTTTATTGTTTTCTGTAGCATGATAAAGGTACCACAAATTTGTTGTTGCTTTTAGATACTCGCTACTTCCGATTTCAATTGGGTTTTTGGCAATTTTAATTGGGTATTTACGCAAATACGCAGCTTATCTGGAGCGCTTATCTGCATCAACATCTATGGTCAAGTAGGGACAGGACTTTGACAAGAAATATTTTACGACGGGCGCGAAGCCCAGCATCAGTGTAACCCTCGTCGGAGTGACAAAAGTGAAAGTGAACAGCTTTAACGTCCCACCAACAGCTAAGGTCACATAGAGACGGGACTACAGTTTAAAATCTCATCCGACAGACCAGTTTTTGATGCCTAAGGCGAGGTTTGAAACCGCAACCTCCGGATGGAAGTCAGGTGTTCTAACCGCTAGGCCACAACTAATACCTTACCGTGCATGGAGCTCAGGCTTGACAAATCCACGTGTCCACTCGTATTTGCGAGTGAATTTTGAATCGCTAATTTGAAGAATTAAAATATATGACTGAATTAAAACTTAAATTGCGGGAAACATATATAGTCGTCTGCTGTTGTGTTATATTTTATCTTCTTTCTCAATAAAAGCATGATTTGACAACACTTTAGAATCATTTCCAATGATTCTAAAGCGTTGTCAAAACATGTTTTTGATAAGAAAAAATAAACAGCAGACGACAAATGACCAACATCCACACCCCGTACCTGTACTTGCCGAGTCTGTGCATCTGGAACTGATCGAAGGTTAGTGGGGTCTTCCGTTGTTTGATGGCGACGCCCACAAATGCCGCGGCCGACTCCATTATACACTTGATCAACTCATCCTTCTGCTCGAGGGCAAATAGGTGCTGTAATATACATAGAGGATATTCCATTGTACATTTTGAATAGCTGGAAATAATACACGAGTGTGCGTCGACTTCCGCGTAAGCAACGAGTGAGCGTAGCGAACAAGTTGCTTGCACGGACGCCAACGGACACGAGTGTATTATTTCCGCTATTCAAACATGTACGATGGAATATCCTATTTATTACACTTCCACGGCGGATGCATATGCACATTTAGTCTATTTTTGAGATTATAATAAATGAATTGTGATGTGCGCATGAATGGTTATACAATGACGTGTTTTCCCGTGTTTTGACGTTACGTTGCGTGACGTCAAATGTGACATCATTTAAACTTTTTGAAATCCAAATTACGCAACTGTTTCTATCAACCAGATATATTTGAGTGCATGTTTGGAATGTGTTTAACATTCTAGAATAGTCGAGACCCTTTCCAGTTTTTCAAATAACTTTATTTTGACTGTAATAAAAATAAAATATTTTGCGTGGTAGCTCGTGGTTTCCCGCAATTACGGGTGTTCTGCGTGAATGCTGGTCTGGGTCTACACTGGTTGCAAAGGCAAAGCTCTGGATCTACACTGGTCGCAAAGGCATTAAGCCCCATTTTGTCAGATCGTGGCACAAAAGGTGCAAGTGTTTAAAGTCCCAGCAACAGCTGTCATATAGAGACGGGACCACAGTTTAAAGTCTCATACGACAGACCAGTGGGATGGAAATATTATGCAGGGATTCCGCTGGCGATCGCCATGTTTGCAATTGGCGATAAAAATAAACAATTGGCGATAATTACAATTTTCAAAAAAAAATAAAAAAAAATAATCTTTTTTTTTGAAGTGGCAATTTTTTTATTTTCCCAAGCGGAATCCCCGACTATGAAGTATTTTTTGATGCCCGAGGCGAGGTTTGAACCCACAACCTCCGGATTGGAAGTCAGGTGATCTAACCCCTAGGCCACAGCCCATCCCTAGATCGTGGCACAATTATATACCAATCGGCTGAATCCTCCATGGATGACGGCTACACCTCCTGGGAAATCGGACACCTGAAATATAAAACATGTGAAAGGCTGGAAAAGTCGCGGGAATACTGGACGAAGGCCGGAAAGCCTCGTCCAGTATTCCTGCGACTTTTCCAAGTTTTATCTGAAACATCAGGGGCCCATTTCACTAAACTTCGTACAACTAAGATGTTCGTCAGTGCAAATTTAGGATCGTCCGGAAATTTCAATTGATGGATTTACATTTATTGAGCGTAGGCTGCATATACAGCCTATGCTCAATAAATGTAAATCCATTAATTGTTTATAAGAAAACATTGCTAATGTGCAATTTACAGACTATCATAAATGTGTACTTACGAACATTTTAGTTGTATGAAGTTCAGTGAAACGGGATGAGTGTGGGGGTACACAATTGTTGAAGGTTATATAAATAACAATGACACAGTTTGTATTGTGGCACACTTGATTTTCCAGCAGAGCTCCAGTTAAGGTGCGTAATTTGACCAATTTTGTTATTTCTTCATCAAAACTGGAAAGTTGGGAGTGCTTTAGAATCGTCCATTGAGACGATTCTAAAGCACTCCCAATTTGCCATTTTTGATGGAGAAATAAGAAATTTACCTCCAAATTACGCACCTTAACTGGAGCTCTGTTCCCAGTCCTTGCTACACTGGCCACAAAACCCATAAACCCCATTTCTCCAGTCACAGATATGAAATGAACCTCCCTTACCTGTGACAAGCCCTCCATGTCTTTGTAGTCGTAGGAACAGAGGATCTGCCCGGAACCGGGGTCCACCTGGTCCAGCGAACTCTGGCTGACCTCCAGTATCACCGACACGCGGCTGTCTGACCAGTGGTGCTTGAAGGCGTTGAATCGCTGTTTTGTGTAGTTTTTCTCTGCGAAGTGTTCTCGGAATCTCTGTAAAACATATTAAACTTATATTTTATCTTTATCAGCAACTTTTGACCGTTGAATTGAATTGAAAACCATGGTTTAGAAAGTAGCATAAATGCTACAATTTCCATGTGGGAAAATCAATGTTTGGTGTTTATTTATGCTAACTTTCTAAAACATGGTTTACATAGCAAAATTGACCTTCATGTCGTAAGTTTCAATGATCAAAAGTAGATTCCAAGAGTCAAAATGACCCCAAAATGGTGACTAACCCCTGTAAACACACCTCATAGTTAAAACACAAATACCTTAAACACACTCCCTCAGAGCTATCACACTTTTCCACAAACGTTCGAACACCCATCTCAGTAGTATCACTTTCTGAATACCCTTCATAGCTATAACACTTTTCCTCAAACTTTCTGAAACACCCCGAGAGCTATAACACTTTCTAAACACCATCTTAGGTATAACACATTCGTTGAACTGTCTGAACACCCCTCATAGTTAGAACAATTTCCCCTGAACTTTATGAACACCAATTGTCAACAGAGATAACAATTTTTAGCAAATTTTATGGACACACCTTATGGATAAACACCTTTGTGAAAACTAAGAGCTTCAGTTAAGGTGCGTAATTTGACCAAGTTGGGGTGACATTTTGTTAATTCTTCATCAAAAATGGCAAATTGGGAGTCCTTTAGAATCGTCTCATTGAGACGATTCTAAAGCACTCCCAACTTGCCATATTTGATGAAGAAATGCAAAATTTACCTCCAAATTACGCACCTTAACTGGAGCTCTGAAACTATCTGAACTCCTTTCCAAACACCCCTCAAATACATACGAGAGCCTCAGTCAGTAAGTCGGCGCGGTGGTCCGTGGAGAATTTCATCGTGTCGGTCTTCTTGGAACTCTTCAGCATTGTGATCAGAAACTCATTGTTCGCCGGCGCCTTGACGTTTGGCACGATGCCCACAAACTCCCGGTACGGCCACTGAATAGCAATATACAGTCTACACTCGTTTACTCAAAGTCCAGGGGACTGAGGAAAATAATTTGAGTTAACGAAAATTTGAGCTATCATGGTTATTATATAGGGCAACATTTAGTTGGACCACAAATTTGACAGTAGTTTGACATAAGAGAGTTTGCGGTAAAGAGTGTAGACTGGAAATGAAGGGGTCAGTGGAAAAAAAGTGAAAGTGAATGGGTTTAACGTCCCCGCAACAGCAAAGGACATACAGAGACGGGCCCACAGTTTAGTCTCATCTGCAGACCAGTGGGATGGAAATACTATGAAAGTATTTTTGATGCCCAAGGCGAGGTTTGAACTCACAACCTCCGGATTGGAAGTCGGGTGTTCTAACCCCTAGGCCACAACCCATCCCTAAAGGGGTCAGTGGAAGAAGGGGGCTAAGTCAGAGCTCCAGTTAAGGTGCGTAATTTGACCAACTTGGGGTGAAATTTTGTTATTTCTTCATCAAAAATGGCAAGTTGGGAGTGCTTTAGAATCGTCTCATTGAGACGATTCTAAAGCACTCACAACTTGCCATTTTCGATGGAGAAATAAGAAATTTACCTCCAAATTATGCACCTTAACTAGAGCTCTGGGCTAAGTCCTTAAGAGGACTTAGCCCTCTTCTTCCACTGACCCATTCAAATATTTATACATTATTTGAATTTTATGTGGATATATGCATTAGGGTGCTATGATATTGCACACAAACTCCCAGTACAGCCACAGCATAGAAACGTATAAAGGGGTCAGTGGAAAAAAAGGGGCTAAGTCCAAGAACTAAGTCCCACAAACTCCCGGTACGGCCACGGTAGGAATTCCTCGGACAGCTTCAAAATTCCTACGTGTTTCTTAGCCTTGCCCGATAAACTTAATATGAAAAGACACCAGCCGGATATTCTCTCTGTATGTGCAGTGGCCTATCACAGGTTGAAGTAACGGACCGAGGTCTATAAATACATTAAATATGCCTAAAAGCATCAATAAATGAAGAACAAAAATAAGCTAAAAATATTTTGTTTACCACCTCCATATACTCCATATAATGGAGTATATGGAGGGGGTAAAAACAATTGTTTAGCTTATTTTCTTTCTTCATTTATTGATGCTTTTAGGCATATTTAATGTATCTATAGACCTTGGTCCGTTACTTCAACCTGTGTGGCCTATGTGCAGTATGTCACCCGATAAAACTTATTCAATTGGCCCCCCAACTTACCTGGTTTGTAATTTCGAGTGACTGCGGGTTGTAGGTCGTGATTCCCATTGTCCCCACTGAGAATATCCTCTTGTACCTATGGAGACATTACATGTGAAAGTTAGAGCTCCAGATAAGGTGCGTATTTTATGCACTTCTTTTAGCAGAATATGCATTGATTTTCACATTGAGTAGTGAAAATACTGTAATAAAGTTGAAAATTTACTTAGTTGAGCTGCAAAAAGCAAACAGTGTTTGATTTTTGCAGCTCAAATAAAGCGAATTTTTTATTTTGTTTTATTTTTTATCATTTGTTCCCTATTTGTACAAGTTAGGCCATCCATAATTATATCTCCATTTCCTGTAACCCGACCGACCCGCTAAAAACGGTGTGACCCGATTTGTTTTATTGCAATTTCGTTTACAAATTTTTTATTTTATTTTTACATTTTTTTAATTTATTTTTTATTTAGTGCTACAGTGGGTTAAAAGGGTTAATATAATATCTGGCCCTAAATGGCCTACATGTTCCTACAACAACACATACAGCAATTTACATACTTTTATTGCAAGACTTGCAATATTGAATTTAAAAATTATTAATATTAAAAAGGTACAATATTTTAACACTTGCAATGCAAGTGTTAAAATATTGTACCTTTTTAATATTAATAATTTTTAAATTCAATATGTCATGTGACAGAAAAAAAAAATTGCCTACCGACCGACCCACTTCTAAAATTCTGGGTCGGGTTACAGGAAACAAACAATTGTTTAAGGACGGCCTTAAATATGCATTCAATTTTAAATATGGGGGATATAATACTCTTTAGATACAAAACTTATCTGGAGCTCTGTGACAGTGACTGGAGACGTGAGTTTATGGTGTTTGTGGCCAGTCCAGCTCTTGTTTTGTTTGTTTATTAGTGTTTAACGGCCTATCAACAGCTAAGGTCATGTAAGGCCGGGCAAACGGTTTCAATCCCGTTTTAACCTGTTGCATTGGGGGGAAAATCCCAAAATCAGAACGGAATATTTACATTGAGAACAAATATATTCAGCCCTGAAATTAGAATAACCTGACCTGGTGCCAGGTCCATACCACACCAAAGTCACTTGGCCCCTTCCCCTAAAATAGGATTACGAATATCGTAATACTCACATAAGAGGTATAACCAGATTTAACTATCACATACAAAATGTCAAATACGTATGTGAGGGCCAAACCAGGTCTCCAGTCGGGATTCCGGCAAGGATGAACCCTGATCGTTAAATTACCCATCGCATGCTCCCACCTGCCACCCACTCCAGCTCTTGACCCGAGGCAGGAGAAATGGGGCTTATGACATGTGGCCAGTCAGGTTCCATATGAATGATTGATTGAATGGGGTTGAACAACCATTCACCAACAAGACTTCCAAATGAATATGTACACCAACAGTACCACAGGATGGGCATGAAACTTGTTTATATATCCCTGTTTTTATAGTAGCATCTTACAGATTGGCGTATTTTACGTAATTATTTTAGCTGAATACGCATTGATTATCAAATGTGGGAGTACAAAATATGCACAGCAATGTGAAAATATGCATTGATTTTCAAATTGAGTAGTGAAAATAATGTCATATTGATTTTCAAATTGAGTAGTGAAAATAATGTCATAAAGTTGAAAATTCACTTAATGGTTGAGCTGCAAAGTGTTTGCTTTTTGCAGCTCAAATAAGTGAATGTTTAAATTTGTTATCATTTGTTCCCTAATTAGTAATGAAGAAAATCAATAATTCATTTGTAAAATTAAAATACGCAATGATTTTGAAATCAGGGGGTGTAGTACGCTTTAGACAGAAAGCTTATCTGGAGCTATGATCTTATATGCAATTACAATTCGAATCATGTGCAATGCTGGACAAAGTGGGAATTCTACATTTGGCATTCGCAAAACCCTGCTATATGTCACACACTGTGGGCATATAAAAATATGTGTTCTTCTAACAAAATTCAAAATTACAGACCTATATATCATAATGTTTGCAAACAGTGCAGATCCAGATCTGCACCATTTGCGGATATTTTTTAATTCTAAATATTTTATTTCTTAATTCTATTTTTTATTTCTAATGAAATAGACTGAAAAATAACATGGGAGTGTCCTTTCCAGTTCCAAAGGATTGATGATAACGTATCACCATCATTTTCTATGTGCCATAGACATGAACGTAGAACCCTGGCAAAAGCCAGACACATTCTCTGTGAAACATTCGCTGTTTAGCAATGTGAGGAATTATAATTGACTGCTGAAAAGAAACTTGAATGAATATAACATACCTCCCCTTCCATGAGTGTTTTGTGATGAAGTAGCATGCCAAATCTTTGTTCTCTTTAATTCCGCTCATTTTTCTGAAATAATGAAAGGGCTCAAACGTATAGTTTCAATTAAGTGGTTCAAATGGAGGTCATACCAGAAAATTATCCCATTGAAAATACTACATACATTCATATAGCATGTCTTATTAACTCATTTTCATTGGATAAAGTTTCCAATCATCCATTTCCCCCTAAAATGAAAGATATTCTCAAAATTGCTGACTTAATGCCTGGCAATGTAAATGCATATATGGCCCAAAATGTGCACCCTGGCACAAAGCAATGCATGTGATAACCACTATTATCTATTGGTTACTCGGGTTACCTGCTATATATCTTTGATTACTTACCCTTATTGGACATACATATATGCCCCAAAATCCGCACCGTTGTACAAAGTTAAATGCTGTATATGTTCAGTTTTATTGAAAAATATAAAATGCCACTAAACAAATAGCAGCCATCACGAGTCACGACCCAACTTGTTTGGGTCGGTGATGTCGGTGATGTTCTCGACAACAATTGTTCTTTTTTTGGTAAAGAATTGTATTGAAATCAACAATATAATGCTGGTGTGTTTGTAAATGTAAACTAGGTTTCAATCCTTGATGATCTCCCTTGGCTGCTAGAATGCCTAAGTTAAATTAAAACATCGAAATAAGACTCTTTTTACCATAAAAACGTATTCAAATCGGGTTCAATAACTTCTTAAGAACGATATTAAAAGGTTTTGAGACATATTAATTGGATAACTTATTCATTACATGAGGATTTGGGGAGGATTTGGGGGGAAATTGAGGATTTGGGTGAATCGTGCGGCCCGTATATACAGAAGAGTGTTATGTAGTTAAAAGTAAAAACAGGGCTGGGATTTAGTTAACGGTTTTATGTTCAAGCTGGCTGATTGCCAGGTTGAACTGGTTGACTGTTGGTAATGTTGGAATCCCTATTGGTAGTGAATTCCAGACAGATACTGTGTGAGGGAAATAAGAGTATTTATAGTAGTCGTTACTGGCTATTATGAGTCTGTATTGAAGTGGGTGTGAGTGTCGTTGGGGTCTGTGGTTATGTATAAGGTATTGATCAGCTGGCAGCTGGGATTGCCACAAGATCATTTCTGATCTTGTATAGCATGGGTCAGTGTAGCTTAGAAAATCTCCGCTCTACGGATGTGTTTTATTTCAACCGTCTTTTATATTTTCTGTATCCGTGAGACTCACGGATACAGAAAAAGTCTCACGGATACAGAAAATATCAAAAGACAGATGAAATAGTAAAACACATCCGTAGAGCTGAGATTTTCTAAGCTAGGTTCTCGACTACATCTATGCCATTTAAAGACGGAATCAACCAATCAAGCCCAAGAGGTGTCATACGGTAGGTTCATTAACTTACACTATCATATATCAACATAAACCATCACTAAGTGGATTTTAAAACTTGACTCCAGACATCACATGATCATTTTTTCACTGACGATAATTGCGACAGAATTGAATTTGTTACATTTTGTTCAGACTCTTCTGAAAGGAGATGCAACACATTCAATTAAATGAACCAAAAAAAAGTCAGATATAAGGTCAGTGTTACATCAGATTTGGCCCAAAAACATAATAATCAAAAATGAAACTGAACAGCTAGTCAATTACAGTGGGTGGGGTATGGTACTCAAGCGATTTGTTTGCAAACTATGGAAATTGTGGAGGTGACAGCCAACTCAAACGCTGGGGATTAATTGAAGAACAAATAATCTTACAATTTTTATTCGTGTCTGACACGGGAGTAATGTACATTTGCACAAAACTACATTCTGGAGGAAATAATAACCGATTCCTGGTTGTTGTCGACTTCCATTTCCTCTCAGATGACGCATGCGCGGTTCTACTCCCACTTCTCACACAATTCGCGCTCTATGCGAGACTTTCTTTTCTACTTGGCAACAAAAGCGTCCTATGTAACGGGCACGGCACCTGCTGTTTTGTCATGGATATAATTTGGTAGGATTATTGCCGATCGCCTGATCACGTGATAGGATTTTTGAGACAGGTAATTATGTAAACCGTGTGTACATTTTCCGTCAGAGATAATACTTTGCCATGTGAAAATGTATCGAAGTTTATGAACCCGGAACTATATGCTAATGTTCTGCTTAAATGGATTTTAATTGGTCTTTAAGTGGTATTATTGAGACAACGCGAATGCTTAATGTATAATTATATGTCAAATGTGTGCGTTTTTATATGATATATTTACTGTAACTGTGTGGCATAATTTCAATACATGATGGACATCAACAAAAACTGTACGATATATAACTAAACAATTTGTCAATTATGTACAATATTTCTGTACATGTCATGTATACACCACAGCCGGCACAGGTTGAAGTAACGGACCGAGGTCTATGAATACATTAAATATGCCTAAAAGCATCAATAAATGAAGAAAAAAAAATTACCCCCTCCATATAATTCACTTATGAATTATATGGAGGGGTATAAATGAATTATATGGAGGGGGTAATTTTTTTTTCTTCTTCATTTATTGATGCTTTTAGGCATATTTAATGTATTTATAGACCTCGGTCCGTTACTTCAACCTGTGGTATACACATGTGACATGAGTATATATACCGTAAACAATTATTTATTATATTCAGATACACATTTAAAAACATGTATGCTATATTCTAAAAAGAATTTTTTTTACTACCATAATATATGTTTGTCTGTCCGTCCGTCCGTCCGGGCCAACGTCCTGGGGTTTAAGAGATTAGGGGCATGGCCTAGCACAAAATAACGAGATTATATAAAATACTAAAATGTCTGAATATGAAAGCTTGATGGATCATTATTAAGCTAAGTCACCTATTGGTAATTAATACTCTATTTTCACATGCATACGATATATGTTATTGACGGATTATCAATTTGACGTTTGGCTATAGACACACGTAAACAAATGCGTTTATACGCACATATACAAAGCTCCAGATAAGGTACGTATTTGCTTAAATACCAAATTAAATTTGCCAAAAACCCAATTTAAATCAGAAGTAGTGAGTATCAAAAAGCAATGAAAACATTGTGATACCTTTATCATGCTGCAGAAAACAATAAACAGACCAAAAATATAGCATATTTTTCTTATTTTTTCATGAACACACATCTTGGTATTTCTTTAGAATTGTCTCCAAGGAGACAATTCTAATGAAATGCCAAAACATGTTTTCATTTAGAAGCAAACTATTCAATAATTGCGGTCTGCTGATGTGTAAACAGTAGTGTGATTTTATTTTACCTAATTAACATTTTGAAATACCCAATTGCTTCAGAATGATGGAGTGACAATACTCAATTACTAATTCCTTATCTGGAGCCCTGCATATATATATACTGGGGCTACTGATGAATGCCAGCAGGTCAGTATTCAGTTCCCATACAACCATGTCGCGAAGAACAGGATTCGCACTTGTGAACAGGATATGGCTATTCATATGTACATTGCATGTTATGACATAATTAATACAATAGCACCGTTGTTACATATTGACTCCCATAAACACACAATGGGTTTAATTTTAGTGGTGCATTGTACTCTGTTCTTTAAGTATTGCAACGTCTCTTAATCACAAGGAATATCGAAATTCCGGACGTATCATTTTGAGAAATTCTACTGTTTTGTGCGCGGCGTTAATTGAACAGGTCAATGGAAGACGGGGGCTGGAAATATCATAATACTCGATAAGTCGATGTGCACATGTGCCAGTTGACGTGAAATGTCTGTGTCACACTAACAATTTAAAATGTAAATATGGGAACAACTATTCACACTATAGATCTATGCGTTTTATTAATTTCAGTCCATTTAACATATTTAACATATTTTTTGCTGTCGCTGCATGCTTGTTTTATACATTAAGCCTTATAATCCAATAAGTAGTTAGATTTGCATTTGTGTGCACATCGGCTGTTTCTTGTTCAATTGTTGTTTATATATATACGTATCTAGTGAGCGTCCAATCCCCCTTATATGTATACGTATATGGCCACATTTATAAACTGAATAGTTAAAGATAACCATATCTATAAATAGCGTAGCGTACTTGCCAATACTGTTTACATAGGTGGTTATTTATCCTGTGAAGTTCATATCATAGATTGCGCATGCATTTAACCAAGAAACTAACGTTTAAGATCAATATAATTCACCGGACCAGTGTAGTAGTATATACACATCATGGGCGGATTCAGGGGGGGGGGGGGGGGGGGGGGGGGGGGGGGGGGCGGCGGACCCGGCGCACACCCCCCCTAAAATTCGCCGAGTAAATATTTTTTACAAGTTACAAGGCACGTTTCATGCCAAGTAGCATGTATTCCATGCATTTTTCGGTCGTTGTCTTACTGTTTCAAAATGTAAACGTTTTCAATCAATAATCATGTCTAAACATACTGTGACAGTGTCAATAGTTGTGTTCCAAAATGCGTCAGAACGCAGGAAATGCGATGTATATTTCAAAAAAGCTTAACTCGTTCGATAATATAGTCAAGTATTGCAAAATAGTTACGCCCCCCCCCCTAACCCGAAATCCTGGATCCGCGCCTGCACATGTTCATTATTTCAGTCTCCTATTTGCAAAATAGTTACGCCCCCCCCCCACCCCCCACCCCCCCCTAACCCGAAATCCTGGATCCGCGCCTGCACATGTTCATTATTTCAGTCTCCTAAACAAGCATGTACTTAGATCAAAAATGAAAGCAACATGCACCAGTTACTACCACATGTGTTCCTATTAGACGTTAACTCGCTGTCCTGGAATAAATACATATACGTAATCATGTTAAATCAAATTTTACTATTGGGCTGTGCCTGACTTCAAAATCATTTAATCCGTATTTTGACTATTTGTCGGACTGGTTGACCTCTTGAAATCTCGATTAGAGATTATAGACTATATAGGTGTTACTTTCTTTGTATATGTGACTGTGGCTTGAGTCATACATATAGAGAATAGTAGGTTAATGCCGTGAATGGGAAAAATATCTGGCAAGGCTTAGGAAACGGGATGGGCGATGCTCTGCCGAGCACATCCCTTTTCCGAGCCGCGCCAGATATTTTTCCCATTCACGGCACTAACCTACTATTCTATGTATACCGTCAACACCTACTAATGGCTTTAAAATTCAAAAAAAATAATCCCGACCACCGCACATATTCATACGCAGTGATTATGTCGTATTGACAGGATATCAAAAATGTTTCACGGCACCGTGTTTCACGGCACATACGCACTGTGTTGACGGGATAAATTATGGTAGGTATGAGAAGTCTTGCGTTTAATCTGCCGGGAGACTGTATAGCTGTCTGATAATGCTCAATTCAATGTATTACATCATAATGTTTTGCATAGTTCATATGGGATTTTCCCTTCACCTACTTCTAAGAATTACAATATATTCCGTAAATGTCGTGGACATGTAACTGAAAGTTCAGATTACACGTGGTATTCAATTTCACATATGTTCTGAAATTTGTGCCAACTTTCGATGAAACACAAATCTCATGGGCTGTCTCGTTTTTACCAGCGCTCCAGATAAGGTGCGTATTGGCGTATTTTACGCACTTACGCATTGGATTTGAAATATGGGGGTATAATACTCTTTAGATACAAAACTTATCTGGAGCGCTGTCTCGTTTTACGCTGTTCGGTATTTCCCCTGGCTCTGGTCTTGGCAATCTTGATAATTTCAGATGATTTCACTGAATCAAAATAAAGGTTTAGGTTAGGTACAACTCAGATCGGGCATAACACGCTGTGGATTATTTTGTTTGCATTTTAAAGCCATTAGTAGGTGTTGACGGGATAAATAGAATAGTAGGTTAGTGCCGTGAATGGGAAAAATATCTGGCGCGGCTCGGAAACGGTATGTGCTCGGCAGAGCCTCGCCCATCCCGTTTCCTAAGCCTTGCCAGATATGTGTTCCCATTCACGGCACTAACCTACGTCAACCCGACCCTACCCTAATGTTCTGCCGACCCTATAGTTATTTCTTGAATTGTTTCCGCGGCGATTGAGTTTGTCCACCGTTTTCAACCGTAATGTGTATAATTCTTCACATGGAACACCCAAGTCAAGAGTTAAAGATAAACATACTGTACATTGTATATGCATTTAGAACTATGCAGTAGCACGGTGCATGATCACGTGGTTACAACAACAACAACGTTACTCCAAAGTAAGTATTATTTGATAGTTTCCTTAATATACAACGGATTTTGATGAAATATGGCGCAGCAAACGCGTCTTCATGAGCTGCATTTTGTGGTATATGGAGTTTGGCACAGACTTATGTCGTGTTTGCGAAGAATCGATTTCCGTGTCTCCGACACGGAAATCCAGACACGGAAATCGATTCTTCGCAAAAACGACAGAAGTTTGGGCGAAAATACAGAGACCACTAAATGCAGCTCATGAAGACGCGTTTGATGCACTATATTTCATCAAAATCCGTTACGTAATAAGGACACTATAAACGAATACGTACTTTTAATCGGTACTCGTTGTTGTTGTTAATACCACGTGATCATACACCTTGAGTAGAGTGTTGTAAATGTTTTCTGAACTTACGTAGTATGCTAGCTATAGACCGATGCCCGAAACACACTAAGTTTGGCCGGAGTGTCAGATGAAACAACAGAAACGTTGTCCAGCGGAAGCTTTATAACGTTTGTTCCCGATTTAAAAGCACAGATTTTCTTTTACAATGCCCGCCTTTATATTACAATGGAACATCTCTAAACCAGACACCATGGGGACTTGCCAGGGTAATCTATTTAGAGAGGTTCCACTGCACATCATTTTAGTTGACCTATATATACATAAATTAATAAAACTATATCAAACAATATTGCTTCGCCATTATCACCACGGTTCTTGCATGCATATCCAATTTAACATATCTTTTCAATTAACATTATTGATTAGCTATGTTATAACCGGATAAGGCCAATTATGGGAGGAGATGCGACATATCCAATGTTGCCATTATCCGAGAAAACCCTTGGTAAGGCCAAAACAAATAATTGTTTGTTTCCGCTAACACCTGGAAAAAAATAGGATAGGTAGGTAGGCGAAACTTTTTTTTTTTCTAGATTTTTTTTCCATTCACGACACACTTTTTGTACTGGATATGTTAACCCTTACTACGCTGAATTAAATGTTGTCGTCTGCTGGAAATGTTTTATTTTAAATATTTTTCGACAAAAACTTGGTTTTGACAGCACATGAGAATCGTCTCCTGTGGAGACGATTCTCATGTGCTGTCAAAACCAGTTTTTTGTTAAGAATTAAAGCAAACAATGAAAAACAACAGACGGCAATTTCCGTCAACAGCGTAGGAAGGGTTAACCCACTATGGGTTAGTGAAAATATACTGTTTTTATCAAAAGAATTACCGATATGACGAAAAAAAGTGTAGGGTCGGCGGGACAAAATAGGGTCGGTCGGGTTAGTGGAAACAAACAATTTTTGTTAAGCCTAACCATGTGTTGACACTTGCGGTGTTATGTTTTGGTAAACGTATCTCGTTTTCTTTGAATTGTTCGCAAACATTATTATTACTGTCGAACCTCGATATACTTTATCATGCCTTTTAATTCCGGTATATGGACACTCCAAGACACTGCCTGTCTGCCTTGAATTCATGAACATACACGATATTCAGGACATTATATTTGATATTGATAATCAAAGTTAAGCTTATTACACTGTGGTGTGACCTGTTTAGTGAGAGAGTCTACGTACCTATCTGTGTTATCTTTAATGTTCCTTTCATTCAAAGTGGGCGTTCATCATAGTAGTAATTTTCATATTCTTGTAAGGTTTAATATGGTTGTTTCATATTGATGTAAGGACTTCTTTCATATTAAGTTCGACTAAATCTTGTAAAGCAGACACATTTGCATATCCATATATTGGCGAATACCTAATTCTTTCAGTTCACGTTCATAGTCGTTCATAGCAGTAGTTTGCATATGGATGATTTTATATGGAAGTTTCATTTTGATGAAAGTAAAGTATATATGTTTAATGATGCATGTTGTAATTTTAGTTTCTAAAGCATTGCTCTGAATACCGCATTAGTTCACTCGTGTATGTATTTAACAAGAGCTGTAGGAGAACAGCATAGCTCGACTACGAGGGTTGTCGATGTACACATAGCAGACAAAGAAGGTGGTCGCGGCCCGCATAAAAACCTTAACCAAGGTTGACTAAAAACCTTAACCAAGGGAAATTAACTCAGTAATTCAAGGTTACATGTAGGTCAATGTCAGATATAGGTCAGGGGTTATTGATGTACATCACTAGGAGATGAAGTTTTCCAAGTATGGTTGCTGTAGGCCCAGGAGTATTCCATATACAAGCTTGACTAAAAACCTTAACCAATGGGACATAACTAAGTAATCCAAGGGTAAAAGTAGGTCAAGGTCAAATATAGGTCAGGGGTTGTTGATGTACATCACTAGGAGATGAAGTTGTCCAAGTATGGTTGCTGTAGGCACAGGAGTATTCTATATACAAGCTTGACTATAAACCTTAACCAAGTTTGAGTACAAACCTTAACCAAGGGGAAATAACTAAGTAATTCAAGGTTAAATATAGGTCAAGGTAAAATATAGGTCAGGGGTTATTGATGTACATCCCTATGAGAACAAAGTTATCCAAGTATGGTGTCTGTATGTCTGTATGCACAATAGTATTCCATCTACAAGCTTGACTAAAAACCTTAACCAAGGTTGACTAAAGACCTTAACCAAGGGGAATTAAGTAAGTAATTCAAGAGGAAATGTAGGTCAAGGTAAAATATAGATCAGGGGTTATTGATGTACATCCCTATGAGAAAAGGTTGTCCAAGTATGGTGTATGTATGCACAATAGTATTCCATGTGCAAGCTTGACTAAAAATCTTAACCAAGGTTGACTAAAAACCTTAACGAAGGGGAATTAAGTAAGTAATTCAAGGTTAAATGTAGGTCAAGGTCAAATATAGGTCAGGGGTTGTTGATGTACATCACTGGTATATGAAGTTGTCCAAGTATGGTTGGTGTAGGGCCAGGAGTATTCCATCTACAAGCTTGACTAAAAACCTTAACCGAGAGGATTTATGTAAGTAATTCAAGAGGAAATGTAGGTCAAGGTCAAATATAGATCAGGGGTTATTGATGTACATCCCTATGAGAAAAGGTTGTCCAAGTATGGTGTATGTATGCACAATATTATTCCATGTACAAGCTTGACTAAAAACATTAACCAAGGTTGACTAAACACCATAACGAAGGGGAATTAAAGGTACATGCCCACGCAGTAGGCACACAATGTTCTTTATAGGAATTAAATAAGTGTATAATTATGTCACTATTCCACCAGTTCTAAAAATTACGAGTGCCCGCTATACAAATATAATCATTTATTAATTATCAATGTACTGTTAGCGACGCACGGCGGTAACAGTCTATTTTGATAATGTGCGGGGACGACGACTTTCACATCACGGCTTGCGGTGCGCATGCGCAGTATACTACACGCGCCAGTAGGCTTCCCAATAGGTAAACACGAATATCAACATGTCGAAACGTCCAGGATGGAAATTGTATGAAACGGCGTCGGCCAAAAAAAGGCGAAATGTCTGAGGGACAGGCAGTACAGAGAAGTTAATACTGGCGACCACTGTAGCCTATTTCACGAACCTCCGTTAGTCGACTAAACTCGGTTAGTCTGCTAAACTTCAGGCCGTTAGTCGACTAACGGGAAAAAACGCATTTTACGAACACGTTAGTCGACTAAGCAAAGTCTACTTTGCTTAGCCTCCTCGTTAGTCGGCTAAACTTTCGGTTAGTCTACTAAGCAAAATAGCTTAATCTACATAAACTCAAATATATATTGCTAGCTCTAAATATTTCGAGCTAGCAATATATATTTCGAGCTAGCAATAAAACATTTCGAGCTATCTCCAATTCTAGCTCTAAGTCAATTAATGATATCTCAAATTGATTTGTAGCGAGCATTTACAACTTTGATTTGGAGAGCTCTCTAAATCATTTGGAGCTATTTCGAAATCATTTGGAGAGCTCTCGAAATCATTTGGAGAGCTCTCGAAATCATTTCGAGCTAGCTCTAAATCAATTAATGATAGCTCAAATTGATTTGTAGCGTGCATTATATAACTTTGATTTGGAGAGCTCTCTAAATAATTTGGAGCTACATGTATCTCTAAATCATTTGGAGAGCTCTCGAAATCATTTGGAGAGCTCTCGAAATCAATTAATGATATCTCGATATCATTTAGAGAGCTCTTGAATTGATTTGTAGCGAGCATTATATAACTTGATTTGTAGGGCTCTCTAAATAATTTGGAGCTATCTCTAAATCATTTGGAGAGCTCTCGAAATCATTTCGAGAGCTCTCAAAATCAATTAATGATATCTCTAAATCATTTAGAGAGCTCTCGAAATCATTTGTAGCGAGCATTATGCAACTTTGATTTGGAGAGCTCTCTAAATCATTGGGAGCTGTCTCTAAATCATTTTGAGAGCTCTCGAAATCATTTGGAGAGCTCTCGAAATCATTTCGAGCTATCTCTAATTCATTTCGAGCTAGCAATATATATCTTATTTGAAGCTAGCATTAAATCGCTTGAAACTATGAAAACGATGTCTCCCTGAATTATTGAATTACGCATTGAATTACGCAGCACGATTTACCCAAATATACCCAAATCTTCATGAAAAATAACATTTATGATTATATTATATACTTTTTCAACAATATATCATTAATATATTATATAATAACCACATTTTGACCGAAACATAGGAAGAATAAAGCACATATTTCTGCGGGAAAACGATTAATGATTTCGAGATATCACTAATTGATTTCGAGAGCTCTCCAAATGATTTCGACAGCTCTCCAAATGATTTAGAGATAGCTCCAAATCAAATGTTATATAATGCTGGCTCCAATGATTTTGAGAGCTCTCCAAATGATTTCGAGATATCATTAATTGATTTCGAGAGCTCTCCAAATGATTTAGAGAGCTCTCCAAATAGTTATTGCTAGCTCCAAATATTTGTTGCTAGCTCTTAGAGCTAGCAATATATATTTCAGTTTATGTAGATTTGGCGTTCCATAGGAATTCCAAGATGTCGGCCATTGCGCTTGTAGCTGTTTGATTTTCCCGCTTTCCGTTCGCGTCATCCGAATATACCGGAAGCAGAAGGGATTTCCCCGAGGATTCCCCGACCTTGACCTTCGAATAATGTTAGTCTTCTAAGTTTAGTCGACTAACCATAGTGTGCTAACAAAATCGTTCGTGAAATGCAAACATGTCAAAAAGTTTAGCAGCTAGACTATGGTTAGTCAACTAAACTTAGTTTAGTCTGCTAAAAGTTTAGTCGACTAACGGAGGTTCGTGAAATAGGCTACTGATCACCAAATGGAAAGAGTTACGTAGAGATTTAGATTTGGACACGAACAGAGATTTTTCTTCTCAACTTCCGATACTTCACTGCGCATGTCAAAGATGTGATATGATTGACCGTGTCACGTGACGCGTATTGATAAAAATAGCACGAGGACGGAAAATACCCTTTCTGGTCGCGGCATATAAAATGCGATTTAACACCAATTAACACGCGCTGTAATTGAAAATAACTCGTTAGTGGGTAGACAAATGGCCCATATAAGGCATGACAGAAAATGAAAAGTAGTAGTACAGTGTAACCTGCTGCGTGGGCATGTACCTTTAAGTAAGTAATTCAAGGTTAAATGTAGGTCAATGTCAAATATAGGTCAGGGGTTGTTGATGTACATCACTAGGAGATTAAGTTGTCCAAGTATGGTTGGTGTAGGGCCAGGAGTATTACATCTACAATCTTGACTAAAAACCTTAACCAAGGGGAATTAAGTAAGTAATTCAAGAGGAAATGTAGGTCAAGGTCAAATATAGATCAGAGGTTATTGATGTACATCCCTATGAGAAAAGGTTGTCCTAATATGGTGTCTGTATGTACAATAGTATTCCATGTACAAGCTTGACTAAAAACCTTAACCAAGGTTAACTAAGAACCTTAACGAAGGGGAATTAAGTAAGTAATTCAAGGTTAAATGTAGTGCAGGGTTAAATATAGGTGAGGGGTTGTTGATGTACATCACTAGGAGATGAAGTTGTCCAAGTATGGTTGGTGTAGGGCCAGGAGTATTCCATCTGAAAGCTTGACTAAAAACCTTAACCAAGGGGAATTAAGTAAGTAATTCAAGATGAAATGTAGGTCAAGGTCAAATATAGATCAGGGGTTATTGATGTACATCCCTATGAGAAAAGGTTGTCCAAGTATGGTGTCTGTATGCACAATAGTATTCCATGTACAAGCTTGACTAAAAACCTTAACCAAGGTTGACTAAAAACCTTAACGAAGGGGAATTAAGTAAGTAATTCAAGGTTAAATGTAGGTCAATGTCAAATATAGGTGAGGAGTTGTTGATGTACATCACTAGGAGATGAAGTTGTCCAAGTATGGTTGGTGTAGGGCCAGGAGTATTCCATCTACAAGCTTGACTAAAATAAAAACCGTAACCAATGGCAATTAAGTAAGTAATTCAAGAGGAAATGTAGGTCAAGGTCAAATATAGATCAGGAGTTATTGATGTACATCCCTATGAGAAAAGGTTGTCCAAGTATGGTGTCTGTATGTACAATAGTATTCCATGTACAAGCTTGACTAAAAACCTTAACCAAGGTTGACTAAATACCTTAACCAAAGGGAATTAAGTAAGTAATTCAAGGTTAAATGTAGGTCAAGGTTAAATATAGGTCAGGGGTTGTTGACGTACATCACTAGGCGATGAAGTTGTACAAGTATGGTGGGTGTAGGGCCAGGAGTATTCCATATACCAGCTTGACTAAAAACCTTAACCACGGCGTGACGGTGACGCCGACGTCGACGCTGACGCCGGTGTGACATCATAAGCTCTAACTATTCGTCGAATAGTCGAGCTAAAAATGAACACGCATTGCCACTTATTCATATTCTACGTAGATGTACACGTATTGTGAAGGTAACCGAATATGTTTAACTCTTAACCACATGCTACACGCAAGTATTAGACTAAGTTTAATTCGTCGTCCAAGTCTGCACGTATACAGTGATACGCCTTTCGTATGTACATGTATAGTCTTCTGGGGGCTGTTTCACTAAACTTCGTACGACTAAAATGTTCGTAAGTGCAAAATTATGATAGTCTGTAAATTTCAGATTAACAATGTTTTCTTGTAAATAATTATTGGATTTACATTTATTGAGCATAGGCTGCATATGCAGCCTATGCTCAATAAATGTAAATCCATAAATTGAAATTTACAGACGATCTTGAATTTGAACTTGCGAACATTTTAGTCGTAAGACGTTTAGTGAAACGGGCCCCTGGTTATCCACTCTCAAGACAGTGTCCTCATTTTTACGACAATAGTGGTGTGTTGATGATGTTGACAGCAGCTTTGAATACTTCAAAATATAAGTTTACGGCACATACGCACTGTGTTGACAGGATAAAATATGATCAGCATGCTTGAAAACCCCTATTTACGACTGTTCATGTTTTCTGCCGGAAGTGAACAACTGTAATAGATAATACAGTGAAACCTCTCTAAACCGGACACCCTGGGAGGTCCCCAGGGTGTCCGGCTTAGAGGGGTTTCACTGTAAATCAGACATTTGATCATTCTAAGCCATCGTTGTGTGCTATGCGATCACGAACACACATCATCACCCGAGATAAATGACCAAGAAGCTCATCAAAAATAAGATGCGGATTTTAACGCACGCCAAGTGATGCGATGTAGTAAGAGAGCCGGACCAGTGTATATAGAGAATTGTAGGTTAGTGCCGTGAATGGGAAAATATCTGGCAAGGCTCAGGAAACGGGATGGGCGAGGCTCTGCCGAGCATATCCCGTTTCCGTGCCGCGCCAGATATGTTTTCCCATTCACGGCACTAACCTACTATTCTATTTACCCCGTCAACACCTACAAATGGCTGTAAAATGCAAAAATAGTATTGACTGGATATCAAAAATGTTTCACGGCACCGTGTTTCACGGCACATACGCACTGTGTTGACGGGATAATGTGATTTATCCCGTCAACACAGTGCGTATGTGCCGTGAAACACGGTGCCGTGAAACATTGTTGATATCCTGTCAATACGACCTACTCACTGCGTATGAATATGTGCGGTTGCTGGGGTTATTTCTTTGCATTTTACAGCCATTTGTAATGTCTGGCGCGGCACGGAAACGGGATGTGCTCGGCAGAGCCTCGCCCATCCCGTTTCCTGAGCCTTGCCAGATATTTTTTTCCCATTCACGGCACTAACCTACTATTCTCTTTATCCCGTCAACACCTACACATAGCTTTAAAATGCAAAACATAACCCCATCCGCATCCTCAAAATCAGAGAATCGAACCGCACACATTCCTACGCAGTGATTAGGTCGTATTATATGAGCAACACGAACCTGAGTTTTCGTATGTCTATGCATATTAGGCGCAAGAAAATAATTGTTTGTTTCCACTAACCCGACGGACCCTATTTTTTCCCGCCGACCCTACACTTTTTTTCGTATTATCGGTAATTTTTTTGATTATATTTTCACTAACCCATAGTGAGTTAACCCTTCCTACGCTGTTGACGGAAATTGCCGTCTGCTGTTTTTATTTTTGCTTTAATTCTTAACACAAAACTGGTTTTGACAGCACATGAGAATCGTCTCCACTGGAGACGATATTCATGTGCTGTAAA
Source organism: Conchocele bisecta (assembly GCA_029237695.1). Classification (NCBI taxonomy): domain Eukaryota; kingdom Metazoa; phylum Mollusca; class Bivalvia; order Lucinida; family Thyasiridae; genus Conchocele; species Conchocele bisecta. The sequence goes on from CM055280.1 coordinate 67,378,783, forward strand.
AACCAAGTTTTTGTCGAGAAATATTGAAAATAAAACATTTCCAGCAGACATTTAAAAAAAAAAATTCGAGAAAAAAAAAAGTTTCGCGTACCTACCTACCCTATTTTTTTTCCATGTGTTAGCGGAAACAAACAATTTATTTTGTTTGGCCTTATCCCAATATTTTCCATTACTGTACTGTGTATATTCATTCAATTCCTTTTTGTTTTGAGTCCTCAAGTCATGTTTACTTATACTCTGCACCACAATACATTGTTGACAGGACATATTATATTTGGCTGTGACTGAAGAAATTAGCCTTATTGTATTTTCGATATGTTCAGTCCCAGATTATTCTTCGCATCCGCGCAGTCTGGCCAGGGCTGGTATCGTTCGCCATCCAGTCAGTGAAACATATGCATGCTCATATCATACATGACACACTGGTACTAGTACTTGTATTTATCAGATAACCTGCCCTGCATTGACCGAATACGTACTGACTGATAACATATTGTTGTATCAGGCATTGTCCTGATATAAACATCCGGGTTACAACAAAGTGAAAACTGACGTTCCATTGGTCGGATGACGTCACATGACGTTACCGAATGACGTCAGTGTAATGCCGCAACGTAAACAAGTCCGCGTTCTGTCCATATAATACGACGTCATCTAATGTCATTTTCGAGCATAAAACGTTACCTGATAAATAGAATACCAGGCTAGAGGTGTACCGCTTTGAGCTGGCGCGTTATTATTGTAAATATTATTGTAAACACGTGCTATTTTTAAATGGTTTACGTCATATGTTGTAGACATGGTATTTGTATACCAGCGCAAACGCATTAACATTCGATAGAATTGCGAATAATAGTAACATCGTTTAGTGCTCTAGTGGGTAGATCTGCTGTTTGGTGATCGGACGGTCGTGAGTTCGAATCCTGCCAAAGGAATACATTTTTCTCTCGCTTTTACTATTTTGGCGCCAGAGGTAACGCACACATCCCGAAACAGTCGTGTATTTACTTTTACACAACATTATAAAACACTTCACTTTGAACCTAATCATTGTGAAATGCATTCTGCACATTCGTGTGTTATTGTGAAAGTCCAGCTCGACTCACTACAAATGCAAATATGTTACGGAGAACACCATGTCGAAAATAAACCTCTCACTTCAGATAATAAACTAATAAATAAATAAACGTGGATGCATGTGGTTCATAATTACCATGTCAATTGTTGTTACATGTAATAAAGAGTCATTAAAAAGAAAAAGAAAACATAAAAACAATATTTAAAAATAAAATATATATATATATAATGGCCAAAGTGAGGATCGAACGCATGCAGTGCAAAATTAAAATCAAGTGCCACCGTTGGCCGCCAGTTTACCCACTGCTCCAGTATGAGAAATTGTTTTGTCAATCGCAATATATCGATCTTGACTATAGCGACGCGCCATAATAAACAGGGAAATACCTACAGGAATTTCATGTTTGTTTATACACCAATGTTTATATAAACAAAGCATGTAAACAACGCCATGTCAGGCTTGTATACTTATAGTGTATTTTTATATCAAGTTTATCAGTCTCGGCTCGGAAATGGTAAGAATTCCTCGGCAAGCCTCGGAATTCCTACGCGTTTCCTAGCCTTGCCTGATAAACTTAATATCAAAAAACACTAGCCTGGGCCCGGTTGTTCAAAACACCAGTTAGCTTAACGGACTGTTAAATCCTTAACGGACTGTTAAATCCTTAACTGAATGGTTAAAATCTCTGTTAAATTTAACCATTCAGTTAAGGATTTAACAGTCCGTTAAGCTAACGGATGTTTTGAACAACCGGGCCCAGGTATTCTCTATGTCTTGTGGTGCGGGCAATCAGACGCTGCATAGTTATAAAGTGCTGATCATACCTATTTCAGACGTTAGGCGTAAACAAAATAATTGTTTGTTTCCACTAACCCGACCGACCCTAGTTTTTTGGATAAAAACAGTATATTTTCACTAACCCATAGCGGGTTAACCCTTCCTACGCTTTTGACGGAAATTGCCGTCTGCTGTTTTTCATTTTTGCTCTAATTCTTAACAAAAAACTGGTTTTGACAGCACATGAGAATCGTCTCCACTGGAGACGATTCTCTTGCTGTCAAAACCAAGTTTTTGTCGAGAAACATTGCAAATAAAACATTTCCAGCAGACAACAGTTAATTCAGCGTAGTAAGGGTTAACATATCCAGTACAAAAAGTGTGTCGTGAATGGAAACAAAATTTCGAGAAAAAAAAAAGTTTCGCCTACCTACCTACCCTATTTTTTTTCCAGGTGTTAGCGGAAACAAACACTTTTTTTTGTTGGCCTTACTGAAAACAAAGGTTGTCAAGCAAGAATTTGCACGTACTGTAAATGTCTAACTAGTACTACTAAACAAATACAAATCAAAACGCCGACCCTACTAAGTATATTCTGGACTGTTGTCCACTCCACAGCTACTTGTTGTGCCTTTCTGTACTAAATACATACACTTGCAGACCTGTAACCGATTTCACCAAAAGTGTTAAGCATACTTTATCTAGCCAAGGAGTAATCATTTATTTTCCCCGAAATGCACTATTATATATAGAACTAACGACTGCATATATGTGATGACTAAAAGTATGCAGACTTATTATACTGAATGTTTGTAATAAATTCAGTACAATAATTTAGTCAGAAAACCTTTTTTTTTCAATAAATAAAAGTTAATAAATTCATCCCTAAATTAAAAATTGCTCTCTCAAAGTATACTTAGCAAGATAAGTATACTTTGCAATGTTGGTGATCGGCTACACACTGGTCACAAATGTCACAAACCCCATTTCTCCAGTCACATGTTATAACCGGCACATCTCTGCTTCACATTCAGAATGATGAATGGGCAGCTCAATGAAGATATGAATGGACAAAAGGAAGAAAACGGCCTCGCGGAAGAACAACCGCCTGAATACGACGAAGATGACGTTACCGGAAATGTTTACGCCGATGGCAAAACGATAGTTCTCGATTTAAACGAGCAAGAACTTGTTCGCGTGCCAAAAAGTGCCTTTCAAATTTCATCTTTAAATACACTGTTACTCGCGGAAAACGCGCTCACTGAAGTACCAGACGAAATATTGGAACTTGAACATTTAGAAGTGTTAGTGCTATCAAACAATAAATTAAAACACCTTAATTGCAATCTCTTCCTGTTAGCACATTTGCAGGTGTTAGATATATCCAACAATGACATCACTACGCTTCCGGCCGATTTGTGTTGTCTTCGTAATCTTACACAACTTGTTGCTAACAGCAACAGAATCACAACAATTCCGCAACAAATTGAATACCTGACAAATCTCAGGTGTTTATTTCTGAACGAAAATCAGATCGATAAAGTTCCAGATGAGATTGCTTGCCTTCAAGACTTGGAGATTTTGGGACTGGAAAGAAACTGCTTGGAGTTTATTAATCCGGAAATCTGCCGTATTGATACGCTGAAGCGACTGGGTTTGAGTGGGAACCAAATCACAAACCTTCCGCGGGAGATAGAGAACTTTGTCTGTCTGGAGCAGCTGCTGTTAGACGATAATGAGTTCGAATTTATCCCCGTGCAGGTGTTCTGGCTGGAGACACTGGAGGAGTTGGCGTTATCCGGCAACAAGTTACAGTACATTCAGTCGGAGATTGAGAATCTACAGAACCTCACGGTGCTCGGCTTGAACGGAAATCAGCTAGAGTACCTGCCCGACGAATTGTGTAATATCAAAACACTTGAAGTACTTGGGCTGGAGAATAACAAGCTGAAGGAAATCCCAAAGACTATATCGAACCTGTATGGTCTGAAGGAGGTGTATTTGGGTTGTAATTGTTTACACAATGTTCCGGAAGAGTTATTCTGGTGTTCAAACATCCAAGTACTCAGTCTGCTGAAGAACAGTTTATCCGAGTTGCCAATTGAGGTTGAAAACCAGAAACATCTTCATACGTTTGTCTTGTCCGATAACAAATTCAAGCGACTGCCCGACGCCGTAGGGACTTTAATGGAGTTACAGATATTTTCAGTTGACGGCAATGAATTGACCGAGTTGCCAGGAAATTTCGGAGAGCTACACAAGTTGAGGCAATTGAACGTAAGCGGGAACAACTTCTCGCAGTTTCCTAAGCCAGTTTGTAATCTTAAACATCTCGAACTTTTAGACATGAAAGCCAATAAGATTGAAGACATTCCGACTGAGATAGCAGGCCTTGAACGACTTTCAGTTTTGAACTTGAACAGTAATAGCATTCAGGTATTCCCAACGGAGCTTTGTGACCTTCTACAATTACAGATGATAGACCTGTCTGATAATGGTATCGAAGAAATACCAGAGGAAGTGTCTCAATTAACATCACTTTTGGATATCGATCTTTCAAATAATTATTTCCTTGAATTTCCCAAAACAGTGATATCAATACCAAATTTGGACAGGCTACGGTTCGACCAATCAAATGGTCATACGGTTCCTGCATTGCCAAATGAAATTGAATTCTCAAATGTACGTCATTTAGTGTTATCCAATAATACGCTTCGTACGTTACCTACTAGCATCAGCGGAATGAGAAACCTGATTTCATTGGTTGCAGACCATAACGAGATTTTCAAACTGCCAGACGCGATTTGTGACATGAAACGTCTCAAGGTTCTTCATCTCAACGATAACCAGTTGTCGTCACTTCCGGAAGACTTTGACAATCTGAAGAACCTGAAAGACCTGCGTCTCCATAACAACCCTTTGAAGACTCCGCCCATGGACGTGTGCGTCAGCGGAGTCATCCAGCCGATTGGTCGATTCATCAGAAGAGCGTTGGAACGCGACGGTAAGGCAAACAATAAACTAGTTATCGTTTCTCTTCCTGCTCTTTCATATCCATCAACATTACCAGTAATAATGAAAACGTTTTGTTTGTAAATCATGGATATCCCCCCCCCCCCCCCGCCCCCCCACCCCCCCCCCCCCCCCCCCCCCCCCCCCCCCCCCCCCCCCCCCCCCCCCCCCCCCCCCCCCCCCCCCCCCCCCCCCCCCCCCCCCCCCCTTGGCATACTTGACTGGCTATAAGTATTTCAGCAATCTTTTGAAGATTAAAAATGTCACTATCTTGTTTATGATTGCGCACTTGATACATGTAAACATATGCGATACGCATAGGTTTACATGTATCAAGTGTGCGAATATTAAAGTAATCCATCCCGTAATATTGAATTGATGGAGAAACTATTACAATCTTTTTGACGCAAATGAACACTGGCGGACATACAAACGAACGAACGAACGAACGAACGAACGAACGAACGAACGAACGAACGAGAACGAACGAAAGGACGGACGGACGGACGGACGGACGGACGGACGAACGAACGAACGAAAGGACGGACGGACGGACGGACGGACCATATCGCATAGGGGGCGTAACTAGTTTTTGTTTTGCTTCCTGTTGTTACTTATTCATCAATATCGTCAATAATAACACATTCAATTTAATTGACGTCGTGTACTTGATTTAGAGGATATTACATTAGTGATGATCTAGTAATACATTTATTAAACACGTTTACTGATTTCATAAATCACGGGGGTAGGCCTATGCCGAGTTTCTTATAAAATCACTCAATGAGATACGTCTTCATTGAACGGTTCCATATTCGATTTGATCAACGTTCTCATGTTATCGTCACTTACAGACATGCTGTTGTTGAAAATGTTCGACGTAGTCAAGGCGACGCTGAACAAGAACGAGATCCGATACGTCATGAAGAAGTTCAAGTTCCCGGATGAGAAGATAGCGGAAATCGAGCAGACGTACAACGGACGGGACAAGCTTCAGGAGCGCATTTACCAGGCACTCATGTATTGGCGGGAAACGAAGGGGCCGCTGGCAAACAATGAGGAATTGATGAGAATATTCCACATTATTGGGTACACTGAGCTGTGTACTAGACTGAGGACCATGAAGATATATTCACAAAGGTTAAGGTTTTAGGTTTACGTAATACGGAACTGTGTACTAGGATAAATGCATAAATACAACGATGCGGATAATGTTATGCACAATATAGTTAAGAGTAGATTGATGAGGAAATTCCACATTAGTGGGTATACTAAGTTGAGGACCGTGAATATATAGTCACAACACATTGTTTTAAAGTCACTCTTTTTATTAAATTTTTTACAGTATTGGCAGTCCTATGTGACGTCCATAGTTCACACTATGAATGTCACATAGGACTGTCAATACATTTTCACATTATTTTGATAAAGACCGTCGAAAATTTAATAAAAAGAGTGACTTTAAAACAATGTGTATTAAATGTGCTTCCTTCGGAGGTTGTTGGAAATTACTATATTCACAACGGTTAAGGTTTTATTTTTATGAGAATGGATATCTGCTCCACTTTAGTATACCCTCGGCATACGAAGTATGTCGATGGGTATACAGTTTTCGTCATTCCGTCCGTCCCAACCCTAAGTATGATTGCCTTGAAACTTCATATACCTCTTTATAATCATCCATAGTTTCGTTATATAGCCCACCCATGTGGCGGCCCTGCCCAAGATCAAGGTCAAAATACTTTGAAATGTGCATTAACATCTTTTTGTGAAACCTTGTGTTAAAGTTATATTTTGTAAAATGTGCGTTTATGTTTTTCACTATCAAATATCTGCACAACCCTATCATCAACTTTAACACAGTAAACAGTTCCGTAATATGGAAATGTGTACTAGGTTAAGGGTGATGCTGAAAATTATATCCACACTGGTTAAGACTTTAGGTGACTAGAATATTACAATATTATTGGGTATACAGTCGAACTTCGATGGGTCGAACAGCCTGCGGGGTTAAGTTTTAGTTCGACCTATCCGTTGTTCGACCCATCGGGATTTTCTACTGTAACCATTACAGATCGACGAGTTGGTCAGTGTACTAAGTGAAACAAGTCGTCATTACGACACGTTGTTTCATATAAATGCGCTTACATTTGCATTTACGGTTGATTGTCACAGTCGTTTATAACAGAAACAGGCTTTAATTAAATAAAGAAAGCGGCAAACTCATGTGTGTTTTTATTTACATAGCCATTATACAGCAATAGAACATGAGAACAACAGAAAATGATTACGAAATACAATTGGCGGACTTGATTGCCCCGTCCGATACGATCATGCCCAGTCGCCCCATCACTACTTCGGACCCGGAACCACATTCACTGCATATCATAATTTACTATCACATGGAACCCAGTACAAGTTATACATGGAAATTATACACGTCCGTATTGAAGAAGTCTGTTATCTCGCCTTGCTTCGTAGTCTTCCGCTTCACCTGCTTATATGGCGAATAAATCGGATGACACATCACACTCTTACTGATCATAAGTAAAACCAGTTCATGTTGATTTACAACATTAAAAGGCCAGATGCTTGGGTCATTAATTAAAACTGAGCGACATGTCCCATAATTACCACTTTAATTAACTAACAACTTCGCCGACATTGGTCAATGCATAATTACCACGTATGCTGGTCACGACTGCCGTTATTGTATACTCTCAAATGACCACTTGATATTTGTTTGACAACCGGTTAACAATAGGTGTGAAAGTCAATCAACTAGTCTGGAGACAATCGTCTGACATGTTCGAGTTTTTGTGGTGTTTATAGTGGATTTATACACGACCGGGCGTGACAGCGATTCGAGGCATTGAGGGTTGTTCGACTTTCACAAGTTCGACCTATACCGGGTAGTTTTAACGTATTTATATAGGAATTCTGCCGGGACCTAAAGGCTAGTTCGAGGCAAGCATGGCTGACGAGTTTACCAGGGTTCGACCCATCGAAGTTCGACTGTACTTGTACATGTCTGTGTAATAGGCGAAGGGCAATACCGACAGTTATATTCACAATTATTAAGGCGTTAGATAACTATGATATTTTATCCCGTCAATACAGTGCATATGTGCTGTGAAACACGGTGCCGTGAAATTTGTTTGATATCCTGTCAATACGACCTAATCACTGCGTATGAATATGTGCGGTGGCTGGGGTTATTTTTTGGCATTTTAAAGTCATTTGTAGGTGTTGACGGGATAAATAGAATAGTAGGTTAGTGCCGTGAATGGGAAAACATATCTGGCTCGGCACGGAAACGGGATGTGCTCGGCAGAGCCTCGCCCATCCCGTTTCCTGAGCCTTGCAATATATTTTTTCCCATTCACGGCACTAACCTACTATTCTCTATTTATTCGGTATCCATGTACATGTCTGTGTAATAGGTTATGGGTGAAGCAGATAATTATACTCACAATTCTTATGTTGATGGGAAATTGCCACATTATTTGTTATACCGTATATGTACATATATTGGAATTAGGTTAAGGACGATAATAATATATCCACAACGGTTACGATTTGTAGGTTGGTGAGAATATTATTGGGTATTCCGGACCGTGTACTAGGATATACCGTATTCGTCATCGTCTTTAACCTTTTAAATACAGAACTGTGTATTAGGTAAATGTCGATGAATAGATGTTCACAGAGTTTTAAGTTGATATAGTAAATACATGGTTAGTGCCGTCGAATATACAATATATTCGGTTGAGCCTTAGACAGCTTTATTGGGGCGAGCTTTAGCGAGCCCCTATAAAGTTTTTGGGGCGAAACCGAATATATTTTATATTCGACGGCACTAATCATGTATTTAATTTATACCGCATACCAAACTTAATCGTTTGAACGTGCGTGACGTAATGTTTTGACGTCATTCCCTCGCCATACGTCACAAATCTCGAGACGTCATTCAAAGCAAAATGGCGGCGTCCACGCTAGGTAGATTCGGTATTGTATCTGATTAAATCTCCGATTTATTTACCATGAGCTTCAATATTGACTGGTTTTAGACTACGCAGTTGCCATAATAAGCATTACAATCATAATGGACACATCCATGTCGTTGGTTACGTCTCATATACTGTACAAATGGACAAAATTCAACTGAACAGACTGCGATTTCGATTTTAAAATTCGCCGCCATATTGAATTTGCTGTTCAGACTGACCAATCAGAGGCCGCGATTAGGGGTCAAAGGTGAACAAATAAAGGCAAAAACGGCACTTCATGTATATTAGGCTACTTCAGGTATATTAGGTTACTTCAGCATTTATTCAACCCCTTTTATTATGCTACATGGAGCAATGGCTGCGGTATAAAAGAGTATATAATATATATATATATATTATCTACTCCATAGTATTGAGTATACCGTTAATCGTCATCGCTCTTAGCATAGAAAGCAATTCCGTTGTGTGTAAAGCAGATACATTCATACTAGCTAATGCTTTAAGTCGATGAGAATACTATGAACGTAACATATAGTTTTCGCCTTTCCGACTTGTCTGCCGTCCATCCGACCCTAATATTTTGGTCAAATAATTAATATGTTTATTTATCATCATCCATATTTTAATTATGCAGCCCACCAATGCGACCACTTTTCCCAACAGCATGGTGAAATGGCAAAGGAATTGACAATAATGACCAAGTACAATAAAGCAATGCATGGTTGTCTGGTAGTCGTATGCGAGCATCATGTTTCTCTTGATTTTAACTTGTAATTTTTAAGTTTTGGTAAACTTTGATTTAAATGATTTAATTATCCCGTCAACACAGTGCGTATGTGCCGTGAAATATTTTTGATATCCTGTCAATACGACCTAATCAATGGGTATGAATATGTGCGGTGGCTGTGATAATTGTTTTTGCATTTTAAAGCCATTAGTATGTGTTGACGGGATAAATAGAATAGTAGGTTAGTGCCGTGAATGGGAAAAATATCTGGTGCGGCTCGGAAACGGGATGTGCTCGGCAGAGCCTCGCCCATCCCGTTTCCTAAGCCTTGCCAGATATTTTTTCCAATTCACGGCACTAACCTACTATTCTCTATCTATTTTCCTTATTTCTGAACCAAAGTATTTGTTGTGACCACTCATTTGAACCGTCTCGGCGAGACGGTTCAAATGAGTGGTCACAACATATACTTCTGATTCCTGAGCCTTGCCAGATATGTTTTCCCATTCATGGCACTAACCTACTATTCTCTATTTAACGTGCCGTCCAGGCGACGGTATGTGGTATCTGCGAGCTACCGCTCTCTGCTTCTAGTTTTAGTTATGTGCATGTGTGTATGCTATCTATATAGAGAATAGTAGGTTAGTGCCGTGAATGGGAACACATATCTGGCAAGGTTTAGGAAACGGGATGGGCGAGGCTCTGCCGAGCACATCCCATTTCCGTGCAACGCCAGATATTTTTTCCCATTCACGGCACTAACCTACCATTCTATTTATCCCGTCAACACCTACAAATGGCTTTAAAACGCAAAACAGTAACAACCTGTCACCGCACATATTCATACGCAGTGGTTGGGTCGTATTGGCAGGATATCAAAAATGTTTTACGCACCGTGTTTCACAGCACATACGCACCGTGTTGACGGGATAAATAATCATATTATGTATGCTACAAATTTGTTAGAACAGTATATGCAATGTTAAATGTCATTCTCTCTATATATATATATATATTGCTACCTTGTATACTGAATTATATACTAGTAGTAACATGCCATGCTTCAGTGTATTGTTAGGTGATTGGCCTATACACATATACACACATTACATACGAACATTGATTTCATTGCTTAGTTTTTACACAATGACTATATGCCCTATATATAATGAGTGAACTGTTTTGAATGTGCGGTGTACATGTTTCAACACTGGCTTACACAGTGTCCATGTTATGCTTTCTGTGATATTTCAAATTTGAAGATGCTTGCTGAAGATAGAGATTGCGTTACGCATTCATGTATGAATCATTAATAACACCGACTGTATCGTTCCGCTATATATACCCATGTATTTGTAAAGTGAATACTAATATTGACATTCTGATAGCATTATTGAAGGCATGCTTTTATCATCCACAATTGTGCCTTACCGTAGTCCGTATCTGAGTCCAATTGCAACTGGCTGTAACTAGTGATGTGCACATTATCAATAATCATTGTACTATGGCCGTTGATCTCTATTTATAATGTTTACATTTGCATTTTATATTTTTATATTCTTTTCTTTTATTATGACGATTCTACACGATTATTTTGTGTCTGTTACATTTCAGTTTAGAGTGAATGACTTGCATACTAATCAATAATGTATGTATATAGTATTGTTGTTTTTATAATTTATTTTATTTCCAGCAGAAACAGGTGACCAATTGCATTTTGTGTTTAATTTATGTAATGCTAGGTAAGGAAATTAAGAGAATGACAATTCATATTGTTCATTTAAGCTTTGCATGCAAACCCACACATATGTATTTGAATCGACATGACAACAGGTGTTCATTCGTGTTTTCAACCACAGTATTGACTACTCAACAAACCGGACTGGGTCCAACTTTATGCTTTATAAGAATCAAGCCATATGTCTAACTGTTTGAATATGAATGTTAAATTTGGTGGCGGGTTGATCGCAATCATGGCAATCATTTGAGCAATGTTTGTCATTGAACTTGTTGAATGAGATACTATAATTCTCATATTAAGAACGATTTCCTTGGCCTTGGCCCAGAGAATCGCTTGTTTCTACCTAGTATTCCCGCTTATAATGCTTATTTGTATTGTTATTATCCAAATCTATTTTATATATCTTAGTTTACTGCATATGTTACCCAATTATTTTAATAATACTACACAAACTAATATCGTTTATTTCTTTATTCAAGCCAAGTCTCTATATCTAATCGACTACGACTGTAGTGTGGTGCAACATATTTGCTCTATTTAGTGGTACATTCTCTTGTTTGTTTGTTTGTTTGTTTGTTGGGGGTATAACGGCCTATCAACAGCTAAGGTCATTTAAGGCCGAGTCAATTGGTTCAGTGCTAAATCCCATATGTTACCTGTACATGTTCAAGTACATGTACAAATGGGGGGAAAATCCCAAAATCAGAACTGAATATTTACAATAACAAAACTATATTTCAGCCCTGAAATCAGAATAATCCTGATCTGATGCCAGGTCCTCGCCACACCAGAACCACTTGGCCCCTCCCAAAAGCAGTAGGATCAGTAATAATCTTACTACTTTTATAATGGGCAATAACCCAATTCAACTCCCAGGTAACTAAAGAGCCAAAGATAAAAACGTACCTGAGGGCCAAACTAGGCAAATCGTGGTTCCTATAAGGAGGAACCCATACCGTTAATTTACGCCGTCTCATTCGCCCAACCACCACCCACAGTATTTAGTGGTACATTCTCTTGTAGATACCAAACTAGTTGTTAGATTTTAAAATTACAAGACAGAGTCCAGATATCCATAATAATTAACCAGAAACTATAAATTAGGCCATGAACAATAAGTACTTAAGTACTTTGGTTCTCAGACAAGGGGTTTGCGGAATGTGAAGCGGGAGGGTTGATTGTTTTAATATATTTTATTATAGGAATGAATGGCCTTTTTGTGGAATAAATCGGGGTATAAACTTGGAAAAGTCGCGGGAATACTGGACGAAGGCCGGAAGGCCTCGTCCAGTATTCCCGCGACTTTTCCAAGTTTACATCTCCGATAAATTCAAGTAGAAATTGAGTTAGTGTATGCAAAAAAGGTAGTATATATATGTATATGTATTTGATTTTTTTTAACATCAACAGGGTTCTTCGTCTTGCCGAATTTAGTTACGATCCGTCAAGTAGAACACTAGTTATTACGTGGACAATGTGTGCTGCCCGCCTGTACAAGATTAATGCAAAATACGTCCTATTTTTCGGACGTTTATAAAAAATATACGGTCCGAAGCTACACGTTCATTATATTATTACGACAGGTACCATGACACAAATTATTACATGCATATGTATGCTTATGTATATTTATTTGTCAGTCGTGTTCTGTATCCATGAAAACGTTGAAATACAGTTCGTCCAGTGTGTTCTTATAATGTTAATTATTATAAACTCATCTATTGACAGGACAAGAGAATCGTCTATAAAGAACAAGCTTTTTTGTTAGGAAAATAACGCTTGAATGGAAAACGACAATTAAACTTGGAAAAGTCGCGGGAATACTGGACGAAGGCCGGAATGCCTCGTCTATGGATACTCGTCCAGTATTACCGCGACTTTTCCAAGTTTATATCCCCGATAAATTCCCCAAAAAGGCCATTCATTCTTTATAATTCCAGCATTTGAAATAAATTCATCAAGAAAATGTGTTTATTTTCCGTTTTCTTAAGAATTATTTTAACTGCGCCTCACGATTACGCAAAGTAGTTCGGCGTGGGAGTTTACTGGGATATACATTTTGGACAGAGACTGGCTACGAGCCAATCAAATGTTAGGGAATTGTGTAAATATTTTTGTGCTGGAATTATTCAAACATATTATTGTACTAGTTAAATAGTTGACACTCTAAACTATTATGTTCAGTCTTTTACATGTTAAATAGTTGATCGATCCCCACAATCAACTATTTAACACTTACCTGACAGGCTGAAATAATAGCCCATGATCACTATTTTGAAACGTTACCATGACTGAAAATGTCTGCACACAATACGTAATATGAACAACATGGTAACCGTATCCAGAAAAAAACACAACGATAGTGCAATGTTTATTTTTATATTTTCTGAATAATATTATGTTTATAAAATGCAATCGGTTAGTAAAAAACACACACACCGGTAAAACATTTGCATCTAAGTTGATTTTGTAAAATTTCGGAGCAAAGTATAAAATTGGATGGATAGCAAATCACGCCATTGTGTATAATGCAATGACGTCATGATTCGTGCGTGTGTCCGAATGTGCATTTACATCCCAATCGTATATGTACCCTGAACACAATCTCGTGGTACATAATTAGTCGCGACCCTGTCCATCCGTTCGTCTGTCTGTCCGATATTTATGTTAACGTTTTCGGGTACCTACTATATCTGTAACCGTAAGTCGGTTTTGTTTATTGGGGTTTAACGGCCTATTAACAGCTAAGGTCATTTAAGGCCGGTCAATGGTCATATATAACCTGTACAAGTACATGTACATGTTCAAGTACATGTACAAATGGGGGGGGATCCCAAAATCAGAACTGAATATTTACAATAACAAAACTATATATTCAGCCCTGAAATCAGAATCCTGATCTGATGCCAGGTCCTCGCCACACCAGACTCACTTGACCCCTCACAAAAGCAGTAGGATCAGTAATAATCTTACTACTTTTATAATGGGCAATAACCCAATTCAACTCCCAGGTAACTAAAGAGTCAAAGATAAAAACGTACCTGAGGGCCAAACCAGGCAAATCGTGGTTCCTATAAGGAGGAACCCATACCGTTAATTTACGCCGTCTAATTCGCCCGACCACCACCTATTACCGTAAGTCGGATTGGTTTGAGAATGCATAGAATTATCCGTCATCATCCATATTTTCATTATGTGCCCACTCATGCAGTCCCTGTGACCGAGGTCAAGGTCAAATAAATAAGAACTTTGAGGTTAACTTTTTTGTGTTAAGGTTTTCAAAGAGTACATTTATCAGTGTTTCTGATTTCTTGTTAGTATTTTCATTTTCGCATTTTCACTATCGCTATTTCATAGTGAATATTTGTTTGACTTACACATTCAAGGTGTATGATCAGGTGGTTACAACAACAACAATGTCGCCCACTCCAAAGTAAGTATTATTTGATATTTTCCTTAATATGCAACGGATTTTGATGAAATATGGCTCAGCAAACGCGTCTTCATGAGCTGCATTTGGTGGTCTATGGAGTTTTGTCACAGACTTATGTCGTTGTTGCGAAGAATCGATTTCAGTGTCGGAGACACGGAAATCGATTCTTCGCAAAAACGACAGAAGTTTGGGCGAAAATACAGAGACCACCAAATGCAGCTTAACAAGACACGTTTGAAGCGCCATATTGCATTACAATCACTTACGTAATAAGGACACTATAAAATAATACGTACTTTGAATCAGTACTTATTGTTGTTGTTAGTACCACGTGATCATACACCTTGAAATTCGTATGTACGTCATTACCACCAAAACAATTCCAACTGAACTACGGAGACAATATACATCTCCCCAACCGGACGATGTATACAGGCCCGACGCAGGAATTATTTTAGGGGGGTGCGTTATCGACGGCGCGAAGGGCTAAACATTGTTTTTGCACATCCACGGACAGACCTCGGTAGATTAACCCTTTCACCCCTAAGTAACTGGAATGGATTTTGATCTGTTAATTTTGCAACCAATCTAAATCATCACAAAATGATTTTCCGACCAGTCCATTTATGAACATGGAGTGCTTTTTTTCTCGAAATTATGAAAATTAATTGCAAAAAGTGCAGATCCTGAGTAGTCGAAATACGAACGACTTATTTTCAGTACATAATGCTCATGTGCTAAGGCACATTGTGAATGGGCTCTCTATAATATCTGAACCTTGATAATAGATTGCAAGAGTTACCTTTGGCAACAAGACCTTCATCTGATAATATCACCCTTATTTGACAGTGCTTGTTATTTTTTTTACAGATTGCAAAAAATCTCCAATTGCCAAAATAATCTACAATGCTGAAAGGTGGGGCCCGTGCCCCTCCCCCACACCCCCTCCCCCTGAATCCGCCACTGAGTGTATGCACAAACATAATCAGAAATCTATACGTAATTTATAGCTTTTTCTAAACTAAAGGCAAGTAAAGCTGATACATATGTGAAAGCCACTTCGACGCATGCCTCGTGTACAATGATATGTTTATGATAATGACATGACATAGTCTAGAAACCCATGGATATCGCTACACAACTACTGACACAATCATACTAAGCATGTCTAAGCCATGTCTTTGAATGCATTGACATCATTCGGAATTATATCAACAACAACAAAACATATATATATATGTTACTGTGACCGGTGAAATGGGCCTTGTGTGTTTTGCGACTAACAAGCAATATAGATCGCTATCATGCTACAGGAGTGTACTATTTGATCAGGAGTTACACTGGTCATACGACCCATAAGCTACATTTCTCCAGTCACAGCCACATATAATCAATCGACATGTGCATACTGAACCACATTCTACTGTATATTGTATATTTCTAATGCACTCTATATATAAATATCACGCAATATGATTGTCTGATGGTCATACATTACAGGTATATCATTGTTGATGAACGGTCGCAAATTATTTCAATGTGTATTCCCACGCCAGTAGTAAAGGAGTACATTATAAATAGGTTAACCGCATTGTAATTTTGAAATTTGCGGCGTATATCAGAAAATGATAGGTCGCAAAACATGTTTAATGGCTCCGCTAGCGCGTCGCCATTAAACAGATTTTCCGACCTATCATTTTCTGATATACGCCGCAAATTTCAAAATTACAATACAGTTAACCCTATATTTTTTCTTTGCTGTAATATGTTGAATCGGTGGGTGCGTACATTTGCTGGAAATAATTTCAAATAGTCCGAATCTGTATTGGGGCGATACCACAGTTTCCTGCAACCTCGCCTCAACCAACACTCGGAATATGTATTGAGACGATATCACAGTTTCCAACAACCTCGCCTCAACCAACAATCGGCATCTGTAAGCATTTGCACAACCTTGGCGATCACACAATTATGGCACACGAATTGGAATGGTTACACGAAGCGCATCCCGTGAATACATCAATGACGTAACCATGGCATTGGGACATGGATTTCAACGCAATATGCTTAACTAACCCGAATTGTCTGTCTGTAACGTACGACAACTTACAAGTTTACATGTTACTTGTAAGTTGCGCTCCGTTAATACATGCAGACAATTCGGAAAACGTACATGTAACAGGGGCGTCGGAAGCAGCAGTGAGTGAGTGAGTGAATAGGGTTTAACGTCCGCTTTTCTGACATAGAGGTACAAGCCTCAGGGAGTCTACACGCAGACGGGTCAACGGGGTCGTGTCCCGTATCCACCTGTCCGAGGGGGGTAAATCCCAACTTCAGAACTCAATATTTACAATCAAAATATATATTCAGTCCTGAAAATTAGAACAACCTGATCTGGTGCCAGGCCCTCGCCACACCAGATCATTTATCCCATCCCCTAAAAGTAATAGGATTAGCGCTAATCTTACATTTTATATATGGGCATAGCCCGACTCAACTCTCACATACAAGAAAGCCAAAGATGTACATGAGGGCCAAATCCGGTATAGTGGGTTCCGGAAAGTATGAACCCAATCGTTAAGCCAGTTTAGTCGCCTTTTACGACAAGCAATGGCTACTGCAGCACTATTCTCAGGATCAGTTGATCCCGCCCCGGTGCCTGCACGGGGCCGGAAGCAGCAGAAGATTGGTCCGTCGAAGGTCGAGGATCCCACCCACGGCACACCCAAAGTGTATATTGTTACCACTCAGTTGAACCGTCTCGTCGAGACGGTTCAACTGAGTGGTACCAACATAATCATTTGGTGAGAAATGAAAAAAATTAGCCGACACGAACAACAAAACCGAACATTCACCTTGGAAGTCAACAGTAAGAGAAATGCATAGTTCATATTTATATAATATTAATACTAATAATTACATTATTGACCTTGTATATGAATCTTTTTGTCAAAATTATTGTTCCGATGTAACAGGAAATCTTCCCCCCCCCCTGGTCCCCATCCCCCCCCCCCCCCCCCCCCCCCCCGAGGGGGAAGATTTCCAGGCTTAAGCTTACACTATGCATATGGTAGATTGGGCGTGGGGTGTGAGTGAGGGAGGTGATTTTTTATGTTCCCCCCCCTTTCTTATACTACCAAATGACATACATTGTGCCTATGTGCACATGTTTGGTGGGAAATAATTCTGCTTTGTAGCATTTAAACACAAACTTTTGGGTGTGGGGGGGAGAATTTCCAGGTGGGGGGGAGAATTTGCTAGGGTCGAGCCTGGAAATCTTCCCCCGCGGGGGGGGGGGAGATTTCCAGGGGGGGGGGGGGGTGGTGAAGTTCCTGTGACACCGGCAGTCGCCGGATCTGCCGGACCATTTCCGACGCCCCTGTGTCCACAGTGACTTTTGCATTTTATGTGCGGACGTAAGGTGTATTTGCACAAAAACATTATCACTAACCACATATTATTATCACAATATGCAACAGGTTAAAACAAAGGTAAATCTTAACACATAAAGTGGATATAGTATCTCAGTGACATTGACCTGATAGGAAGTTAACGATATAAACCCTGAATAACTGACATAGACTGTGATAGGTTAATTTAACTCTTTTGCATGCTAGCAGTGAAAATATCCGCTAAACAAATTAGGAGTATATTTTTTATTTTTCTCTGTAAATATGTCTTGGAATTACGACATATTCATGATATTTACAAGGAGAAATAAAAGAAAATATGATGAATTTTTGTCCGCTATTTTTGAACTATTTATAGCCCACAAGTTTCCCGGCATGCAAAGAGTTAAGGACCAATCTAATCGTCACAAAATTATTTTCAGACTCAGATCTACGGAAGCCCATTAGGGCCACTTCACTTTTTTTTTATTTCCATTTATTCAAGATATTTTCTTGAATTTTCAAGATATTTTCTTAAATTTTCAAGATATTTTCTTGAATTTTCAAGTTCATTTTCTTGAATTTTCGAGATCTTTTCTTGAATTTTCACGAATTCTGCATGTACTCTGTATGCGAGAAAGTATCTTGAAAATTCCAGAAAATATCTCGAAAATTCAAGATAGGATCTTGAAAATTCGAGAAAAGAACTTGAAAATTCAAGAAAAGATCTCGAAAATTCAAGAAAGTATCTTGAAAATTCAAGAAAAGATCTCGAAAATTCAAGAAAAGATCTGAAATAAATGGAAATAAAAAAAGGTGAAGTGGCCCTTATGGACTTCCGTACAGATCCTATAAGCCCCATTTCTCCAGTCACAGCCAAAGTTGTGCTGATACAAAGCCACCCATATTAAAAGGACCAGCCAGTTTCGACTTATGAGACATTTTATTCTCACCCACCAGGTGTCCGAGACAAGGATATTCGCAAAGCCTCGTTTCCGACGACATATTCTGACACTCGGGTGAAATATCCTTGTCCCACATCAGTCCATATGATGGATACTCTTAATCTATAGTCTCTGAACTCACTCTAGAGTAAGTTTCCTTCAATTGACAAGAGAAAATGCTACGGCTCCATCCTTAGGGTAAGGATTGAACTCACAACCTCCAGTATGGAAGTCCAATGCCATATCCCACAGGCCAACTAGCCATGTTCCATCCCTAATTGTCAAGAAACAAAACACACGTATCATTATTATAAACTTTCACTGCACAACACTCAATGTCTTATACTGAATTCGTCGTTGTTTGGCTGGTAAACAGAACGATCATGTGGTACCTCCACGGACAGTTCTCATATTGGACTGGTTCTCGTGAGCACGCGGACGGCACCTAGCAAAAGCGCGCCAAACGTGACACCCAATGCCGCTAATGTGTAATGTATCCATGACGATGCCCAGCCCAAGCGATGGTCGACGTCATAAAACATGAATAGGAAAATCTGAAAGTAGAGTTATTGTGTTGTATTGCATAACATTAGCTTGAACGTTGCAACAATAAAAGGTTTGATCATGTCCAGCCGTGTGCAAACGTTTGCTGTGGCCCGAGGGAACTGTGCAATGATATGGCGTATGTAAATCATAATACACTCGTGTAATACATATGCAAATAATGACACCGCAAAATGGAAAATACAGTTAGTGTTTAATTGCAAAAAAAAAAGGGCTTTAACGTTGCACTAATATGGCGTATTAAAAATACACTCCAACCCTAATTATCTGTCTGTAACGCATGGCGACTTACATGTAAGTCGCCCTGCGTTACAGACAGAGAATTTGGGTTAAATACACTCGTGCAATACATATGCAAATGTGATCTTTACATAATAAAACACATTACGTGATCAGTACAGCTGTCATGTATGACGATGTGCATATGTAATACATGTATATAATGTAACGTTTGTGATGATTTAATATAGGATTTATTAATCTCGTTGATTTTACTGAGGATATGCTTCGTTTGTTATGAAATCAGTTTAATAAATGCCATATTAATTCATCGCTCATATATAATTGTTCAGATCATGTGATTAGGTGAGATCTACTACAGTATCCATGGTAATGATCAATGGAACAGGTATCACATAATTGGACATGTTATGGTCTATTATTCCATGTAAATCCGCCACTCGGCTTACTATGTCTAACTGTCCAATATACATCGGCTACATATACACGTGGAAAATACAGTAATGCATATTATGTAACACGTGGTAGATAAACACTTACCATGGACATAACATCACATATCATGTAACACGTGGCAGACAAAACACTTACCATGGACATAACATCACATATCATGTTACACGTGGCAGACAAAACACTTACCATGGACATAACATCACATAGTATGTAACACGTGGTAGACAAAACACTTACCATGGACATAACATCACATATCATGTAACACGTGGCAGACAAAACACTTACCATGGACATAACATCACATATTATGTAACACGTGGCAGACAAAACACTTACTACGGACATAACATCACATATCAAGTAACACGTGGTAGACAAAACACTTACCATGGACATAATATCACATAACATGTAACACATGGTAGACAAAACACTTACCATGGACATAACATCATTATGTACACTGGCAGAAAACATTACCATGGACATAACATCATATATTATGTAACATGTCGCAGAAAAAACACTTACCATGGACATAATATCACATATCATGTAACACATGGTAGACAAAACACTTATCATGGACATAATATCACATAACATGTAACACATGGTAGACAAAACACTTACCATGGACATAACATCACATATCATGTAACACATGGTAGACAAAACACTTACCATGGACATAATATAACTATCATGTACATGGTAACAACATTACCTGACATATATCACATGTACAGGTAGACAAAACACTTACCATGGACATAACATCACATATCATGTAACACATGGTAGACAAAACACTTACCATGGACATAATATCACATAACATGTAACACGTGGTAGACAAAACACTTACCATGGACATAACATCACATATCATGTAACACATGGTAGAAAACACTTACATGGACATAAGATCACACATGTAAACACGTGGTAGGACAAAACACTTACCATGGACATAAATAACATCACATAACATGTAAAACGTGGTAGACAAAACACCTACCATGGACATAACATCACATATCATGTAACACGTGGCAGACAAAACACTTACTACGGACATAACATCACAACACATGTAACACGTGGTAGACAAAACACTTACCACGGACATAACATCACATATTATATAACACATGGTAGACAAAAGACTTACCATGGACATAATATCACATGACATGTAACACGTGGTAGACAAAACATTTACCATGGACATAATATCACATATCATGTAACACATGGTAGACAAAACACTTACCATGGACATATATCACATAACATGTAACACATGGTAGACAAAACACTTACCATGGACATAACATCACATATCATGTAACATATGGTAGACAAAACATTTACCATGGACATAATATCACATAACATGTAACACATGGTAGACAAAACACTTACCATGGACATAACATGACATATCATGTAACACGTGGTAGACAAAACACTTACCATGGACATAACATGACATATCATGTAACACGTGGTAGACAAAACACTTACCATGGACATAACATGACATATTATGTAACACGTGGTAGACAAAACACTTA
This sequence comes from Conchocele bisecta, assembly GCA_029237695.1. NCBI lineage: Eukaryota > Metazoa > Mollusca > Bivalvia > Lucinida > Thyasiridae > Conchocele > Conchocele bisecta. The sequence goes on from CM055280.1 coordinate 67,400,737, forward strand.
CCATGGACATAACATGACATATCATGTAACACGTGGTAGACAAAACACTTACCATGGACATAACATGACATATTATGTAACACGTGGTAGACAAAACACTTACCATGGACATAAAATCACATATTATGTAACACGTGGTAGACAAAACACTTACCACGGACATAACATCACATATTATGTAACACGTGGTAGACAAAACACTTACCATGGACATACTATCACATATCATTTAACACGTGGTAGACGAAACACTTACCATGGACATAACATCACATATTATATATGCGGTACATAAGAAATGCCGAGACGAAAACTTGTTCTTGTAGATAATGACGTTTAGCACACACATCACAAACGCTGCTGGGATGGTTATCTGTGAAATAGACGAGAACAAGTTAATATATCGATGGTCTAGTAACATAAGGTCGTAAGTGCTATGCTTTACGACCTTATGTTACTAGACCATCGATATGTTAAGTATAACTTATTGTTCATATTGATTTTTAAGGAATTAAATGCGAGGGAGCGCTAGCGACCGCAGCATTTAGTTCCTGAAAAATCCAATATGTGATTGACTGATTGGTGTTTAACGGCCTATCAGCAGCTAGGGTAATTTTACGCCGGGTTAACGGGGTCGAATCAAATAATTATGTTGCCTGTTGTGATGAGGGATAAATCCCAAAATCAGAACTGAATATTTACAGAAAAAATATATATTCAGCCCTGAAATTCGAATAGCCTGACCTGGTGCCAGGTCCATACCACACCAATGTCGCTTGATCCAAAATGATTCTAAAGTCCTGTCAAACCGTGTTTTTTATTAAGAATGAAGGCACAAATATAAAGGAACAGCAGACAACAATTTTTTTTCCAGCATTCTAAGGCTTAGAATATGTTTGCCTTAACACGCAATAAAAACATGGTTTGACAGCACTTTAGAATCATTTGCATTGGAAAGGGTTAAATATGTAGAACAGTAAGCAGTGTTTCATGTATTGTATCTATCCATCCCTCAGGGTAATGGACATAGCAGCCAGAAAATAGAAACATGAAGGGCCACATACCTGGAGACCAGTGATGAAGTAGCCATGGACAGAATTCCCATTGGTCGATAGGCAAAAGGTGGCGCTAGACCGCGATAGCCCAGACAGGCTGAAGATAGAGGATCTTGCATGAGTGATGATTTAACCCTTTCAACCCTAAGGAACTGGAATGGACTGTGATATGCTAATGTTCCGACCAATCCAATGGTCACAAAATGATTTTCAGATTCGTCCATTTATGAAAAGGGGATGTTTTTGTTCTAAGAAATATGAAGATTACTTGCAAAAAGTGCAGATCCTGATGAGACGGCTCGCTATGAGCCGGCTCATCTGGATCTGCACTGTTTGCATAAACCGCTATAGTAATCCAGTCCCCGACATAAAGACCCGTATACATTGAAATGTACCCGATTTTTCTCAATGGATTCCAGTAAAAGGTCCATTGTCACACATAATTGACCAGGGTAGACATTGGAACAATGGGACATTACTCTGCTGGAGACCATTTTCAAAATGGCCGCCATCGGCCATTTTGTTGTTGTTCGTTTCGGATCAAACTGGCATATAATCATGTGTAATATATCGTTTTGTACTAATTTCAGGTCGATGAATTCGTTTTTACCATCATTTTTTCATTTCATTTCCACTGACGAGAGACATCAAAAATCAAAATGGCGCCCAAAAACCATATTTTATTGACAAAAAAATCATGACCGATTAATTTTGAATACTATTAAATTGCTATTACATTTTATACCAGATGCACAATTGTTGATAAATAAAATGTACATGTACGTTTTATATGGATTACTTGTTGTAATACAATGACTTCTTATTCAACATTAAATCAATATTGAGACGCGCCGCGACATAACGTACCTTCAGGTAGTTGTAATTATCGCCGTAGATGGTTTCGAAAAGTTAACATTAATTTCTGCAAATGACGTCAGAATTTGACACAAATTTCAGTCCAAATGCGGAATTCAATTCCGCATCTGCTCTTAAATTTGCGTCAAATTCGTACATTATTCACGATCATTAAGTTCAATTTCCCTTACAATTTACGGCGAAAAATCCAAATACCCGAAGGTACGTTATGTCGCGGCGCGTCTCAATTATGTGTGGCAATGGACCTTTTAGAAATCCATTGAGAAATTTCTTTGGGTACATCTCAGTGTATACGGGTCTTTATGTCGGGGACTAGATTAACTCGTCCTCCTCCTGGAAACTACGGTCTCCATCAGTTACTTCGGCCATAATGCGGATTATCAGGAGAAAATCGCAGAAAATTGCTGATAATCAAGAGAAAATCGCAGAAAATTGTAGAACAATATCTTTATCGATTGAGCAAGCACAGAATCAAATAGATTCTAAAAATAGATTCTGCGTGTCAGGACATTACAATATGTGTAATTGGCGTTATACCATTCAACAACGCTACCATTTTAAAAGTACCAGCAGGCGTTAAAATGCCAGCGATGTTTATTGTGGAGTTTCTTCTTCCTGAAAGTTGAACTGAATGCTACTAGTTGTAAAAATACATTGTGTTTATATACTACTAATCAGTTCTTCAATATGAGTGACATAACTCCAGTACCATCAACATCATCATTAACCTCAGCCGGTGCTGTCCTCGATGGTGTTAAACTTACACATAATGAATATTGTGATGTTGACTTGAAACAATGCATCATTTGTCAAAAGCATGACAGAAAGAGTCGCGTATCATCAACTCCCAATGGTCGCGAGAAAATAAAACATGCTGGGACAGTTAGACAAGATGTTGTTGCTAAACGCCTTCGAACCTAGACGATCAAAGCTATGTTTACCATGTTGACACGTGCTATAAGGTGTATACAATGAAGAAAAAACCATTGAAGCTATTTCCAGAAAGGCAACTACAGAAGGCATGCGAGAAGTGGTAGAGATGGAGGTAGACCAGGGTGATGATGTAGACCGCCAATGTCTCTACGCAGTGAAACACACGTCAGATCCAAGCCTAGTTCAAATATACATTCAAATTACATCCCTGTGTCATAGTGGCAACCTTTCTTTGACAATTAAAGGACTAAAAAGCAGGGAAAAGTTCCGCATCTGCGAGAGGGAACGAGCAAAATTATTTTTACTTGCAACACATCACAACTGTGATGACGTATTTGACAGGATTTCAGATGTGAATTTCCGTAGAGGCTGTATTTGCGGCTGATCTATACTGTCACAAACAATGCATCAATAAATACATTCTCAACTACCAGCGCAGCTCGGAAGAAGCCAGCGAAGATAGCCATATTGTCGCTCCAAAACATGCTCTCTTTCAAGAAGCAGTGAAGCAGATAGATCCTCTCCTGGAGAAAGATTATGGTTTCACTGTAAGTGAAATTGCATCCTTCATGGTATCTCTAAACACTGGTGACGATGATTTGAATATCCGGAACAGAGATGTGAAACAACTCTTGATTGATCACTATGGTGACAGGATCCAGTTTGTCAAGAACCCCAGGCGAATGCATCAGAGATGGTATATTCGTCCCATATTCGCCAAGAGGATCTTATTGTCAAAATCAAAGAATCTAGACATCATGAGACAATCTGGTACGTTGCTGCGAGGACTCATCCAAAAGGTTAATTTTGGATTGGGCGACAGGTTCTGTGATTCTGAAGAAATCAAGGAGTCATGGGAGAAGACTCAGATGCCAGATGGACTATTGACATTTTTCTCATCTCTCTTCAATATTCCCAAAGCTCGCATGACAAGAATTCAAGCCCTCATGCATGATTATGATGAGGAAGAATGCCCGAATGATAGTGATGAGGAGGATAATGATGATGAGGCAGACAAGTCAGTCAAAACACTTCACACTCAGTTGCACTGTCTGTTTCAAATAATAACATACCACATACACAAGGGCCGACAAAAGACCCCAATGCATGCCATGGTTGGGCAAAGTGTGTACGGCAAGACAAGGAGTCGAGCTCTCATCACAACACTGAATCGCATTGGGGTTTCCACCAGTTATAATGAAGTCCGAAGAGCTCGAAGCCTCCTTTCCTCATATGCGGTTCTCAAATCAGGAGCTGACGGTACCCCAATTCCCAGTCATTTTAATAGCAGTGATATTTGCATCGGGGCCATGGACAACAGCGACTACTCGGACGAGTCATCCTTTCAGGACAACATAGCAAGCACTATACTTGCTATGGTATTGTTCCAGGAGAAAGTCAGTGCACCAGCTGCTAAGCCCAATGTATCTTCAACAGGCTTAACAAAATCGTCTATCCCCATTGGTCAGAAGTTACCTTGTCAGATTGTACCACATCATGCAGAAAGTGTTGTTCGACCATCACTTTCACCAGATTTTGTCCTTCGAGAAAATAGCAACTTGGGTTTGTGTGATCCTGATCAAGCCGCGAAAGACTCTGATAAAACTGAGTTTGTCATTACACTTGTGCGCTCTGAACTTCCAAATTTAACGGCAAGTCTGCCAGGTGATCTTCCGACTTGGGGTAGCATTCATGCGCTTGTTTCTGAAGCAAATGTTCCTCTGATAGAGGTTGGATTCCTACCAATGATCCAAAACCTGTAACAGACTATGCTACTGTCCGCAAAGCTCTTACAAACTTCCAAAGTGTACGTCAACAGTTGAACCAGTCTATTCTACCAGTATTCAGTGATGAGGGGGTGTTTCAGGTAGTAACAGAAGTGGTTCTGACAGAACCTGACACCTTTGCTGACATATACCCAATGATGGGGATGTTCCATTACTGCAAAGTACTCTTGCGCTGCGCTGGACGTTTATTGACAGGTACGGGCTTCGATGATGGATTGATTGAGGCTGAAGTCTTTGGAAAGAAAGTACTGCAATCAGTCCTAGCTGGTTCTCACTATGTGCGAGCATTCAAAGGTATGCTAATTGTGGGTGAAGTGCTCAATCTTCTGAAATGGAGAGCTTTCTGGGAAATGAATTCGGATGATTCACACACTCCTTTCGTGCACTCTGTTGGTGATTTGAAGGATAGTCTCAGTGATCACAATATCCCCCCAGATCTGGTTGACAAGTTTCAATCTGTGGTGTCTAGCTCTGATAACTTGCGTGTGAAGCTTGAGGCATTCACAGCTGAGTGTGAAGCGAAGTCAGAGCTCTGCAAATACTTGGGCTTATTCGAGAACATTCTGTCTGTGATCAAGAAGATGATCACTGCTGACAGAGAAGGGAACTGGCCACTCCATATTGCCACTGTGAGAGAATCGATGAAAATGTTCACAGTGTTTGATTGTATCAACTACCTTAGGTATGCATCATGGTACCTTGAGAGGATTGAAGTTATGGAAGTTGAGCAACCCATGCTGTTTCGCCGCTTCATGATGGGTCAGTTTGTGATCCAAGACAGAGAGGGGGGGTAAATTCAGTGCCGTCTCACCTGACATGAAACTCGAGCAGACCATCAACAGATTGGGCTGAGAAAGGTCCGGGTGGACATGTGATTGTGGGCAGCTCGGGTGATGCTTCAATAGTGGCGAGTTCGAACTCCTGTTTCACGAGATCACAGGAATCACCAACCTCTTCAACCATCTGACCAATGCTGGGTTGATGGCACACCTTGATGCAACAGTTATACATCATGAGCTCCGTGGCCGAAAGGCAATTGTCTTTGATGAAAACGTATCGCGATTACTGGATTTCATCTCACAGCGTCAGAATCCATTCGCAGTGACCACAATAAATGTTTCATTACATAACATCGTGACGCACCAGCTGGTTGCTACAGAAGTGAAGGCTAGGCTGCTCAGAGCATTTGAAATTGGTGAGCAAATCTACCAGGGATACCGGAATGAGCGATTTGTTCTGAAGACAGTCAAGTTGTCTGGCACTATTTCTAAGGTTAAGCTTCCACGTTTTGACACACAGCCAGCCGCCGGACAGTACCCGACAGGTAAACCCAAGAAACCAGTCGTCACTACTAAACAAACTTGCTGCTAGTGTACGTACTGTTGAGATAGCTAAGCAACGAGGTTACACAGTTGAGCAAGTCGTGAGTCACGACCTTTTCGACACCAGCCCACTGTTTGATGGAGATGCCACATTTCCTCGCTGTACCAAGCCAGAAAAGTCAAAACTTGTAGCTGAACTTGAAAAGCACTTACTTCCAACAGATTCTGTGTTCAACCCTTCACATATGAAAACTGATGTTGTTCTTGACTTCATGTCTAAAATTAGACAATATCCAAACCTGTCGATCTTTCAACATTTCGGCCAAGCCATTGAAACTGTCCTCAACTATGCAAGGAGCATCTGTCATTCTGAATGTACCCACCTTGTCTTCGACTCTTCTGCGAGCTGTCAGTCAAGGAAGGAGAGAGAGGGCGACGGGCAGAAGAAGCCGGTGGCACGATAGATGTAGTAGCCATGACAGAGTCAGTCCCTATACCACAGCAAATGGGGAAGTTCTGGGCTAGTTCCAAAAACAAAGAAAGCCTTCAAAATCTCACAAGAAACATAGCACTAAGGGACCACAGTAACATTGTTGTCAGTGGAATGGTAGTGGACAATGAAGTCATGAAACGCACAGTTTCAAGCGGAACCTGGATCAGCTGTTGATGTGCCCACGTGTTCTAGCTGCCAAGAGGAAGCAGACTGCAGGCTGATTTCACACATAGCATGGAGCGTAGAGAGAGGATGTGATAGAGTTGTAGTCATATCCAATGACACAGATAGTATTGCGCTCATCCTGCGATACATGACAGTCTTCAAAACCAAAGGTCTCAAAGAGCTGTGGATTGAATATGGAACAGGAGAGCACAGACGAAAGATACCACTACACACACTCCATACCAGGCTAGGAGCAGATACCTGTAGTATCCTCATCAAAGCTCATGTTCTCTCTGGTGACGACGCCGTCAGTAAAGTTGGCACAAAACATGCCGCTCTTGTGTGCCAGCCCATGTCCCTGACAAACTTTGCAGAAACCAATTCACTGACTGAGGCTGACATCCGTGTTGTTGAACAATACCTCGTTCGACTTTGGGCAGGTGCTCGCTCAAGCACAACAGTTGACACATTCGATACACTGCGATATGATTGCTATCTGAAAGGTAAATCTCTAAATGAGTTACCTCCAACTTCCTCAGCCATATGTGGTCATGTACGAAGATGTTTCTTTGTGATACGGAATGCCATCACACTCCTGCAACCAAACCATGACAGTCTGGACCCCAAAGATTTCGGTTGGACCAACGAGAGCGGTGTTCTCGTCCCCGAACGATTTCTCTATCCCCTCCCACCTAACATTCTCGTGCTATGCCAATGCACTGGTAAATGTGACAGGAGGTGTAAGTGCAGATCCAATGACTCAAACTGTGTTCACTTTTGTCACAAAGGAAATGAACAATGTGTAAACAAGCACTAACTGTTGCGAGATTGTTGTTTCGTATCTAGTTTAACATCAGAAATGTCCTGCTTCTTTAAAGGGAGCATGTTTTGGAGCAACAATATGACTATCTTCGCTGGCTTCTTCCAAGAAAATAAATGAGAAAATAATGAAAATAACATCGGAAATGTCATTACATCTTGTAATAATGCAATGTTAAACACATTTTTACAGAGTTCTAGTCTCTCTAAACACATGCATATACATACTGGAGAACAGCCGTTTACTTGTGAAGTATGTGATAATGAAGCACTGTGTTCAATACACCATCTGTTTTCTACTTCATTTAATCATTTAAGACATCAACCAGACAATTGAACACATTCTATACCTATCTTTACACTCAGTCCAAAATAACCGTTTTTCACTATAGCTGTTGGCAACCATTTTGTATTTAGAGCTATCTCATCACTGGAAATGAGAAAATAATGGTAAAAATGACTTCCTCGACCTGAAATTAGTACAAAACGATATATTACACATGATTTTATGCCAGTTTGATCCGAAACGGAAAAAATTTGTTTTGACGATGGCGGCCATTTTGAAAATGGTCCCCAGCAGAGTAATGTCCCATTGTTCCGATGTCTACCCAGGTCATTTATGTGGGGCAATGGTCCTGTTGCTGAAATCCGTGGAGAAATATAGGGTACATCTCAATGTATACGGGTCTTCATATCAGGGACAGGACTAATAGTGGGCTTTCGGGTTCAAAGGGTTAATATGATATTTTTTAAACGAGTTTACTGACAAGGTAGTGCTAGACCGCGATAGCCCAGAGAGGCTGAAAATAGACATCTTGCATGAGTGATGATTAAATATGATATTTATTAAACGAGTTTACTGATTTCATAAGAAACGAGGCTATGCCGAGTTTCTTATGATATCAGTCAACGAGTCATCTTAAATAGAGGATCTTAAATGAGTAATGATTTAATATATTTATTAAACGAGTTTACTGATTTCATAAGAAATGAGGTTAAGTGACATCAATTTTGGCATTTTGCTTAAGCCGGTGCTAGGATGCTATTATGCCATTATCTGTGACAGCATTGCAATCATATCACACTTGATATGCTTTTGTTTGTGATAGTCTCGCTAGGAGATTAATACTGTCTGTTCCACGTTTTTCTGCCGACGAACTTTTGGCTATTAAACACATTAAATCTAAACAATAATTAAAAGTAAGTACTTTTTCATCAATAACAAAAAAGTGACCCTCCCCAAAAAAAAATATTTGATGAAATTCCATCAAATATTGATTTTATTGCGAAAAAAACAAAATATAACTTTTGATTTCTTAGTTACATCATTTTAAAGTCAATTTCCAAATTTGAGATAAAAAACAAAAACATTTGGAAATTGACTCCCCATGTTAAATTCCCATAGCAAAATCGTTTTTTGGGGAGGGTGACGTTTTTGTTATTGATGAAAAAGTACTTACTTTTAAATATTGTTTAGCTTTAATGTGCTTAATAGCCAAAAGTTCGTCGGCAGCAAAACATGGAACAGACAGTAGTATTATGGATCTATCTACTTTTTTCCGAGTTAAATTCAGATAACACTCCTTAAAATGACAGCAAACCTTATACCTCATAATTGTATCTCGACCAAACACGCTGGCAAAACTGAAGAATATCTACATGGTTGTTAAGGACAAATCAAAGCATTACGCGTACATATATGACATGTTCTTATGCAAATGAAATAAAATAATGCTTAAACCAAACCAAAGTAATGAATCGCATTGGTATCATATAACGTTAATTTACTGAATGTCATCCAAATACTCAAAGAGGTATTCGTCGAACAGTCCGGAAAATGCGAACTCGCCTCGCCCGCAGTCCCGAAAACTTTCCTATACAAATCACTCAATATTTAGAACAATTGAGAATTGGTAAAAAAAACATTTTATAATACAATAGTTATTTTTTCAGCATTATAAACATTTTATTTAAATTGATGGTCACTAATTTATTTTATTTAAATTAATTACACTAGCGTTTATAATTTGGTATCATGGTATTATCATTTCACAACAAATAGTTAACCCGTTCAACCACACAGACTATTTGAGCAAGCCAAATTGAGCAAATACTGTAGATCCAGATGAGCCGGCTCGTTAATAAAGAGCCGTCTCCTCATTTGCCAAGTCAGTAGTGTTCAATTCCAATTTTTTTTTTAAAAATCGGCCGGCATTTCTCATTAATGGAATAGTCCAAAGATGAGTATGAAAAAACAATTTTATATATTTAGGGGTGAAAGGGTTAAATATACACACTTTTTCTACATGCACCATCGTATTCAACGAAACAAAATGACAACCAGGTTGCATCTTTATGTAGAGGCTGCTACAGTGAAACCTCTCTAAACCGGACACCCTGGGAGGTCCCCAGTGTGTCCGGTTTAGGGAGGTTTCACTGTAAATCAGGCATTTGATCACTCTGAGCCATAGTTGTGTGCTATGGATGTCCCCAGGGTGTCCGGTTTATAGAGGCTTCACTGTAAATCAGGCATTTGATCATTCTGATACATACTTGTGTTCTATGCTATCACGAACAGACATTATCACCTAAGATATCTATCAGAAATAAGATCACATGTGTTTTCTTGGTGTTCGGATTAGAGAGGTTCCACTGTATAAGTTAACAGTAACCCTTTCACCCCTAAGTAACTGTAATGGATGTTGATATGTTCATTTTGCAACCAATCCAACTGTCACAAAATGGTTTTCAAACTAGTCCATTTATGAAAAGGTGGTATGTTTTGTTCTTAAAAATGTGAAAATCAAGCTAAGTTGTTAGAACTATTTTTATGGCATAAGACCCGTGTTTTTTTTAACCCTTTCAACCCTAAGTAACTGGAATGGACTGTGATATGCTAATGTTCCGACCAATCCAATGGTCACAAAATGATTTTCAGATTCGTCCATTTATGAAAAGGGGGTGTTTTTGTTCTAAGAAATTTGAAAATTACTTGCAAAAAGTGCAGATCCTGATGAGACGGCTCGTTACGAGCCGGCTCATCTGGATCTGCACTGTTTGCATAAACCGCCATTCATACCTCAAATGCCTGTACACCATGCCATGTCATTCGTCATTTGCAAGCATGTGGTGCGTGGTAAACAGAGTTGAAAAAAAGTAACATGTAAATAAAATAGAATTATTAATTTAACGCAAACAAATGGCAAATTACATACACTGGCAGAGGTTGCTACTTTATCGACTGGCAAAGGATACTGTGTAAACTACTCGTCGTACACTGAGCAGCTGCGTGTGTGCATTGTCGTCGTGTGTTGTGTTTCTGCTCTTCCCACGCCCTCCTTTCATAGACTGAAAATATTGAGTTACACTATTGTTACAATATTGAGTTATACTTAACAAAAGTTAAATTTTGATAATCGGTCCAGTATTTCTGAAATTCGAAAAATTTCCCCATGTTAAATCCCCATTGACATCTTCACTCTGTGAAGATGTCTATGGGGATTTAACTTGGGGAAATTGTCTTTTCGCAATAAAATCAATATTTGACAAAATTTCACGAAATAAAAAGAAGGCTCATTCTTAAATTTTCCTTTAATTTAATATTATCCCAAAAAATATTGTTTTTGAATTGTTTATATGGCCGTAAAATGTGGGCAGCTTTCGTGAAACAGACAGTACTGCATTGTCCTCGTGTGTTGTATTTCTGCTCTTCCCACGCCCTCCATTTACTGAAAATTAACATATCGTACATGCGATATCTGTTTTGAGCAAGTGAAATTTAAATCGAGGAATTATTAACATTTAAGAATTGAACTTTGTACGTGTTTTCTGGTAATAGTGTTTGTGGCGGTTACCATAACTGTCAGTCAATCGGACTCGTTGACGACCATTTGTACGGATTAGCATAGCTGTCGGTATATAGGAATCGTTGACAACGATTTGCACGATTACCAGAAATGTCGATAAAAAGGAATCGTTGACAACTATTTTCATGATTAACAGAGCTGTCGGTATATAGGAATCGTTGATGACTATGTGCACGATTACCTCAGCTGCCGGTATATATGAATCATTGACGACTATTGGCACGATTACCACAGCTGTCCATGCATTTACCTCTTCACTGGCGTCCTGTCCGGAAATTCCCGCCGAACTGGTCTCTAGGCAATACCACGTGATCAGCAACCAAACGAGATACATGAAGTACAAGGTTTCCCAGGTTCACAGGTTAAGGATCAAAATATTACATAGAGAATACCATGTCATAGAGAATAGTAGGTTAGTGCCGTGAATGGGAAAAAATATCCGGCAAGGCTCAAGAATTTCTTTATTTCTCATCAGAAGTCGGCGAGACGGTTCAAATGAGTGGTCACAACATATACTTTGGTTCAGAAATAAGGAAAATAGATAGAGAATAGTAGGTTAGTGCCGTGAATGGGAAAAAATATCTGGCATTGCTCAGGAAACGGGATGGGCGAGGCTCTGCCGAGCACGTCCCGTTTCCGTGCCGTGCCAGATATTTTTTCCCATTCACGGCACTAACCTACTATTCTATTTATCTCGTCAACACCTACAAATGGCTGTAAAATGCAAAAATAGTATTGACTGGATATGAAAAATGTTTCACGGCACCGTGTTTCACGGCACATACGCACTGTGTTGACGGGATAAAGTTGTTTTTTGATAGCAACTTGAAATTTATCAGACAGTGCTAGCAAACACGTAAGAAATCCGTGGCTCATCGTAATACAACATATATAAATAGATAATACAAGGGGAGTCATGGACATACTTCTGTTGGCATCAAGTTGTTTTAGATACAGTCCAACCTCTCTACAACAGCCGCCCATTGGGAAGACACAAACTGACTGGTATAGAGAGATGGCAGTTGTAGGGATGCAATTTTCCATTTGGGATATAAAATATGAGTTGCTACAGAGAGGGGGATGTTCGGGAAGGTTATACTGTATATTGTATACTCGACCAACCAAACTTCCTGATTCATATGTGGCTGTGACTGGAGAAATGGGATTGGTGACCCGTGTTTTTCCTGATCGAATGGCACATTTCTGTAATAACGCTCGAGATTTCTACCTAGACTTGTATGATTGGTTTTTAATTATAGGGTTAACTGTATTATAATTTTAAATTTGCCGGCATATCAGAAAATGATATTTTGGAAAATGCGGCATAAAATATCAGAAAATGATAGGTCGGAAAATATGTTTAATGGCGATGCGCTAGCGGAGCCATTAAACATGTTTTCCGACCTATTATTTTCTGATATACTCCGCAAATTTCAAAATTACAATGCGATTAGCCTATTTCTAATGCACTCCTTTACTACTGGCGTAGGAATACATATTGGAATAATTTGCGGCCGTTCATCAACAATGATATACCTGTAATGTATGACCATCAGCCAATCAGATTGCGTGATATTTATAGAGTGCATTAGAATAATGGAATGGCAAACAGTTGCAAATCGTGAACAGACGCACAGATACACAGGCAGATCTGGATCTCTACTGGTTACAGAACCCATAAGCCCCATTTCTCCAGTAACAGCCACACATACAGTAAAAAAAGCATAGCTCAGTAACTTGACAAACAAAACTTCCTGATTCATATACAGTTTACAAAAGGCCAACGAAAATGTCAGTATCGGCCAATGAAACTTCCTAATTCATAATAATTATACAGTTTACAAAAGGATATGATTTGCTGACTAAAATCGCAGCTGTAAATAGCGATAACAACACTGTACACAACTGACGCTGTACATCACCGTTGTCCAGTAACGGCCAGATGGGCGTGCAAGCTGAAATCACAAATGGACATAGTTTTGAGTAAACCAGAAAAAAGCATATACAAAGGGGCGTGCATGCTGAAATGACAAAGGGACACATGAACGTGTAAAACCGAAACAATTTCTCCAAAGGTGTGTGCATGTTGAAATGACACAGGGACATATGATGGGAGTAAAACCGAGACATTATCTCTAAAGTCGCGTGCATATAGAGAATAGTAGGTTAGTGCCGTGAATGGGAAAAAAAATCTGGCAAGGCTTAGGAAACGGGATGGGCGAGGCTCTGCCGAGCACATCCAGTTTCCGTGCCGCGCCAGATATTTTTTTCCATTCACGGCACTAACCTACTATTCTATTTATCCCGTCAACATTACAAATAGCTATAAAATGCAAAAAAATAACCCCAGCCGCATCTCCAAATCGTATTGACAGGATATCAAAAATGTTTCACGGCACCGTGTTTCACGGCACGTATGCACTGTGTTGACGGGAAAAAAAGGAAAAAAAAGAAACATGCATGTTGAAATTACAAAGAGACATAGGATAGAATAAATCCGAAACATTATATACAAAGGGGCGTGCATGATATAATTAAAAAATAACATAGGATAGAATAAATCCGAAACATTATATACAAAGGGGCGTGCATGTTGAAATTGCAAAGGGACATAGGATAGAATAATTCCAGCACAAAAAAATGTACACAATTCCTTAACATTTGATTGGCCCGTAGCAAGTCTATGTCAAAAGTTTATATACCAGTAACATCCCACGCCGAACTACTTTCCGTAACCGTGAGGCGCAGTTAAAATAATTCTTAAGAAAACGGAAAATAAACACATTTTATTGATGAATTTATTTCAATTGCTGGAATTATAAGAAATGAATGGCCTTTTTGTGGAATTTATCGGGGATATAAACTTGGAAAAGTCGCGGGAATACTGGACGAAGGCAGTGGACGAGGCTTCCGGCCTTCGTCCAGTATTCCCGCGACTTTTCTAAGTTTATACCCCGATAAATTCCACAAAAAGGCCATTCATTCCTATAATAAACCCGACACATTATATCCAAAGGTGTGCTCATGATGAAATGACAATGGGATGTAGGCTAGAGTAAAACTAAAACAGTATATCGAAAGGGGCGCACAGGATAAAATGACAAAAGGATATATGATGGACTAAACAGAGACATTATATCCAAAGGAGACAGAAGAACGGACGTAAACTAGTACATACATTACATTTCTTTATTTTTTACTAGAAAACTATTTTATTAAATGATAATTTACATCAATCGCAGCACAACAGTTTTTGAGAGAAAAAATTATAATATATATTATCTATATTGTAGATATACAGTTTATCATGGTCCTTGGAAGGCTAGGAAATGCCTTCGCTATCATTGTATTTAGTTACCTCTGGCATATGTAGAGGATATTCATATTTTTGCAACGAATATGACATATAATTCATCGAGTGGTGTGGAATGTCCATATTTCACGAGTGCCGTTAGGCTCTCGTGAAATATGGACATTTCACACCACGAGATGAACATGTATGTCATATTCGTTGCAAAAATATGAATATTCTATTTATTATATACCGCTCCATGGAAATTAGCAGTTTTTTTAGACTGTATACGGTAATGAATGTGTATTTGCAGTCCGGCACTGCAGGTGCGCGTTATGAATATAGATAGCGGAAGTAGTCATATTTTTCACCGGAAGATGTTTATTTCATCGATGAGAACATATGACTTTTATTTACATCGTATAACTATGTATTTCATGGGTAGGTATATCATAAAAAGAAGTCTTCATGTACGTCTATGTATGTGTCTTGGATTCAGAAACCGAATGTTGAAAACTTACCTAAAATATTCCAACATATTATATAGTGCACCGCAGTGAAAACGTAGTAACTGAACCAGTTTGGACCAACATATTCTATAGTGCACCGCGGTATTGTATACTGCACCGCGTAGAGACGTAGTAACTTACCCAAAATGGACCAGCATATAGTCATGTCCATCGTGGAGACGACATAGTCGATCCTCAGCCGCGAAACATAGCGGGTAGTGCTTGCTATATATGACGCCACAGCCAGGGCTATAATCTGTAAAACAGAACATGGTCTGTAGCTGGTACACCCGCGACTGCGGTAATCTTGTCAATAAATATTGTCAATTTATTTATTTCAAACTACAGTCGAACCTTCCCGAACGGCCACCTCTCTACAACAACACCCTCTCTATAACAGCCGCTATATTGTATCCCAAATGGATGATTTCCTCTGTATCTAACCCTTAGACTGCTGAGCACGAAAATTGTCGTCTGCTGTTGCTTTTGCCTTCTTTCTCAATAAAAACATGTTTTGACAGCATTTTAGAATCATTTCCATTGGAAATGATTCTAAAATATTGCCAAAGCATGTTTTTGATGAGAAGTATTGAAGAAAATAAATAGACAGCGGACGACACCCTTTAATTCAGCACTAACCTCTCTACAAGAGCCACGTACTTCTCTACAACAGCCAGTTTTGAGTCTTCCCATGGGTGGCTGTTGTAGAGAGGTTGCATGAGTTTGTGCTTGAAATAAAACAGCTTGATTGACTGAGTCGGAGATGTGATACAGCTCATCCTCAGACAATCTAGTTGATCGATTGCGAGTTAGAATTGGCAATATATGTTGAGAAACATTGATACTCTGTGCAAGTTTGCGGTTGTGTATCGTATATTGGGTATTCCCTCAATTCGACTAAGCCTATTACCAAGGTGCATGATCACGTGGTTACAACAACAACAACGTCGTCCACTCCAAAGTAAGTATTATTTGATATTTTCCTTAATATGCAACATATTTCGATGAAATATGGCGTAGCAAACGCGTCTTCGTGAGCTGCATTTGGTGGTCTATGGAATTTGGCACAGACTTATGTTGTTTTTGCGAAGAATCGATTTCCGTGTCAGAGACACGGAAATCGATTCTTCGCAAAACCGACAGAAGTTTGGGCGAAAATACAGAGACCACCAAATGCAGCTTAACAAGACGCGTTTGATGCGCCATATTTCATCAAAATCCGTTACGTAATAAGGACAATATACAAGAATAAGTACTTTGAATCGGTACTTGTTGTTGTTGTTGTTGTTAGTACCACGTGATCATACACCTTGATTACTGTTAGGGGAATTGACCAAGTGACTGGTGTGGTATGGACCTGGCACCAGGCCAGGTTATCATAGTTTAATGTCAGGGCTGAATATATATATAGCTTTTCGATGTAAATATTTCGTTCTGATTTTTGGATCCACCCATTCCCAATGTAGCAGGTGAAATACGGGACGAACCCGTTGGTCCGGCCTTAAATGACCTGTTGATAGACCGTTAAACACGAATACATCAAATAAAATCAATCCCTCATTTCGTATAAACCACTATGTCGGTCGTAGCACATATTTTGCGGCTTGAACTTTAATTAACCCTTTGAACCCGAAAGCCCGCTATAGCGGTTTATGCAAACAGTGCAGATCCAGATGAGCCGGCTCGTAACGAGCCGTCTCATCAGGATCTGCACTTTTTGCAAATAATTTTCAAATTTCTTAGAACAAAAACACCCCCTTTTCATAAATGGACGAATCTGAAAATCATTTTGTGATCATTGGATTGGTCGGAACATTGGCATATCACAGTCCATTCCAGTTCCTTAGGGTTGAAAGGGTTAAACAAACACGGGTCTTACGACATAAAAATAGTTCTAACAACTTAGCTTGATCGCCTTTTCAGTGTGATTTTCGGTACATGTTCACATTGTGGAGAATCCTAATCTATTTTTGTTTGCGCATTGGTTGTCTCATCATTCCGCGAGTTAATTTGCATTACGGAAGAAAACAGTTCTTCTTCTCACTCGACGTATTATATGGCAACATGGCCGATATAATGTTTGATTTGAATTTAAATCTCAAGTATATATTGAATTACTCACCAATTGCCCTCTTTAAGGAATACCTACCTGTATAATGTTGACAATGTTTGACCGCTTGTGCGAGGCTTCATTCTTCCAGCGCACATTGTACCTGGTATGCACAATAAATATGTCTAATAAATACAAGTTTGTAATCAAACTTGGAAATAGAGAATACCAGGCTAGTGTCTTTTGATATCAAGTTTATTAGGCAAGGCTAGGAAACGCGTAGGAACTCCGAGACTTGCCGAGGAATTCCTACCGTTTCCGAGCCGAGCTCAACTTGGTTGTAACCCGGATGTTTATATCAGGGCAATGCCTGATACAACAATATGTTATCAGTCAGTACGTATTCGGTCAATACAGGGCAGGTTACCTGATAAATTCTTGAACAATTAGAATTAGATAAAATAGTCTTATTATAGACTTGTATCGCATACATTTTTGAACGCAATTGTACCTATAAGTCGCCTGAAAACAAATCTGGGAGAAAACTATATATATTACTGAAAAGTAACTAGAGTTAATATTGTCTTTAGTATTGTTCATTAAAGGAACATACCCACTCAGTAGGCACACAATGTTTTTTATATCAGAGACATTTTCTGCTAATTAAACATTAATTCACCATTGCCCCACGTATTGATTGGTATTATTATACATTTTATATCAGAAATAACTTTCCACACTGATATCAGGGGCGATAACCGTGTTTCCTTAAAATGTTAACGGACATTACTATTTATACTCTGTATTTATTTGTGTATGTGTAATTATCATACTTTATCAGTAATCTGTCGAACATATTATATTTTCAGGTGACGCATTTAATTAGTATAAATAATTAAAAAATACCAGGTCTCATTTGCATATGAAAATAGCCTGATACCAACGCGCGTCACTATCAGTAAAATACATATTACTAAATGAGTATAACTGTATAGCGGGCACTCGTAATCTTTATAACTGGTGGAATAGTGACACAATTATACACTTATTTAATGCCTATAAAGAACGTTGTGTGCCTACTGAGTGGGCATGTATCTTTAATGTTTGATGTTACATATGCATATCAGGGATTCCGCTGGGGAAAATAAAAAAATCACCACTTCAAAAATATTTTTTTTTTTTTTTTTAAGTGGCGATTTTTTTTCGAAAATTGTAATTTTTTATCGCCAATTGTTTATTTTTATCGCCAATTGAGAAAGTGACGATCGCCAGCGGAATCCCTGGAATATATACCAGACTTATTTAACTTACTCACCAAATAAATGCTAATCCTGAAAGACACATGCTCGTTCCGGACATCATCCTAGAAGAAGAGAAAAGACAACAAGAAAATAGTATGTGTTGCCTCATGATCGATATGTAATAGCTATAGTTCACATATTGAACTTTTAATAAATTATTTTCGTAGTGAGCGCCAGCGAGCGAGAAATTAATTTATTAAAAATTCAATATGTGCACTATAACTAACTTATTGTTTACCACGCCTCATCGCGTGCTCATGTTACGTTTGAAATGAGCTCGATGCTCGCCTTGTATTCAGTGTATCAGGTACCAAGTGTATGAACCAGGTACCGAAAACTAATAAAATGTATAAATTTCAAAAATGGAAAGTATTGCATATGGCAATAAATTCCATATTTGGCGGAACTGGCAAAAATAATTGAGGAGGGTACCAATTTTATTATTTAGAAAAATAACTGACTTAGGTTTTGATGATATTGAGATTTAATATGTTTAACCCTTACAATGCTGTATTAAACTTTGTCGTCTGCTGTTTGTTCTATTTTCCATTTTGTTCTCATAAAAATGGTTTGACAGCTAAAAAGGACTGTATTGACGAAGGAGTTAAAATTCAAAACGACAGCAGACGACATTTGTTTTGGTTTCTCACATTCTAAGGGTTAACTGCCGGAAGCATTAGAAAGATGTTCAAAATCTAAAACGAACTACAAGTCACACGCGCCATATGCACAAGAAATCCTACCGGATTCCAACATGCAACTAGCACTACAAATAGGACTTCTTCCCTCGAACTACTGAATTGTTTTTGAATTGTTTATATGGCCGTAAAATTTGGGCAGCTTTCGTGAAACAGACTATAGTAGGGAATGTAACGCCTTCCACCAGCCATAATTACACTACAGTACTGTCTGTTTCACGAAACCTGCACAAATATTACGGCTATATAAATAATACAAAAACAATATTTTTTTTGATAATATTAAATCATAGCAAAATTTAAGAATGAGCCTACTTTTTTATTTCGTGAAATTTGATCAAATATTGATTTTATTGCGAAAAATGGATTTGTCTATGGGAATTTAACATGGAGAAAAACGAGGTTCAGGAGCTGGATGAGGAGCCAAAAAACGAAAAATAATAATAGAAATTGACTCCGAAATATGGCTTGATAGCTTGGAAATGATCTAACTAAGAAAACAAAAGTTAAATTTTTAAAATCGGTCAACCATTTCTGAAATAAGAACAATTTTCCCATGTTAGATCCACATAGACATCTTCACTCTATGGGGATTTAACACGGCGAAATTGTTTTTTCACAATAAAATCAATATTGGACCAAATTTCACGAAATAAAATGAAGAATCACTCTTATATTTTGATACAATTTAAAAAGATCATTTTTGCATTGTTTATATAGCCGGAAAAATTGGGCAGGTTTCGTGAAACAGACAGTAGGGAAACTTGAAGCCTTGAAGGCTGAAACTACCAAACATTTTATCTAACTACATTGTATATAATCATCATTTTATTTTTAACCATCCCTTGTACACATTCCTACCTTTGTTCCTATACTTTGCGCACACCTTTTTTTTTTTTACACATTCCAGAATAATCAATATGTTGATGGTGGCCATTATATGGTTACTTACAGATAGCTCCTATCCATGTCCGCGGGTGGGAACATTATGGTGGGAAGATTGGGGAATATTGACATCACGATACAGAGCACCAGCCACGTTAACTTCAACCTCTGAAACATAACAAAACAGCGCTCCAGATAAGCTGCGTATTTGCGTAAATACCCAATTAAAATTGCCAAAAAAACAATTGAAATCAGAAGTAGCGAGTATCAAAAAGCAATAGCAAATTTGTGGTACCTTTATCATGGTACATAAAACAATAAGCAGATCACAAATATAGCATATTTTTCTTATTTTCCATGAAAACACATCTTGGTATTTCATTAGAAACAATTCTAATGAGATGCCAAGACATGTTTCATTTCGAAGCAAACTATTCAATAATTGCTATCTGTTGATGTGTAAACAGTAGTGTGATTTTATTTTACTCAATTACAATATTGAAATACCCAATTGTTTCAGATATGATGGAGTGAAAATACTCAATTACTAATTCCTTATCTGGAGCACAGACAAAATCAATGTTTATTGGACTTTCATTCACATAACCGGATATTGAGCATATAAAAGGTGTATGATCACGTGGTACTAACAACAACAACAAGTAACGATTCAAAGTACGTATTATTTTATAGTGTCCTTATTATGTAACGGATTTTGATGAAATATGGCGCATCAAATGCGTCTTGATAAGCTGCATTTGGTGGTCTCTGTATTTTCGCCCAAACTTCTGTTGTTTTTGCGAAGAATCGATTTCCGTGTCAGAGACACGGAAATCAATTCTTCGCAAAAACGACAGAAGTCTGTGCCAAACTTCCTACACCACCAAATGCAGCTGATGAAGACGCGTTTGCTGCGCCATATTTCATCAAAATCCGTTGCATATTAAGGAAAATATAAAATAATACTTACTTTGGAGTGGGCAACGTTGTTGTTGTTGTAACCACGTGATCATGCACCTTGATATATTACCATAACCAAATCAAGGTTTATTGGACAAATAGTAACATAACCAAAATCAATGTTAATTGGGCACAAATTAATATAACCAAAATCAAGGTTAATTGGAAATATCCTGAATTATCATACTCTGTGATGGCCTTACCTTGTCATATTGTATTCCATTCAACCAAAGAGGTCCAACTCCAACAATGAGGAACCCAAATGTAAATAAATATCTGGATGAGCAGCCATGAATCTGTGGAATGAACACGCGCAATGATGAATTACATGTATGTCACAGGGTGAGAAAAGTGTGCTCCGGCCCGGGGTCGAACCCCGGACCTCTGGTTTACCGTTCCATGGCTCTAACCGACTGAGCTAGCCGGGCACGAATACACACTTCCTCCCCTCAGTGAGTTACGTACGCGACATGTACATAAAGAATAGTCATGTTTTGCAACGAATACGACATATTATAAGTTATTGTGATTCTACACAGGCTATATGGTGTAATATTGCCCGTCTGGAGGTATGTTCACCCGAGGCGATAGCCGATAGCCGAGGGTGAACATACCTTCAGACGGGCAATATTACACCATATAGCCTGTGTGGAATCACAATAACGTATTTGTCATACCGCAGATCCTGTATTTGGCCGTATAAACATATCTCTTCTTTTGATCTTTGCGTTTTTTCAGGAAGAAAAATAATCCGAGATTCGATTTTCTACCGTCAGTCTTAATATAAAGGCGTAAATGAACATTTTGTTTTTTTATTAAACGAAAACAAACTAAATACGGAGTAAGAAATCCATCGAAAACGACTTTATGACAGTTTTTTTTATATCGTGTAATTTAATTTATATTCCACTGCTCTATCGATCTGCTCTCCCTTTGGCGCCTTTTGAATAATGCGACTGGTTCCCAAACATTCGTGTCATTGCTACGCCGCGGTTTCGTGCGTGGAACCCATAGTTTGTGACCTAAATATAGCCGTGTCACGAAGGCAAGCGTGTTGAGATTTGAAAAGCATTTTTTGTTATTTTGGCTAATTTTTCGCTCATATTTTGATGAGCGAAGAATATTTATGGAAACATAAACAATAAAGATTGGTTTTGAGTGTACAATTTGTTACTTGTATTCATCAATTCGGGGTTTTATTGTGTTTAGTGAGGAATACAATTCGCAATCGGTAGACGCTTGCAAAATGTGTCTTCATTGGACGCGAGGTGCCGGAGGGGAATCGCAATTCCTGTATGTCCGACGGCCTTGGCAGGTCATATAATATATATGACTAGGCAAGCTAGCCAATCAAAAGCCGAGAAACTTATCTGCGGTATGACAAATGTTCATATGGAGGTGTGAAATGTCCATATTTCACTCGTGCCTAATAAATATGACATAATAATAATAATAATGTAAAACCCTGTTTTGCAACTACTTACAGAGCTCCAGATAAGCTGCGTATTTGCGTAAATACCCCATTAAAATGGCCAAAAACCCAATATCAAAAAGCAGTGGAAAATGTGTGGTATCTTTATCATGCTACAGAAAACAATAAACAGACCGCAAATATAGCATATTTTATTATTTTTCCATGAAAAGCACATCTTGGTATTTCATTAGAATTGTCTCCAATGAGACAATTCTAATGAAATGCCAAGACGTGTTTCATTTAGAAGAAAACTATTCAATAATTGCTGTCTGTGTATGTGTAAACAGTAGTGTAATTTCATTTTACCCAATTAAAATTTGAAATATCCAATTGCTTCAGAAATGATGGAGTGACAATACTCAATTACTAATTCCTTATCTGGAGCCCTGTACATACAATCATCACACAGGACGGAATCGTGTTGCATAGTGTGTAATAAGCATGACCAACACGAGCATATTGTGATATAACAATGAGTACAATGATCTGTAAGTTTAGTTTTTGTTCGTTTGTTTATTAGTGTTTAATGGCCTATCAACAGCTAAGGTCATGTAAGGCCGGGAAAACAGGTTTGATTCCATTTTAAATATTTACATTGAGAACAAATATATTCAGCCCTATAATTAGAATAACCTGACCTGGTGCCAGGTCCATACCACACCAAGTCACTTGGCCCCTTCCCCTAAAATATGATTACGAATATCGTAATACTCACATAAGGGGTATAACCAGATTCAACTGTCACATACAAAATGCCAAAGACGTATGTGAGGGCCAAACCTGTAGTCGATTTCATCAAAATTGCAAAGTATACTTATCTAGCAAAGTATACTTTGAGGGAGCAATCATTTATTTTTCCTGAAATGCATTATTTCATATAGAACTAACGACTGCATATATTGATGATTAAAAGTATGCAGAATTATTATACTGAATGTATTACATTATCACAGCCAAAATGGCTGTGATAATGTAATAAATTCAGTATAATAAAAATTAATAAATTTATCCTAAAATTGAAAATTTCTCCCTCAAAGTATACTTTGCTAGATAAGTATACTTTGCAATTTTGATGAAATAGGCTACAGGTCTCCAGTCGGGATTCCGGTAAGGATGAACCCTGATCGTTAAATTACCCATCGCGTGCTCCCACCTGCCACACATTGGAAGTTCAGTGAAACGCGCCCCTGTTTTGCCTCTAATTACAATCATCAGACCAACATAGAGCGATTCGTGTTGCTTAATGTGATATGACATTGATGAGGTGAGATTGGCCTTATTGGATGGGATTTGGTTCAGTTATATACAGAATAGTAGATTAGTGTCGTGAATGTGAAAAAATATCTGGCAAGGCTTAGGAAACGGGATGGGCGAGGCTCTGTCGAGCACATCCCGTTTCCGAGCCGCGCCAGATATGTTTCCCATTCACGGCACTAACCTACTATTCTATTTATCCCGTCAACACCTACTAATGGCTTTAAAATGCAAACAAAATAATCCCAGCCACCGCACATATTCATGCGCAGTGAATAGGTGGTATTGACAGGATATCAAAAATATTTCACGGCACGTGTTTCACGGCACATACGCACTGTGTTGACGGGATAGATATTAAAACGAGTTGGTGTGTTCTAACCTATTCTACAATGATCATGACCAACACGAGCCACTCGATGTAACATAGGATCGGGATCTTGTTGCATAATGTGTTGTAACACAAATTACAAAGTATGTGAGACTGGCTGCCTTATTGGATGGGATTCAGTTAGGTTATATAGTAAAACTATTCTAACCTACTTACAATGAGCATGACCAACACGAGCCATTCGATGTAACACAGGATCGGGATCTTGTTGCTCCGGACCAGGTAGGCCGCGATACTCGTCCATATACGCGCATTCGTCCTGTAAATGGGATAGACAGAAAGAGAATACCAGGCTGGCTAGTGGTTTTTTATATCAAGTTTATCAGGCAAGGCTAGGAAACGCGTAGGAATTCAGAGGCTTGGCGAGGAATTCCTACCGTTTCCGAGCCGAGCCTGATAAGCTTGATATCTAATTACGCTAGCATGGTATTCTATTCAGGTAACATTGTATGCTACAGAATGATGACATTTTATATGACGTCAATTTCATTGAGAAGAACGTCGATTTGTTTTCATTGCGTAATTATACTGACGTAATTCGGTAACGTCATGTGACAGCGTTCGACCAGTTAAACGTCCGTTTTCAATTAGTTGTAACCCGTATATTCTTATCAGGTCAATGCCTGATACGACAGTATGTTATCAGTCAGTACGAAATCAGCCAATACAAAGTTTGTTACCTGATTTAAAGTTTCGTTGTTTTGCAACGACTACAAACAAGCACGAAGAAGGAAACAACGACTCCAGGCGCAAACCCACTTATCGTACATGTATCTGGACACCCATCATACTATTTCATACTGCCCCTGTCGATGGGCCAAACCTGGGCTGCATTTGTGGGAAGCATAGTCGTTACCAACTGTGCTAAGCGGGTAAAGGATCTTTTAAGTACTTATACACACAGGTGCAGGGGCGGATACAGAAATAATTGCAGGGGGGTCTAGACCTCCGCGAGAGCGAAGCGCGATGCGCATCGTAAAGTTGGGGGATCTGGGGTCCTCCCCCATGAAATTTTTAAATGCCAGATCGCCTCAGATGCGATTTCCTGACACCTAGGCCACGAAAAAAGTCATCCAACTATTCGAGTATTGTAGATTTTCTTTTTGTTTTTTTTTCCGGGAGCAGGGGGGGGGGGGGGGGGTGTCCGGATCCCCTGGACCCCCACCCCCTGTATCCGCGCCTGACTGGTGATTAAAATGGACGCATGTCGGTGTCTTCTAGTATCAGGTCATTTATTCCTATCACATACGACATACTATGACTTCTTTGCGTAGGAAATGTTTCAAAGTGCAACAACTCAGTCAATCAGTTGATTCTAAAAAATATTCGGAAACCCCTTCGACAATCAAAAGAAAATTTACTGTTGAGCATCTGAATACAGACTATTCTTACCTTACCTTATATACACTAACGCCCATATAGCAATGGTTGTCGTGCAGTATATATACACCGTCCATCGTAAGGATAGAGCTGAAATACATAGAGAATAGTAGGTTAGTGCCGTGAATGGGAAACAATATCCGACAATGCTCAAGAATTTCCTTGTTTCTCATCAGAAGTATATGTTGTGACCACTGATTTGAACCGTCTCGCCGAGACGGTTCAAATCAGTGATCACGACATTACTTTGGTTCAGAAATAAGGAAAATAGATATAGAATAGTAGGTTAGTGCCGTGAATGGAAAAAAATATCTGGCAAGGCTCAGGAAACGGGATGGGCGAGGCTTTGCCGAGCACATCCCGTTTCCGTGCCGCGCCAGATATTTTTCCCATTCACGGCACTAACCTACTATTCTATTTATCCCGTCAACACCTACAAATGGCTGTAAAATGCAAAAATTGTATTGACTGAATATAAAAAATGTTTCACGGCACCGTGTTTCACGGCACATATACGCACTGTGTTGACGGGATAAAATATATACTTAAGGCCAAAAGAAACTTTACAGTATATAAATGGTTCTATATCTCGTGAACATTCGCATTCAATGTGCAGATGTTGCCAAACATTGATCAACGCCCAAGGCGGGCACATTAGGTACTGAATACGATCAATTCATCATTGTGATCACTGTCAGCGATCCATTTTATGCTCTGGATAATCAATATTAATCAACTTGTGTTGTCTTTACTGTAGTTTTTGAAATGAAGGATGTTGTTGTCTTTTCATTGTTTACACAATCTCTTTAAACACATGCATCTAGTACAAAGTGAAGATGTCTATGGTGATTTAACATGGGGAAATTTTTTAGAATTTCAGAAATACTCGACCGATTTTTAAAAGTTAACTTTTGTTCCAAGCTATCTAGCTAGGTTTCGGAGTCAATTTCCAATTTTGTTTGTTTTTTGACTCCTCCCACAACTCCTCTACCTCTTTTTATCCAAGCATATTTGCTTGGATATATACGGTTTTTGAGACCTCACATGTTTTATGCAAATGAGTAATTGTCGACCAACGAACGTACTTCATGCTTCATGATTCTAGCTACGCCACGTGAGAGAGTTCCAAAGCGAGCGGTGCATTATGAACGTGTCACTCACATGTTTGGCCAGCTACATTTTTTTTCAGCTAGTTATATTTTTAAAAACCGTTTGTGATTTTATAAAATATTAACTGTCGTGTTTCATAATAAATATTTTGTTAGGAAGGTTATATTTTTAGCGCAATGATCGACCGCTCCACATGTAATTTATACGTAGTTATACGCCATGAAAAATAGTTCTGATAGTGAGCTAACTTTATATTGTGTAGTGTAATACATGTGTTGTTAATTTTTATGTACGACATTTATATTACAAAATGTTTATCTGATTTAATATAATATAAACTGACATGTATTAATTTGAGTATATTATTTTTAACGCGCACTGATACAATTAACCTCGTGTCTCATGAAAAGTAGTTTCCGCCATTTTATGCCGACAAATTACAGAATCGTTCACATAGTCATAGGTCAATGGCTCGATAAAATCCAACATTGGACAGCGAAATGATGATTTGATTTAAAACAGAACAAACATTGTTTTTTGACAGTTACATACCGCATGCTTTAAATAATCATCTTGAGCCATCGATATTATTAATCAGTGTCCATTTTACTTAAAACATCAACTAATCTATAATGACGTTACACAGAAAATGCAGTACGATACACTTCACAAAGGAAACATTGTCTTAGAGTTTGAATAATTTTAGGTTCCGCCGAACGAACGAGTACGCCGAAATATATTTCCGTACAAATCCAAAAACCTATTTATTATATACCCGTTCAACAAAACATGCATCCTAATTAAATAATCCGATAGTGTGATGAAATGCGACTCTCTATTATTTTTGTTGAACAATCCGAGCACCTGTGATGGCTTCAGTTTATGCAAATTGACAAGGTCATTTCTTTCACGCACCTGAATCGATACAATAATGAGCAATAATCAGGGGTTGAAATTTCACTCGCCCAGCTCGCCATGGCGAGTGCTTTTTGTGGCGGTCGAGTACTTTCTACAGGCACTCGCCCAGTTTGGCGAGTGAAAGATTAGGTCATGATTTTTTTTTTTGGAAGAAATTGCCAATTAATTCCATCGATAACGGCCAACAAATGGTATTAATTCAGCGACCATTTGTTGTTTACAGTTTACGTCAATTTGCGGGAAGTAAGATTCAAGCAGTGTCTATGTACACGGTTACGGGTAGAATCTCTAGCGATTTTGAACACGGTCCATATCGGGCAAGTTTAATTCACGAATTATTTGTCGGCTTTACGCGGCCGGGCTAACAAATAATAGGACTACGAGTATAGACTAGTGTATACGCGGCCACATATATCGTCTCGTATACAGTTGGGTTAACGCGCATTTCAGACGCCGAACATAACGGCTTGGGACGAAACGGTCGGCGCCGGGTCCGAAACCATTGAATTTACTAATTAAGGCAGCACGCAGCGCAAGCAAACATAGCCACTATAAATTAAATTGTACTGGCCTATATTAGCGACGTCAAATTGGATAATTGTCTTTGAAACAGGGGGGAGAGCGCAACTAAATCATGGTTAAAATGTCTGTACAATATGTTCACGTGTTGAATTTGCTGGGTCTCTTCTTCCAGGCGGAGTTGAGTGAACCTTTGAAACTATTTAGTGTGTTCGAATTTACACAATCACTAGGAAGTGCATTCCAGTCTGTGACGACTCTTTGAGAGAATACTTTTTGTCGCAACTGCGAAGGATTTCAGGACTTTCAGTCCTTTGATTTCTCCATGTTAAATTCCCATAGAGAAATCAATTTTTCGTAATAAAACCAATATTTGACCGAATTTCACGAAATAAAAAGAAGGCTCATTCTTAAATTTTCCTTTAATTTAATATTATCGAAACAAAATATTGTTTTTGAATTGTTTATATGGCCGTACAATTTGGGCAGCTTTCATGAAACAGACTATAGTTTGTT
The DNA here is from genome assembly GCA_029237695.1 of Conchocele bisecta. NCBI lineage: Eukaryota > Metazoa > Mollusca > Bivalvia > Lucinida > Thyasiridae > Conchocele > Conchocele bisecta. The sequence continues at coordinate 67,429,310 of CM055280.1, forward strand.
ATATCTACGTTGGCTCTACTGGCAGCCGCATTAGCCATTTCGACTACTTAAATAACCACTTGGCTACTAATCTTGCAGAAATTGAGAGTTTGGCTAACTAAGGATTTAGGAAATTATTTGAAAAAGTATTATATTTTTTTTGAAAATATTGGCGCAAATGTAAAATAATATTGTCTACATGTTAGTCAGTTAATTTTTGCTACTAAATTCGAAATCATAGCACCAACAGAGAATCGTTTATGTAGCGTGTCTCAATTGAAATACCACAATAGGCTTAAATGGTTGCTGAATAAGTTGTATTGTCTTATACCACACCTTCAATCACCTAAGATCCCGTACGTGTACTCGTACGAACGGATGGATGGACAGACACGGTGACGACTATATGTACCCCAGTAGCCTATTTCACCAACATTGCAAAGTATACTTTTCTAGCAAAGTATACTTTGAGGGAGAAATTTTCAATTTTAGGATAAATTTATTAATTTTTATTATACTGAATTTATTACATTATCACAGCCAAATTAATACTGAATTTATTACATTATCACAGCCAATTTGGCTGTGATAATGTAATAAATTCAGTATAATAATTCTGCATACTTGTAATCATCAAATATATGCAGTTGTTAGTTATATATGAAATAATGCATTTCAGGAAAAACAATAAATGCGTCTGTCGAACGCCGATACCACCTGCAGCATATTTGAGAAACTGTGACAAAGTGGTTAACCGAAAAGTGTGACGGACGGACGGACAGACGGACGGACGGACGGACGGACTGACGGATGGACGGACGTTCCAACATTTTGGGTTTATGGGGTATTTCCATTGTTTGAAGAACAATGAAAAAGCCCCTAAACAACAATAGAGTTTATGAACTTACGGAATATTACAAATGAATCTTTTGTTTCTAACCCCGCCCCTAAGCTCTCAAACCCCCGGACGTTGGCCCAGACAGACGGACAGACGGACGATCCAAACACTATATGCCACCCGTTTCTTCGAAACCCGGTGGCATAATAAAAGATTACTCCCTGAAAGTATACTTTGCTAGAAAAGTATACTTTGCAATGTTGGTGAAATCGGCCACAGGGCTCCAGATAAGGAATTTCTAATTGAGTATTGTCACTCCATCATTTCTGAAGCAATTGGGTATTTCAAAATGTTAATTGTGTAAAATAGAATCACACTACTGTTTTCATATCAGCAGACCGCACTTATTCAATCGTTTGCTTCTAAATGAAAACACATCTTGGTATTTCATTGAAATACCAAGACGTGTTTACATGGAAAAATAAGAAAATATGCTATATTTGTGGTCTGTTTATTGTTTTCTGTAGCATGATCAAAGATACCACAAATTTGTCATTGCTTTTTGTTACTCACTACTTCTGATTTAAATTGGATTTTTGGCAATTTTAATTGGGTATTTACGCAAATACGCACCTTATCTGGAGCACTGAGTACATTTTGTCTGTGTGCATGAAAACAGATGAATAGGCTCCAGTCACAGCCTCAGATATAACTAACCCTGTCTGTTTCACGAAACCTGCCAACATTGACTCCGAAACATGGCTAGATAGCTTGGAAATGATCTAACTAAGAAAACAAAAGTTAAATTTTGAAAATCGGTCCAGTATTTCTGAAATTCAAAATAATTCCCCATGTTAAATCCCCATAGAAATCTTCACTCTGTGAAGATGTCTATGGGGATTTAACATGGGGAATTTTTTTCTATTTCCAGAAATAGTCAGCCGATTTTCAAAATGTATCTTTTGTGTTCTTAATTAGATCATTTACAAGCTATATATCTAGCCTGGTTTAAGAGTAAAAAAAAATGTTTGTTTTCCGACAACCGGTTCTTTTCCCCATGTGTGATAAATTCCCATTTTGTATACAACCGTTTTTAAAGATGTATATGGTGATTTAACTTGGGGAAATAATTTTTTCGCAATAAAATCAATATTTAACCAAATTTCACGAAATAAAAAGAAGGCTCATTCTTAAATTTTCATTTAATTTAATATTATCGAAAACAATATTGTTTTTGAATTGTTTATATTGCCGTAAACTTTGGGCAGCTTTCGTGAAACAGACAGTAAATGTATGTCTGTAACGCAGGGCGACTTACTGTACGTAAGTCGCCCTGTTTTACAGAAAGACAATTCGAGTTAATGACATGAAGTAGTGAGTACCGTATATGTATATGTACGTGACTCCAAATACGGCCATTGACAGCATCTGGAACCGTCTGCCGGGTCGCAGGTTATCATTATGCTCGTCAGTTGACAGTGCCAATAAGTAAGCAATCCAACCAATATATCCCAGCACTAGTACAGACCTACAACAGAAATGGAACATTGTTTTGTAAACACGAAGCACAAACGAAGAAACCTTTGAAATCATATAAATAAGCACGTACATATAGTTGACGTTTCGCAACTATATCTGATTTGACAATGGGACCGAAAAACCAATAACCATCATTGCTTTAATAATATAGACAAACACATTTGCTTGCTCATATTGTGTGTTTGTTTGTTTGTTTGTTGGGGTTTAACGGCCTATCAACAGCGAAGGTCATTTAAGGCCGGGTCAATGGGTTTAGTACTAAATCCTATATATTACCTGTACAAGTACATGTTCAAGTACATGTGCAAATGGGGGGGGAATCCCTGAAATCAGAATAATCCCGATCTGATGCCAGGTTCTCGCCACACCAGAATCACTTGGCCCCTCACAAAAGCAGTAGGATCAGTAATAATCTTACTACTGTTATAATGGGCAATAACCCAATTCAACTCCTAGGTAACTAAAGAGCCAAAGATAAAAAGGTACCTGAGGGCCAAACCAGGCAAATCGTGATTCATATAAGGAGGAACCCATACTGTTAATTTACGCCGTCTCATTCGCCCGACCACCACCCAGTATTCAGCGTGTGACCCGTCCTGCACACAATCATGCACGTCAGAGCTCCAGATAAACTGCGTATTTGCGTAAATACCCAATTAAAGTTGGCAAAAACCCAATTGAAATCAGAAGTAGTGAGTAGCAAAAAGCAATGAAAAATTTGCGGTATCTTCATCATGCTACAGAAAACAATACACAGACCACAAATATAGCATATTTTCTTATTTTTCCATGAAAACACATCTTGGTATTTCATTAGAATTGTCTCCAAGGAGACAATTCTAATGAAATACCAAGATATGTTTTCATTTAGAAGCAAACTATTCAATAATTGCGGTCTGCTGATGTGTAGAGAGTAGTGTGATTCTATTTTACTCAATTAAACTTTTGAAATACCCAATTGCTTCAGAAATGATGGAGTGACAATACTCAATTATAAATTCCTTATCTGGAGCCCTGTACGTGTAAAGATACTACATGTACCTCAGAAAAAAGCGACCATATGCTTGGTAGTATCTAATGCCATTTACAACTATTGGTGCAACTCTATCACACTCATCTACCACTTGCTGATACTTGTCTTCGGCAAGCAACAGGTTTATCCGGTGGTAGACCGCAGCCTGGAAGATGAAACAAATATTTAATGCCAATTAGGCGCGGATACAGAAATAATTGCAGGGGCGGGGGGGTCTGTAATTACAAATCGGCGTAGCCGACCTCCGCGAGCGCGAAGCGTATCGTAAAGTCGGTGGGGGGTCTGGGGGTTCTCCCCCATACATTTTTTAAATGCCAGATCGCCGCAGATGCGATTTCCCGACACCTGAAAAAAGTCATCCAACTATTCAAGTATTGTATTTTCTTTCTTTCTTTTTTTTGCCGGGAGCACCCCCTGGACCCCACACACCCCCTGTATCCGCGCCTGCCAACCGTGTTGATGTGTGGTATCATCGGTGGGTACTTGACAAGGTGGAAGGCTCGTACCCGTGACATACCGTAGTAATGTCCTTTAACCCATAGACCGCTACACACAACAATAGTCGTCTGTTGTTGCTTTTATATCTTGCCTTATTTCTCAATAAAAACATGGTTTGACAGCACTTCAGATTTCCAATGGAAATTACTCTAAAGTGCTGTCAAAGCATGTTGTAAATGATTCTAATGTGCTGTCAAAGCATGTTTTTGGTGATAAAAATTGAAAATATAAAATAAATAGCAAACGAAAAAATAATTAGATAGCGGTCTAAGGGTTAAAACCATTGTATAATGATGTGTTGTATAGGAATGAATGGCCTTTTTGTGGAATTGATCAGGGGTATAAACTTGGAAAAGCCACTTTCGCAATTGGTGATAAAAATAAACAATTGGCGATAAAAAATACAATTTTCGAAAAAAAAAAAAAAAATTATCGCCAATTGTTTATTTTTATCCTATTGGTTATTATAGGAATGAATGGCCTTTTGTGGAATTTATCGGGGTATAAACTTGGAAAAGTCGCGGGAATACTGGACGAAGGCCGGAAGGACTCGTCCAGTATTCCCGCGACTTTTCCAAGTTTATATCCCCGATAAATTCAACAAAAAGGCCATTCATTCCTTATACTTCCAACATTGCTTCATATCATTTGTGGTCAGTCCAGAATATATCACTAAATTATAATCCAGGAAACAGTTACACTAAATGTTGTACAACTAAGATGTTTATAGGTGCAAAACTGAAATGTATAATAATACATGTATGTGTACGGACATGAGAAAATGGCAAAACTAGGCAACACGTTGACACTGAACGTTTTTATCATACAATATTTAGTGAAACAGACTCATGGTCACGGTACCAAATTAAAGAAATCATTGGTTTGTATTTCACGTGACATATTGGATTCATGAACGGACATTATATTATGCACAGTGATGTACCGTTTCACAGGTTATTCGCATAATTGTCAATTCCTCAGGGTTAGAGTCCTTGACTTGCAAGTCCGGGATCGCAGGCTCGAATCTTGCATAGCAGTGTTAAATATGTTACATTGATATTTAATTAATAAAAGAACAAATGTACGTCAATGTCATGCTAGAAGCTCAGTATTATTTAATGTTGCTTAACGGCCTGTCAACAGATAGGGTCACTTAAGGCCGGGATAGCGATGTCAAATCCAGTACATGGGGAACAAATGCAAATCAATTTTGGACCATTCTTATTTTGTTAATTAAATGTTTTTCCTTTGTTTATATAGCCATAAAATGTGGGAAGGTTTCGTGAAACAGACAGAAGCTTGTTTTTATAGCAAAGATACAGAAGAATATATGCAAACTTACCACACCATGCGGGCTTAGCTCACTGAAATAAACATATACATGCATAGAGGTTATTTCATCGTACATGTTTGAATAGCGTGAAAAAATACACGATTGTACGTCGGCTTCAGCGTAAACAATGAGTAAGGGAAATGAACGGATTGTTTACGCGGAAACCGACGTGCACGCGTGTATTATTTCAAGCTATTCAAACATGTACGATGGAATATCCTATTTATTACTGTTCTGAACAATGTGTTCGAACAAAAATGCATTTTATAATGTTTCATAGGCGTTATCATCTGCGTATGATTTTTGTAGTCGTTGCTTATTTTATAACAACTGCGGGAGAGAGCAAACGGGTGATTACGGGTGTTCTCTTCTAGGTGTATCATTTGTAAGTTGACTATTCCGGGTTTTCTCTCACAGATAACTCCATTCATATACTAGCTTGAAATATAATAAAGAACGTATAACTAGAAACATGACACCAACTGACTGATTTAAATTTTATTTTCAATATACCTATATCTGTAAATGTTAGTTACATTTTCAGTAACAAATATAATACATGTACACACCACTGACCGCAAGTGTCGAATATATAATGACGGTTGCTTAGCAACGACTGTAGTCGGTCATGGAATCCAAAAGAGGCTACACCGTCAACATATAGAAGGATAACTTTAGTCTTAGCACTATTTTTCTTGTAAAGTTCTTTACATTGTGGCACTACTGTTTGGCCCACCTCGTACATATGTACATACATACATACATGTACTAATAACATTTAAGTGTCCCTAAGTGCAGATATGATATGTTTGTTTGTTTATTAGTGTTGTGGTAGGGACGGGGTGTGGCTCCCAGTCGGGAATGTACTTCGCGTTGTTGTTTAAGTTGGTATCCGCTATTTATCCCTACCCTAGGCACGTGATCGTTCCCAGGTTCTGATTTTGGGATGTATAGTCGGGATTGGGGATGTTGTGGTCTGTTGTGAAGGGTGGCTGGAGTGGGACGACTGTACTGTGACTGAATGGGACTGAGAAAAGCATAGGTGACTCTCGGACGTAATTGCAACTATCAGTCAGGATTGTCCTAGGTATGGGGCAATCCGGCTTGATTTATTTACGCCAGAGGGCCAGAGTATTTAGAACGGAAAAGAAAATCAATTATATTTCAACATTTTATCATTTGTACTGTTTCACAGGAATATTTATTAACAGGAAATAATAGAAAAGAATACTTTCTGTGATTGTGAATTTAACTCAGTATCGGGTGGATTTAGCTAATTATATCCCACATGGCTGGCAGTGTATTTGAATCTTCCCCCATTCTGGCAGAGTTGATCTGCACTGAATAGGAGATTTAAAGTAACCTCATATGTTAGTGGACTTAAACCCCCTGGAGGTGTTTGGAACCTTTCCAAATTCTAGCAGAGTTGATCTGTCAATGAGTAACGAAAATCGAGAGCTTTTATACCCGCACACAGTATTAACCCCGAATGACCTCTGTCGCCGAAATTGGCTGGGACGAACCGTTTCATTGGTAAGTCACAGACAATTTCATCCAATCAGATTCATTCAAGTCCGGATCTCCGAACTGTCAATACTGTGTTTATTTGGCTTGTAAAAGCACATGTTTACAATAGAGAACGGTGTTTAAACCTTATAAAATGGCAATGTCATCGATAAATATCGATGGATTTACATAATACAGACTTTAATGCTTCTGCTAACACCAAAAATAGCAGAAACAGGTAATTATTTAGTGAGAATTTGTATTGGCTAAATCCCGACTTTATGAATTCTACCACAGTGTTTAACGGCCTATCAACAGCTACGACCGTGTAAGGCCGGGCAAACGGGTTCGATCCCGTTTTAACCTGCTGCATTGGGGTGGGATCCCAAAATCAGAACGGAATATTTACATAGAGAAAAAATATATTCAGCCCTGAAATTAGAATAACCTGACCTGGTGCCAGGTCCATAACACACCAATGGCACTTGGCCCCTTCCCCTAAAATATGATTACGAATAATCGTAATACTCACATAAGGGGTATAACCAGATACAACTGTCACATACAAAATTTCAAACACGTACATGTATGTGAGGGCCGAACCAGGTCTCCAATCTGAATTCCGGTAAGGATGAACACCGATCGTTAATTTAGGAATCACATGCTCCCACCTGCCACCCACCTGCCACCCACCAGATATGATATGACATTGTTAAAACATACTGCATAGTATAAAAAAACAGGCATGGCTTAAAATTCATATTGTTAACGAATAAATGTATATAATTAATAAGCCATCACATTTGGAACTGAGATTTCGTTCACACATAAAAAGTAATCTACCAGACATAAAGCTTAAAATTCAACATGAACTAACTTACCTGTAGTAAATGAAGACGACCTTCAGAGCATGTTCTTGTGCAATTTCCATTTTCCTCTAAAATATAACAAATGAAGCCATGTGTGTAGCTTTATTCTGATATAGAGAATACCGTAGTAGGTTAGTGCCGTGAATGGGAAAAATATCTGACAAGGCTTAGGAAACGGAAAATAAAATGGCTGTGATAGTGTAATAAATTCAGTATAATAAAAATAAATAAATGTATCCTTAAATTGATCCAGTATTGAAGTGCAATGACCATCAACACATCTCTCATAGACGGTTCGAAATCAATCTCAGATAATTCACACAGTAATAAGTACGGAAGCCCATTAGGGCCACTTCACTTTTTTTTTTATCTTTTCTTGAATTTTCGAGATATTTTCTTGAATTTTCAAGATACTTTCTTGAATTTTCAAGATGTTTTCTTGAATTTTCAAGTTCTTTTCTTCAATTTCTTGAAAATTCAAGAAAACATCTTGAAAATTCAAGAAAACATCTTGAATAAATGAAAATTAAAAAAAGTGAAATGGCCCTAATGGACTTCCCTAAATAAGGCATACATTCCCAGATGTTTATTAATATCACTTTAATACTGGATCAGTAGCCTATTTCACCAACATTGCACAGTATACTTATCTAGCAAAGCTACAGATTAGAGAGTTTACTTTGTACTAACCTCCATATTAGCGATTAACTGTTTCAGCTGTGCGTACATGATTTCCGCCTTCTCGTTAATCGGGCAATTTAATAATTTGTGCGGAACGATACCCTGAAAAAAAAAAGTTTGGCATTAATTTACCGCACAATTTGTGTGGGAAATGCATTTAGCATGTGCACACTGTCGGTAGTTTAAAATGGTGGAGAGTTTCCGTGATACGGTACAGACAGAGTATGTACATTGCGCCAAGATGGAGTCGTGGGACAACAGCAGGTACGTGTCAGTTTAACATGACTGTTTAATTAAATAATTTACAGCTTACATAATAACGTATCCGGTATGTACAGACGCAGAAATGAATACGATGTCCAACGATCACGCTCACAATACTAATGACCTTTTGTACGTAAATCGAGGGAGCGTGAATCTGATGAAGGTGCCGCTTTCTGGCTAACAAACGCGTGTTATTGCCCCTTTTTGTTGGCAATATCGAGTAAATGCAGTCTAAATGATCCATGGAAAGTGTCAGCTCTCTAAATGAAGGATAGTGCATGTTTTATGGCATTTTCTGATTTATCTTGTTACGGATTGTACCGCCTGTCGATGCTTTTTGTACCTCACTGTTCATGGGGAAATTTACACCCAGTAGAGCAGCCATCAGCGGAGCCATGTCGATCTGAAAACAATATTTATTGCATAAAATTGGCGCTCACATCTGAAGACAATATAAGGTTTGATCATGTCCAGCCGTGTGCAAAAATTTGCTGTGGCCCGAGGGAACTGTTTGAATCACAAGGCCGCAGGCCGCGGGTTCAAACAGTTCCCGAGGGCCACAGCAAACGTTTGCACACGGCTGGACATGATCAAACGTTATTGTTACATTTCCAACAAAAAACTGATGTAATTTGAGCATTATATTCAGTATTTTCAGTACTTTTATAACATCGTCCCATTCACGTACATAATTTTCGGTATGCATATTCCGGGGCCGCGTCATGAACGTCATGAAGTAGTGACGTCATGAAGGCACTTCCGCGTAGTGACGTCATGAAGGCACTTCCATTACGCGCGGCCCCGGAATGAGCATTGCCTAAAGCCATGTGCAAACAGCACGCGCTATTTGTTTGCACATATACGGAAACCATGTAACAATATTTATTGCATAAAATCGGCGCTCACAATGTATTAACACAGCGTAATAGAACTTTGAATCGGACGAAATCGAACGTTGTTTAAACTTGGTACAAATTTCTCTGCAGAATGTTCAGACTAACTACATAACTAATGCTGTAACATGGTCATCATTTCAAGGAATAAAACGCAGTCTTGTTGATGACAAATAATATTTACCAGAGACCTCATGGGCGCCTCCATTAATCCAGTACACTGATATTATATAACATATAGCACATACCATTTGAATATCATTACGCCGTAAATGCTCTAGCTTCCATTCTGAAAATGAAAAAAAGAACATTAGAGAGCATATAGTATGTGGTCGTGACTAGAGAAATGGGGCTTGTGGGATTTGCTATATTGCTTGTTAGAAACATGACAAGTGTTGCATTGTTGGAATGGCGCACAGTGAAAATCCTGATCAGACTGTGCGGATGCACAGGCTTGTCTGGATCTACATTGGTCACAAAACTCATAAGCCTCATTTCTCCAGTCACAGCCACATACCAAAAGACACTACATGCAACATGGTATTCTAAACATTTTATGCTAGAGAATGGGCAAAATAAACATGTTTTCGTACTGTGATCATAAATGCAATAGGCCCAATTTCTCCAGTCACAGATATATATATCACTTGAACATGAACTGACCATTAACTAACATTAATAATTGTATATTGACTGATTACAACTACACGTGATAGCAAGACTGCATCAAATAGTGTCATTGGCTTAAGATTTATACGCGTTCCACTGTAGACTGCATTGTGTCATATTGACATAAGTTTAATGTAAATTAAAGCAAAAATATACGACTCGCTGATTGCATAACACCCAGGAGTTGTGAGGTAAATCTTTAAGTTATTGTTCATCAATACAACTCCTGTTTCTTCCTTTTAATGATGGTCATGTTCCAGCCATTAATACTACGCGTCCGACAGTATGTAATTTAAAAACATCACTTCTGTAATTAAGTTTAAACACTATGTAGAAAAAGTCCATGGCTTCCAAATGCAGGATATGTTTATCACAACTTATGGGAGTCGCCATTACACAAAACAAAAATAATAGACCACGTGATCCCAAAACCATGGAAGCAGTTCCAGCACCGCCTGCATTAATCTTGCTAAGAAGTCAACATTTCTGAACATATGTTGGCAATATGAAGTAGCAATCAAATAGTTTGAATGACTGTCTGAGGCACAACCATTCAAGTTCATTGACTTCAAACACAATATTCAAGTATATTGTAATATTAGCGCAGGCGTTGGTGCAATGTGAGATATACCAGCAAAAATAAAGCTTATTGAAACAGTTAATACATGAATTACCTTCAGAGAACATGTCGGGGTAAAGGTTGCCATTATCGTTCTGTAATGGGCCCCGAACGCCGGCCCCCCACACGATCAGGGGTAGATGGCGCTCCAACAACGTATTCGTGCCATGGTCCGCTGAAATAAGACACATGTGTTAATATGTGGTTGTGACTGGAGAAATGGGGCGTATGAGATCTGTGACCATTCAAGTTCCTGATCGAATATTACACACTCATATAGCCTGCTAATGATATATATTAGACGCATGACGGGTTTTTCATTGATGGAATGGCGAACAGTACAGATCCAGATCAGACTGTGCGGAAGCGCATGCTGATCTGGATCTGAACTGTAGCTGATTTCACCAACATTGCAAAGTATACTTTTCTAGCAAAGTATACTTTAAGGGAGTAATCATTTATTTTTCCTGAAATGCATTATTTCATATAGAACTAACAACTGAATATATTTGAGGATTAAAAGTATGCAGAATTATCACACTGAATTTATTACATTATCACAGTCAAAATGGACAGTCAAAATGGCTGTGATAATGTAATAAATTCAGTATAATAAAAGTTAATAAATTTATCCTTAAATTGAAAATTTCTCCCTCAAAGTGTACTTTGCTAGATCATAGTCATCGCCATGGTGTTTTAAGTATCCACTTTTAGATTAGGTTTCCGTACGAGCCAGTGTATATTGCGGTCCTGATAGTGTATATTCAGAGCTCCAGTTAAGATGCGTAATTTGAGTATTTTTCTTAGTGCTTCACCAAAAAAGGTAAGTTGTGAATTCCTTAGAATCGTCTCAATGAGAAGATTCTAAAGACTCCCAACTTGCCATTTTTGGGGAAGAAATAACAAAATTGCCCCCAAAGTTGATCAAATTACGCACCTTAACTGGAGCTCTGGTATATCACGTTCTATGAACCGGCTCAAACATGTGATTGAGCCACTGAGGATGTGCTATTTATAGACTATATATACTAAAAGGTTATAAGCCCCTAGAGAACAACTTTGGGTTCTGCCCTGACCCATGACTTCGGTACATACCTTGATCGCCCTGCCCGTGGTCAGAGGTCAAAGCAAACACTGTGCGATTGTCGCCGTAATATTTTTCCACCATTTCAGAGAACAGGCCCATATGCTCGTCAACCAGTGGCATGCTTTCCTTAAATTTCCTGAAATTATAAAATAGTATAGCATATTACATCGGTCATTGGTTGTTCACATATTGAATGTTTTGGGAATTAAATGCTAGGAGCGAAAGTCTGTATGACTTACAAGGACGCATGATTAAAATCATGTCCCAGTAAATGAACAGAAGTATGTATGACTTACAAGGACGCTTGGTTAAAATCATGTCCCCGTCTAGGAACGTAAATATGAATGACTTGCAAGGACGCTTGGTTAAAATCATGTCCCAGTAAATGAACAGAAGTATGTACGACTTACAAGGACGCTTGGTTAAAAGCGTGTCCCGATCTAGGAACGTAAATATGTATAACTTACAAGGACGCTTGGCTAAAATCGTGTCCCCGTCTAGGAACGTAAATATGTATGACTTACAAGGACGCTTGGTTAAAATCGTGTCCCAGTCAATGAACAAAAGTATGTATGACTTGCATAGATGCTTGGTTAAAATCGTGTCCCAGTCAATGAACGTAAATATGTATGACTTACAAGGACGCTTGGTTAAAGTCGTGTCCCAGTCTATGAACGAAAGTATGTATGACTTACATAAACGTTTGGTTAAAATCGTGTCCAAGTTTATGAACGTAAGTATGTTTTACTTACATGGACGCTTGGTTATAGTCGTGTCCCATTCCGTCCGTGTACGGATTCTGTATAAATAATACGACTTGATCTTGCGCCAGTTGTCGCTGTAGATCTGCATCTATCTGCGCCTTTTCAAACAGCAGCTACATAGAGAAATAATAAACGTGCACTACTGAGGACCCTGTCATATACAGTCATACCTGTAAATAAAAGCCAGTCATGCGAAGAGATAAATCTTGCCTTTGTTCACAGGTGGTCTTTTTTCAGATTTTCATGTACATGTATATAGTAATTGAATAATTGGGAAAACAAAAGTGTGGCTGCTATAGACAGGTAAGGTAATTACTATTCTGAGGTGAACACTCTTTCAATAACCAAGAACTCACTATTCCAACGTTCCGGCACAAGGCATTTATTATAGGAATGAATGGCCTTTTTGTGGAATTTATCGGGGCATAAACTTGGAAAAGTCGCGGAAATACTGGACGAAGGCCGGAAGGCCTCGTTCAGTATTCCTGCGACTTTTCCAAGTTCATATCCCCGATAAATTCCACAAAAAGGCCATTCATTCCTTATAATTACAGCATCAAGAAAATGTGTTTATTTTCCGTTTTCTTAAAAATTATTTTAACTCTTACGGAAAGTAATTTGGCATGGGAGTTTACTGGGATATACATTTTGGACAGAGACTTGCTACGGGCCAATCAAATGTTAGGGAATTGTGTAAATATTTTTGTGCTGGAATTATCAAGGAATTAGTTTCCATTAAGTCCTAAAGTGGCATCCATATTATATTGTGCCGAAACATTGGAAGAGTGAGTTCTTGATTACTGAAGGTTGCGGAAACCGTGTATTCGGAGGTGGCCACAATATGCACACTGCCCCCGCCCCCTTCACCAACCCCGTGCCGTATATCACATTGTGAGACGGAATATTCGTCACGTACCCTGGTACAGTTGTGAAGATATTTAAAGCAATCGACGTCAGGCAGCGTATCGAATCTGTCTGCAAAATACAATGTTTATGGTTAGAACTAAATAGAGGACATTACATGAAGGAATATATATTGCATAATATAGAGAATAGTAGGTTAGTGCAAATATCTGGCAAGAATTAGGAAACGGGATGGGCCATCCCGTTTCCATGCTGTGCCAGACATTGTTTTCACATTCACGGCACTAACCTAATATTCTATTTATACCGTCAACACATACAAATAGCTTTAAAATGCAAAATAATAACCCCAGCCGCATCCTCAAAATCGGAGAATCGACTAGTATAACAACCGCACATATTCATATGCAGTGCTTAGGTCGTATTGACAGGATATAAAAAATGTTCACGGCACCGTGTTTCATGGCACATACGCACTGTGTTGACGGGATAAATGGGCTTAAATGGCGTAATAAAAATCATAATACACTAGTGTAATAAATATGCAAATGAGAGCCAGCTACAGAAATTATGTTAGGTAATCAGCATTCAAATTATGATGATGTGTTCATGAAATAAATTGAATATCTAACATTTGTTATTTGCTCAGGAGCTACACTGGTCACAAATCCCACAAGACCCGTGTCTCCAGTCGCAAGCATTTATACTTCTTCATCTGAAAGGTCAACCGGACAGTTGACTTTGGGTGGGAAATACTTACCCATCTCAAACATCGGGTATAGCACTGAGTGAACTAGCGCAAAGACGCGACGACTTTCATTAAACACCGTGTCATACGGCTCTGCGTAACCATATCGCCCTGCAATACAGAAACTACTCTCTTTTGCTGTGTTAACCCTTTCACCCCTAAGTACATGTAACTGGATTAAATTTTGATGTGTTAATTTTGCAACCAATCCAGCAGTCACAACATGATTTTCAAACAAGTCCATTTATGAAAAGGGGTATTTTTTTGTTCTCAAAATTATGAAAATTGCTTTCAAAAAGTGTAGATCCTCAGCCGGCTCATCTGGATCTGTACTGTTTGCATAAACCGTTATAGCAGGCTTTCGGGTTCAAAGGATTAAGGAAATAACAAGCCGTCAAGTGAGGGATTGGTCCAAAAAAATAGGAAAATAGGAATTCACACGGTGAAAAAATAGGAATAAAATAGGAAAATATAGTCTAAAATAGGAATAAAATAGTACTTTAAGATGGCTTCCCAACACATTTTATGGCCATCCTGACCTTTTAATTTTGTTTATTGATAATGTGTGTTGTACTGCTCAAAAACTATAACTTTTAATCCAAAACATGATTTTGACACATTACTTGTACTCTAATAAGTAAAGTAATGTTAGCCACCATACCGTCCCAATCTGCCAACCCCATCCACTCTTGTCTTTATGTTTTGGAAACATATACAAAAAAAAATATTATTGAGCATGCTGAATATGGGGCCTAAAAACTAGGATAGGTCGGATTACCTGAACCACATACCGTATATTTATTGCCTGAAAATACTAGAGCAAGTGAGATGGAGCTCATATATACCCCCGGCCGCTGCCGCTGCCTCATAATGTTAATCAAAAAAGCAAATTCCTGTCATGTGACGTTGAATCCAGAATGATTTTGAAAATGCAGACAACGTTATTGGGAAAACTGTATCAATGCATACGAATTAAGATAACAAGTGAAGGATGAATGTTACAGAGATATAAAGCACTTAACTAGACATTATGTTTGCAAAGCATGGATATGCCCCCATGCCATACCACTAGAGAGTGTGTATAAAAAAAAAAACATACACAAATTTCTTAAATGTTATTTGAGAAAGTCTTACAAAGTTTTTGACATAAGAAAATGGCCAAGTGTTTCAGCACCATTTTGAAGGTCACAAAGGTTAAGGGCATGTCCAAATATTAAAACAATCCTTCAAGTACCATTGAAGATATTACATGATGGAGAAACTCTTACAACGTAAGAAAATGGATAAGTGTTTCAGCACCATTTCGAATGTCAGAAAGGTCAAGGTTATGTCATTGGTGGTGCGAGTGCATCCAAATATTAAAGCAATAGTTCAAGTAATATTGAAGATATTACATGATAGAGAAACTCTGACAAAGTTTTCGACTTTTTGACGTAAATGTACACAGACGGACGTACAGAACCTCAAGAGCAACGCAATATGCCCGCCTTACTATTGCATAGGGGGGCAGAAAAATATTACCTAAATGTATTTTTTTACAAAAATATTTAAAGCAAACCTCTAGTTAATTTGACCTTGAGCATGTGGGGACTATGGGTATTGTGCACAATTATTTTATTTATTGGTGTTTAACGGCCAATCAACAGCAAAGGTCATTTAAGGCCGGGCTTACGGGTTCGATCCCATGTTTAACCTGCTAAATAGGGGGGAAAATCCCAAAATCAGAACGGAATATTTACATTGAAAACTAGAAAATGTGTTCTTGTGCATCTGCACACCATAATGAGCTACATACATAAAATCCAGCCTCCTATTACTGTTTAGAAGTAATACAAGTTACAAGGAAAATTGGTGAAATCTAAGTCGAAAAGGGGGAGATAATCCATGACCCGGGAGGTTGAAAAAAAATTTGAAATAAACTTTGTGCATCTACTCATCATAAGGAAAAAATATACCAAGTTTGAGGTATGTAGATGTTAGGATTAAGTTTAAAAGGGGGAGATAATCCATGACCCGCGGGTCAAATAAAAAATCAAAATCAACTTTGCGCATCTACTCATCATAAGGAAGCTACATGCCAAGTTTCAGGTCTGTAGCTAGTACAGTTTAAAAGTTCTACGAGCTACAAGGCAAAATTGGGAAATTCAAGTCGAAAAGGGGGAGATAATCCATGACCCGGGGTTGATTTGTTTGTTTGTTTATTGGTGTTTAATGGCCTATCAACAGCTAAGGCGAAGTAAGGCCAGGCAAATGGGTTCAAGCCCGTTTTAACCTGCTGCATTGGGTGAAAAATCCTAAATCAAAACAGAATATTTACATCGAAAACAAACATATTCAGCCCTGAAATTAGAATAACCTGACCTGGTGCCAGGTCCATACCACACCAATGTCACTTGGCCCCTTCCCCTAAAATAGGATTATGAATAATTGTAATGCTCATATCAGGGGTATAACCAGATTCAGCTGTCACATACAAAATGCCAAAGACATATGTGAGGGTCAAGCCAGGTCTCCAGTCGGAATTCCGGTAAGGATGAACCCCGATCGCTAAATTACCCATCGCATACTCCCACCTGCCACCCACGATCCGGGGTTGAATCAAAAATTGAATCAATTAATAAACATAAAAATGCATGGTGACCCACGTTGGACCTCCTATACGCTGTCCTAATAACGGCCGAACGGACGACCGGACGGAAAGGCGAAAACGATATACCCCTCGGCATACCTCGGAAGCTGGTATTTAAATGTACGGTCACCAGGGATTCCGCTGGCGATCGCGACTTTCCCAATTGGCGATAAAAATAAACAATTGGCGATAAAAAATTACAATTTTCGAAAAAAAAAAAATATTGTTTTGAAGTGGCAATTTTTTAATTTTCACAGCGGAATCCCTTGTCACTTACACTTACGTTAGACCTCCTTTACCATGAAAATTATAACAGCAGGTCGGACGGACGGACGGACAGACGAAAAGGCGAAAACTATATATCCATTGGCATACCTCGGAAGCTGGGGTATTAAAATATACGGGCACTTACGTTAGAACTCCTGTACCATGCTCTGATCATTATAACTGCCGGACGGACGGAAAGGCGAAGACTAAAAAAAGTGCGAGAGCACTACTTTCTAATCATTGTAAATAAATAAAGTTTAAACTTTGTTTACACTTCTTTCTAATCTTTGTACGGTTTAATAAACTTTTTTATATACCCCTCGTATGCCGTGGTACTAAATTGCACGGCCACTTGTTTGTAATTGTTGTAAAATAAATAAAGTTTATATATATATATATATGTACTTACGTTTGACCTCCTCTACCAAGCCCTGATAACTGCCGGACAGCATAGCTATGTGACCCTCCTGTGTGTAAGTGGTTCCCACATTATCGTTGATCCCCCAGGCTCCCTTAGTCTCAACAACTTTCCTGGAAATAGTGTGAACCAGATTCAAATTGCTTGGAAATATTATAGTGTGGACCAGATTGTCAATTCGGGCATTAGTGTTGATTCCCCAGGCGGCCTTCGTCTCCTCAACTTTCCTGGAAACAGTGTGAACCAGATTGTCAATTCGGGCAGTATTGTTTATTCCCCAGGCGGCCTTCGTCTCAACTTTCCTGGAAATAGTGTGAACCAGATTGTCAATTCGGGCAGTATTGTTGATTCCGCGGGCATCCTTCGTCTCCACACCTTTCTTGTAAATAGTGTAAACCAGACTGTCAATTCGGGCATAATTGTTGATTCCTCAGGCCCATATTGTTACCACAACTTTCCTGGAAATAGTGTAAACCAGATTGTCAATTCAGGCATTATTGTTGATCCACCAGGCGCACTTTGTCTCCACAACTTTCCTGGAAATAGTGTAAACAAGATTGTCATTTCGGGAATTATTGTTGATCCCCAGGCGCACTTTGTCACCACAACTTTCTTGGAAATAGTGTTAACCAGATTGTCAATTCGGGCAGTATTGTTGATCCCCCAGGCGGACTTTGTCACCACAACTTTCCTGTAAATAGTGTAAACCAGATTGTCAATTCGGGCTTTATTGTTGATTCTCCAGGCGGACTTTGTCACCACAACGTTCCTGGAAATAGTGTAAACCAGATTGTCAATTCGGGCATTATAGTTGACCCCCCAGGCGCACTTTGTCACCACAACTTTCCTGCAAATAGTGTAAACTAGATTGTCAATTCGGGAATTATCGTTTATCCCCAGGCGCACTTTGTCACCACAACTTTCCTGGAAATAGTGTGAACCAGATTGTCAATTCGGGTATTATTGTTGATTCCCCCGGTTCCCTTCGTCGCCACAACTTTCCTGAAACAGTGTGAATCAGATTGTCAATTCGGGCATTATTGTTGATCACACAGGCGCCCTTAATCTCCACAACGTTCCTGGAAACAGTGTGCACCAGATTGTGAATTCGGTCATTATTGTTGATCCCACAGGTACCCTTCGTCTCCACAACGTTCCTGGAAACAGTGCGAACCAGATTGTCAATTCGGTCATTATTGTTGATTTCCCCGGCGCCATTCGTTTCCACTTTCCTGGAAATAGTGTGAGCCATATTGTCAATTCAGGCATTATTGTTGATTCCCCAGCCGGCCTTCGTGTTCACAACTTTCCTGGAATTAGTGTGAACAAGATCGTCAATTCGGGCATTATTGTTGATGCCACAGGCGTCCTTCGTCTCCACAACGTTCCTGGAAACACTGTGAACCAGATTGTCAATTCAGGCATTATAGTTGATCCCCCAGGCGCACTTTTTCACAACAATGTTCCTGGAAATAGTGTAAACCAGATTGTCAATTCGGGCAATATTGTTGACCCCCCAGGCGCACTTTGTCACCACAACTTTCCTGGAAATAGTGTGAACCAGATTGTCAATTCGGGCATTATTGTTGATCCACAGGCGCACTTTGTCACCACAACTTTCTTGTAAATAGTGTGAACCAGATTGTCAATTCGGGTATTACTGTTGATTCCCCCGGTTCACTACGTCGCCACAACTTTTCTGAAACAGTGTGAATCAGATTGTCAATTCGGGCATTATAGTTGATCCCACAGGTACCCTTCGTCTCCACAACGTTCCTGGAAACAGTGTGCACCAGATTGTCAATTCGGTCATTATTGTTGATTCCCCAGCCGGCCTTCGTGTCCCACAGGCGTCCTTCGTCTCCACAACGTTCCTGGAAACAGTGTAAACCAGATTGTCAATTCGGGCAATATTGTTGACCCCCCAGGCGCACTTTGTCACCATAACTTTCCTGGAAATAGTATGAACCAGATTGTCAATTCTGGCATTATTGTTGATTCCCCAGGCGCACTTTGTCACCACAACTTTCCTGGAAATAGTGTGAACCAGATTGTCAATTCGGGTATTATTGTTGATTCCCCCGGTTCCCTTCGTCGCCACAACTTTTCTGAAACAGTGTGAATCAGATTGTCAATTCGGGCATTATTGTTGATCCCACAGGTACCCTTCGTCTCCACAACGTTCCTGGAAACCGTGTGCACCAGATTGTCAATTCGGTCATTATTGTCGATTCCCCAGCCGGCCTTCGTGTTCACAACTTTCCTGGAATTGTTGATTCCACAGGCGTCCTTCGTCTCTACAACGTTCCTGGAAACAGTGTAAACCAGATTGTCAATTCGGGCAATAGTGTTGACCCCCCAGGCGCACTTTGTCACCATAACTTTCCTGGAAATAGTGTGAACCAGATTGTCAATTCTGGCATTATTGTTGATCCCCAGGCGCACTTTGTCACCACAACTTTCCTGGAAATAGTGTGAACAAGATTGTCAATTCGGTCATTATTATTGATTCCCCAGCCGGCCTTCGTGTTTACAACTTTCCTGGAATTAATGTGAACCAGATCGTCAATTCGGGCATTATTATTGATCCCACAAGCGTCCTTCGTCTCCACAACGTTCCTGGAAACGGTGTGAACCAGATTGTCAATTCGGGCATTATTGTTGATCCCCAGGCGCACTTTGTCACCACAACTTTCCTGGAAACATTGTGAACCAGATTGTCAATTCGGGCATCATAGTTGATCCCCCAGGCGCACTTTGTCACCACAACGTTCCTGGAAATAGTGCAAACCAGATTGTCAATTCGGGCATTATTGTTGACCCCCAGGCGCACTTTGTCACCACAACTTTCCCGGAAATAGTGTGAACCAGATTGTCAATTCGGGCATTATTGTTGATTCCCCAGGCGCACTTTGTCACACAACTTTCCTGGAAATAGTGTGAACCAGATTGTCAATTCGGGCATTATTGTTGATCCACAGGCGCATTTTGTCACCACAACTTTCCTGGAAATAGTGTGAATCAGATTGTCAATTCGGGCATTATTGTTGATCCCACAGGCGCCCTTAATCTCCACAACGTCCCTGGAAACAGTGTGCACCAGATTGTGAATTCGGTCATTATTGTTGATCCCACAGGTATCCTTCGTCTCCACAACGTTCCTGGAAACAGTGCGAACCAGATTGTCAATTCGGTCATTATTGTTGATTCCCCAGGCGCCATTCGTCTCCACTTTCCTGGAAATAGTGTGAGCCATATTGTCAATTCAGGCATTATTGTTGATTCCCCAGCCGGCCTTCGTGTTGACAACTTTCCTGGAATTAGTGTGAACCAGATCGTCAATTCGGGCATTATTATTGATCCCACAGGCGCACTTTGTCACCACAACTTTCCTGGAAACATTGTGAACCAGATTGTCAATTCGGGCATTATTGTTGATCCCCAGGCGCACTTTGTCACCACAACCATTAGGTGTACGCTCCCATAGAAAGTCGGGTATTTGTAAACCCCACTACTTCAAAGAAAACGTGGGGTTGGGAAACCCGAGTTTCACAGCTGGATACTGGAATAAACCTGTCTGCATCCCTGATACTAACCAGATTTAATGTTCCTAACACCGGGTCAAATGGTCCATTAGGCGATATGATAAGATTCTGAAATTCCCAGTTAAATTCTAAATATGTTATAACGCAAATAAAATCTATAAATAATGCTATAATCAATTTTATCATCATCAGAGATGCAAAAATGCCTTTTCTCCCGTCAAAATCGGTTGACCAACGACAAATATATTGTGAAAAAAAAGTAAGATTTTACCAAAATATGTGTTCCGAAGACCTCTCCAAATCCCGCCAAAATGGTTCCAATACGGCGTAGGAATATGCGGGCCAAAATACTATCTATGATACCATTATAATATAAAATCGTATTCAATATTTATATACACCGAGGTGAATCGATATATGTATCCATTCCACTAAACAAACGAAAACTAACAAGAAGCCAAATCGCCAAACATAATCCTTATGTGCGAAAATGAAACTGGACGTGTGAGAACTATTTTGTGTCCGCGCATGGATAATGGTCAGGCGGCTTGACCACTGCATAGGACAGAATAAATATGTCTGGTTTCTGAACTAAAATGGGAAGATATAATAAATACTAATTTTTTTTTGTTATTATTCGATAGCAGAGATATGTACTAGATATTTTCTGTATTTGTATATTTTATTCAAAATGTAGCAGTAAATATGAAGAGCACATAATTATGGCACCACGGTTGCAAAACCTGCAATTATCTATGACATACATGCATACATATGGCATATGTTGTCATGACGGAGAAATGGGGCTTATGATATATGCTACCAACTCCGCTACCCAAATCAGCCTGCATATCCGCGCAGTCTGATCAGGGTCTGCACGGTTCGCCATTCCGTCTATCTCAATTGATTGCATACATAATAGCATCCGCGATATTCAAAGAATAATATTTATAACAGTCTTCTGTTTTTTAGTAAATGATGACATCTTGCAATATGCTTTGAAAGTGTCATAAATATTCGTTGTAATGTACGGAAGAAAATCATAAATTATGTAATTATTTTCATGAACTATGACAACTGTGGAAATGTATCAAATTACTTACATGGTTGGTCTCATAACGGATCACTTTGTACATAGTATACGCATATACAAATATAAGGCCAAATATGTATAATTTGCAATTGTGTGTTATTGATTAGAATATGTGCACTACATGTAATTGACACTGAGAATAATTGGGAGTCAAAGCGTTTTCCTGGTATCATTAATGTTACTCCTTCAAAAAACTTTAGCCCTGATCAGACTGCGCGGACTTGAGATTGATACAGATCGAGCTCCGTATCAGGTGCATAATTTGGCGGCGAAATTCTTATTTCTCAATGAAAGATAGCAAGTTAGGAGTCCTTTAGAATCGTCTCATTGAGATCATTGAGACTCCCAACTTGCCATTTTTTGGTGCAGAAATTTGTTGTTATCCAGAATTGATAAAATTACGCACCTTAGCTTGAGCTCTGTTGATAGTTTATAGAACTTTTCTAATCAAACGTTTTAACAGTCATTCATTCAGTATCAAATAAACTGACTGCGTCTGTAGTTGTACTCTTGACCAAATTTGATGACCTGTTTATACACACTATCCCCAATTTATTCCAACATGGGAATGGGTGGTAGGAGGGAGCATGTGATGGGTAATTTAACGATCGGTGTGTGTTCATCCTTCCCGGAATGCCGACCTACATGGTTTGGTCCTCTTGTATCGTTTTGCCCCCCCCCCCCACCGCCCCCCCCCCCCCCGCCCCCCCCCCCCCCCCCCCCCCCCCCCCCTCCCCGGTACTTGAGAGCTGAATCATGTTATGCTCCAGTAAGAAATAATAGGCTTATCATAGCTCCCAACTTGCCATTTTTCGTGAAGAAATAACAAAATCCTACCTCAAATTTATCAAATTACGCACCTTGACTGAAGCTCTGTTGATAGTTTATAAAACTTTTCCAATCGCCAACTTGTTGGACTCAAAACATATTTCCTTTTGCACACGCACTAAGTACGATTCAAATCGAGGCGTTTTGCTGGTATCATTATTGTTACTACTTCGATGAAAACAAAACACGACACATATAGGCCCTGGTCAGACTGCACGGATGCGCTGGTTGACCTGGGGCTACACTGTCGCATATGTCGTAAGGTCCATTCCCCAGCCAGGACTCACACTCAGCTAAATTCCTTGTGTCAAGTCTGGCTTTGAGATTGAAGTAAGGTTTTGCAATGAAGATATTTATTTCTGCAAGGTGTATATAACATAACATATGCTACATGTAATTATGTATCAACAGCACATTTTAATTTGTAACTTGCTAGTGTGCTGGTCAGTTTGAACCCGCAGATATATCTACACTGGTTAGAAGACTAGTGTGTTCTTGTATCATCAGCTTATAGCTGTTAGAACAAGCAATCCTCCCAGCATTATTGTGGAAATCAGCACACACATGTTGTAGGCTACCAAGAGAGCATGGAACAAGATCCGGGTTGCTAATCCATTTAGACAATGATGAATCCAGTCGGTAACAGTCTAGATCCTGATGTGACTGCTCATTCTGATTTGGACCTATGCTGTAAAGATTACGGCCATAATAGTCGCTGGTGGTAATAAAACTCACCTGTACATATTCTCATGCACTATGGTCGAGTCTGGCGGTTACTGGAGACTCCAGCTGCAGCCAAGGACGGACGAACGGGCAGTGAAAGTAGTTTGGCATGCTTTGTTATCTCATTAGCTGACCCCATAGTGCAATACAAAATCATTAACAGGAACATTAGCCTGTCAGAATCAGCTTGGCATTTGGCTGTTCGTTTTCTATGGGACTGTACACATAATGTTTCCTGGAAACATTGTGAACCAGATTGTCAATTCGGTCAATATTGTTGGTCCTACAGGAACCCTTCGTCTCCACAATTTTCCTGCAAATAGTGTGAACCAGATTGTCAATGCGATCATTAGTGTTGATTCATTCAGGTTCCCTTCGTCTCCACGTCAGTTCAATCTTGCAGGGATTTCGTTGCATTTCACGTACTGTTGTTTTCTGTTTTGGCACCGCACACCGTTGGTTGTAGAGTGCATATTTGTGCCACGTTTAAGGCTCATCGACCACTGCTATGTGCGTGCCATGCGTTTATCATGATGTATTGCGTTAGTTTCTTCTTTACATGGACATAAAACACAGTGTGAACCAGATGTTTGATGGATCCTACACTCCTGTGTCTGCTTGCATTTACCAACGCTCCAAATAGCATAACTACGTAGATTAACACTGTTACGGCTGAGTCCGAATCATGCACTCAATACTCAGCCCTTAACACGGTATAAACACTGGCACAGTGCGGTATGAGAAGGAATTAACCGACTCATAATCTCCTTAATTTAAAGCACATATTTCGAGTACATTGCAATAATTAGTAAAGTCGGAAAAGAAAAACGGGCTAACGGCCATTGGCTTGACACATTTTCTGGGCTCATATGACCAGGTCTGGAAGGTCTGCGAGCCAATTACTACCCTTGAATAGAAGATAACTAACTAACTAGAGTGTTCATTCAGTCTCATATGATATTTTGACACATATACCCAGAGTGTAATTCTAACTAAATACTATGTGAGACTGAATTGACAATTAAATCACAATGACTGGTTATACATGTGATTCCAGCAAATGGTACGTGAAACTTATAGTTGAAGCATTAGAATCATGCCGTGTTTATTGACCTGAAGAAGCCAATATGTGACATAAATCTCCGTTGCTTACTGTAAGAAATGGAAATGATCCTTGCCTTTCTCATCGTTGCTTACCGTAGGAAAGGGAAATAACTCTTGCCTTTATCATCCAACTGGAAGACCGACGAGGCGCGAACACCATCGAGCGAGAACAGCACGAGGCGCCTGGCGGCGGGAGTCACGCTGGATCGGTGTGGCGTCATTCCGTGCACGGTCTTCGACGTGAAGTAGACATCATACACGGCGTATACGAAGATGGCGTGGACGACGAAGCCGACGGCCAAAATGTACAAGTTGTTCATTGTTTAATGTGTCTGTAAAGGGAAATACGCAAATACCAATACCGTTTATGGCTATATAGACATTTTGCTTTGTAAGCACGAGCGGTAATATTATAAAGGTGTCACAGGGCGAGAAAAATGCGCACCGGACCAGGGGCTCGAACCTGGGACCTCTGGTTTACCGTACTATCGCTCGTACCGACTGAGCTAAGCGGGCACGAATACACACCTTCTCCCCATATGAGTTAATTACCGTGACATGAGGAAACGACACTAACCAATATAACTACAGTGGAACCTCTCTAAACCGGACACACTGGGAGGTCCCCATGGTGTCCGGTTTATAGAGAATACCAGGCTAGTGTATTTTGATATTAAGTTTATCAGGCAAGGCTAGGAAATGTGATCAATTGACTCTTGATGTCCAAATCATATCTAAGGTAGTATGTATAATGTATTGTTTGTTTGTTAGTTGGGGTTTAACGGCCTATCAACAGCTAAGGTCACTAAAGGCCAATGGGTTAATACTAAATCCCATATAGTATCTGTACAAGTATATGTACATGTTCAAGTACATATACAAATGGGGAAAAAAACACACAAAATCAGAACTGAATATTTATAATAACAAACATATATATTCATCCTTTAAATCAGAATAATCCTGATCCTGATGCCAGGTCCTCACCACAACCAGAATCACTTGTGCCCTCCCAAAATACAGTAGGATCAGTAATAAAACAATGTATTGAGATCATAGAAGGCACCATAAATTGGATAAATATCCAGAAAAATAATAAAGTTTAATTAACAAGGTAGATAAAGAAAATCTGCACTACTCTCATAAGTAACATATATACAACTAGTCTGTACATGTACAATGATCTTGAAAATCATGTAGTTACCAGCATTGTCCTATTGACAATAAATGTTCATAAATATTTTACCATATCAGTATAAGTAGTTGCTAGTAATATGTAATGAGATATTATTTGTATACATTAATGTCAACATGTATATTGCTATGTACTGTACCATCAACATAATATGCTTTTAGTTATGATTATCTTGTGTATCTAATGTAGATGCTTATAAAGATGTGGGAAGAACTTTATGCATTGATGGAATTATTATTATTGGGTCAAGTCTTTGCAACAATGTTAATGTAGAGTCAATGTATATACTAAGTTAACTTGCATTTAATAGTATAACAATAGACAATACATTGTTTACACAGGTGTGTTATCATATGCCCTAACATAATAGTTTCAATATATGGTGATGTGCTTATGCATTATATAAAGTTTCAATTATGTGTATACAGTAGGTAATAATCATGAATAACACCGCATATTGAGTATCATAATGTATTGATTAAACAAACCTCAACATGCAGTGTTATTAATATAGCCACACCATTTAGCGTTGTGCTTATGCAAAAAAATAAATGATTTAATTAAAATTAATACAGGTCGATAAAAGTATGATAGGTGCATGTTAAACTGAACTACAACAAGGTGGCTGTCTATAAACATGATAAAGATATATGTACCAAAGTCACCATGTTAACTACTGCAGTTCACAGGTGATTCTAGCGTGTCTTGGATGGTCATACAATAATTGGCGTCCAAGACACGCTAGAATCACCTATGTACCAGCATAGGCGGCGGTACCGGAAAAGTATTGGGGTGGGGAGGGCCCAGTCTTGAGAGCCCAAAGTGCCCGATGTTGCTAAGGGGGTCCGGGTGCATGCTCCGCCGGAAATGTTTGAAATCTAAGAGGCGTGAAACGCCATTTCCTGCATTCTCAGGGCTCGGTGTTGCTACGGGTCCGGGGTCAGGCTCCCCCACAATTGTTTGAAATCGAGGAGGCGAGAAACGCCATTTCCTGTATTCTCAGCAAGTTTAAAGATGAGAATATGTGCTTAATTATTACAAAATTATTGAGGGGGCCAGGCCTCCCCAACAAAATTATATACAGAGCGGCCCAACCACTTCCGCCGCCCATGACCAGTTCAGGTAAGTGTCCATATTCACACACGCATCATACCTCTTGTGTTTTAAAACAAGACGAATCCGCAGATCCAGTATTTAAAAACGTTTCTTTATTTGAGTATAACCATTAAAACATTACTTCCACAAACAAACACTAAGTTAAACCCGAATTATCTGTCTGTAACACAGAGCAAACACGATAGTTAATCAGAATACACGTCACCACGTGACTATACAACAATGTACGGTGTCCTGTTAGGGCCACGTTACATTCTCGCGTTCTCGCTCTCTCGAGAGATCGCGAGATTGCGAGATCGCGAGAACGCGAGAATGCGAGAACGCGAGGCGAAAACGCGAGATTCAATCTCGCAATCTCGCAATCTCGCGATCTCGCCTCGTTTTCGCCTCGCGATCTCGCCTCGTGTTTTCGCCTGGCATTCTCGCGATCTCGCCTCGCGTTCTCGCGACCTCGCAATCTCGCCTCGCGTTCTCACAATCTCGTGATCTCGTGTATAAGTGGAGACAGCGAGAACGCGAGAATATAACGTGGCCCTAACAGGACACCGTAACAATGTGTATATACATGGTCAGATAGTAGACGGTCACGATAATCAGCATGACAACCCGATAGTAAACCAGTAATTTATTGACGGTATAAAAGTATTGAATAATCAAAGTACTGAAAGTATTGCCACCAGAGCTTGAAATAAGGAAAGGACATATGCACGTGACATTGACCTACATGTTATACTTAAATGAGTTAGAAAGTGTAACCATTTTATGAGTTAAATTATATACAAAGAGAGCATGGAATACCATGAGTTGGCAAAATTTAACCAAGCTATATAATATAGGAATTAATGGCCTTTTTGTGTAATTTATCGGGGTATAAACATGGAAAAGTCGCGGGAATACTGGACGAAGGCCGGAAGGCCTCGTCCAGTATTCCTGCGACTTTTGCAAGTTTATATCCCCGATAAATTCCACAAAAAGGCCATTCATTCCTTATAATTCCAGCATTTGAAATAAATTCATCAAGAAAATGTGTTTATTTTCCGTTTTCTTAAGAATTATTTTAACTGCGCCTCACGGTTACGGAAAGTGGTAGTTTACTGGGATATACATTTTGGACAGAGACTTGCTACGGGCCAATCAAATGATAGGGAATTGTGTAAATATTTTTTGCTGGAATTATTGCCTAATGTCATGTATATTCTTGTGGATATATTCAGATCTTACAATTCTAGAGATAACCTCGATCGTCTCAGTATTTTGATATAATATATGTGTAAAATACAGTAACCGCCTTGGTTCTATTTTTAGACCACATGCAGCGCGTTGCCAAAGGAACTGTTACAACTGACAGCGTGTTTCAAACTGCTTTCTGAAGTCAACCAACCGGAGCCAACCATGTTGGAAGACTTAGCTTTTTCTGTAATTGGCATCAAATTGTCGTTGTTCCGGAGATCCTTGACCGGTGAAAATAATCCTTAAATGTCATTGTCTAATGTCAGCGAATGTCGCGTTTTTCATTTTCAATTATCGCTAAATTATTAAATTTAAATACTCAATTGTTACGACGAATAATAAACATAGCAGCCTCAGTGATTATGTTTTGCACAAAAAAAAATGCCGATCACGTAGTGATGTCGTTTTGTCTTGATTTTGATGGAGATCATCCTATAACCAGAGCGAATCTGGTAATCAATGAGCATGTATAGTCCGCAGACGATAACTTGCTACTTGTTTACAAACAAACCGGCCATAAACAAAACAAGAATGGGTGAGACAGGTAAATATACACGTGCCTGTATTCCACGTGTTTTCGTGTATAATACGTACATGATAGAGTGCACGTGCACTCTATCATGTATGTATTATACACGAAAACGAGGCTAAGATATGATAATACACCTGGTTTAGCTATTTTTGGACTCATCGATTGACATCCAGCAACTTATTATCGTCTGTCATTTATACAGTGTACATAGCTAGTTATGTACACACATGATATGATATAAAGTGACTGCAGGGGCGGAGCTAGCATTTGGTGAACGGGGTGAGGTTGTCTAGTTGCGAAGGTAACTCTTGCAATCTACTCCCGTACCGTTCGCAACTTGGGGGTTGTGCTATTTTCGAGCTCTTCGAATGCATTTTTCTGTGTTTTACGGCATTTAAATTCAGACTATAACTGGTGGTAAGCTGTGATCTATATAAGCTCCGTGGCTGAACGGGGGGGGGGGGGGGTTCTTTCTAGATCCGCTCCTGGACTGTGTCTCAGATGATGTTTCCGACATCCAATACCAGTATGTGGTGTTTATGCTTCATGCACAGTAAATGGAATATATAGCAATCAATTGCACCATTGTTGTATCACTCACGATAGTGGAAACTGACGCATCATTACCAAACTTCCTCAATAGCTTCTTCACTGTGATAGCTATCCACCAGTGTCATCCCGATGACATTGGTCGTCACGTTGGTGACTTTGACCTTTGTACCAATACTTTTTGACGTACATTGACCTTGATGACCTTGACCTTGGTGTCAATAATTTTGGATGTGCATCCAGATGTAGAATATATACTGAGCAAAACTAGAAACGTCCCTCCATGTTTAAGGAAAGATTCATCAAAAACCAAAAGGGTTACTTTTAAAAATCAAAATGGAAAAACAAGTTCTTTCATTTCTGTATCAAAGCCAATAAATTGCATTTGGATATCTTGTTAAATATTCGAGAGATAACCGGCCAAGGGCGGTAGGGGTCAAAATCAAAAATCACAAAAACTCAGAAATGTGTTACTTAATGTTTAGAGATGGAATTTCAATAAGTAATGTGGCAAATTCAGTAAATCTCGTTAGTACCGAGTGTGGCCACCATTTGCATGAATGCATGCAATGATCCTACGCCGCATCGACGTGACGTAACGCAATACCAGTGCGTTGGGCAAATTCCTCCATTCCCGTTGTAACGCCCGTGTAAGATCGCGAACATTGTCAATCTGATGGTTAGCTCGTGCTTTGCGGCCCAGCTCATCCCATATGTGCTCAATGGGATTGAGATCCGGGGAGACCGCGGGCCATGGCATGACGTCGACGTTGTTTTGCTGTAAGTATTGAGTAGTGACCCTGGCTACGTGAGGGCGGCATTGTCGTGCATCAATGTCACACCAGGACCTATGCTGACGGATAAATGGTAAGGCATGTGCATTTAGCACATCTGCAACATAACGTTGTGCATTGATGTTGCCCTGTAACAACAACCAAATCTGTTCTTCCGGTTTCCCATGATCCCACCCCAGACCATTACGCTCCCTCCCACAAACCTGTTCTTCTCAACAATGCAACAAACGGTGAATCTTTCATTTTTACGCCTGTATACCCGTAATCTTCCGTCAGCATGACTAACTGTGAACAGAGATTCATCGATGAACAAAACTCGGTTCCAGTCAGCCCTTCTCCAGTTTCTGATGACGTACGCGCCCATAACAGTCTGGCGGCACGGTGACGTTGGGTCTTTATCTGACCAGTGTACGGGCGGCGTGCCCGGATTGGTTGGGCGTTACGACGTAACCGGTTGCGAATGGTCTGCCCTGAGACACCGTATCGCCTAGCAGTGACTGTGGCTGCCAATCGACGTTGACGTAAGTGCGTCAACGTAATGTAACGATCGGCTCTAAGCCGTCGTTACACGAGGCCTACCAGGTCGCTGCCGGTCGTGAACAGCCCCAGTCTGCTGGTACCGGGCTGCAAGACGATCAATCGTCTTCCGACAGCAACCAAACCGAGGCGCGACCGACCTGGCGGCCATCCCACCCGCAAGCATCCCAATTGCCTGATTTCGCTCGTTTTCGGAAAGCCGTGGCATATCGAAAACAGTGAAAAATTAAGTTTTTTAATTTTCCGAATAGCATGAATGGTACGACATGAACTGAATCACCTTATCGATGACAAGTATAGCGTGCACGTGCAAAAAGTGGAAATCAACGTTCCGGTCACTGGCCGCTATGTAAACCGTGTGTATCGGCTAAACTCTACACGATCGTATTCTGAACATCGCCACGGTTTAAAATACATGTACTTTGAACATGTGGTACATACATAGACAGAGCTACACCGGCTATAAAACAGGGACGTTTCTAGTTTTGTTGAGTATATAATATAGTATTGTTCCGTTAGTCGGATCATTGCCAAACGTCATCAATAGCTTCCTCACATGTATAGCTGTATGCATCCAGTGTCATACGGGTTACATGTACCTTGGTGACATTGACCTACGTATTAACTATTTTTGACGTTCTTACATGGTGACTTTAACCTTGGTAACATTGACCTTCGAGGGTGAGACACTCGCCGGCGATCGCATTATACTTTATCATACCCCACCCCCCCCCCACCCCCGCAAGAATAGGTACATGTTATCAGTAGCCGATTTCATCAAAATTGCAAAGTATACTTTGAGGGAGTAATCATTTATTGTTCCTGAAATGCATTATTTCAAATCGAACTAACAAATGCATGTATTTCATGATTAAAAGTATGCAGAATTATTATACTGAATTTATTACATTATCACAGCCAAATTGGCTGTGATAATGTAATAAATTCAGTAAAATAAAAATTAATAAATTTATCATAAAATTGAAAATTTCTCCCTCAAAGTATACTTTGCTAGATAAGTATACAGTCGAGCAGCAGTATCTCGAAGTCAGAAACTGTGGAGCAGGGGAGATAATGTGGCTTAATTGCCAATAAGTTGGCATGTTCACTATACATGTAACAATTGAACAAAAATGTCAAATTTATTTTTTTGTTGTGAAGATACTATTTCATATTTAAGAATTAAGATCCATTATATATAGACGCTAGCTAGTGTAATTAATTTAAATATAATAATTTAGGAACCATCGATTGCAAAACATGTTCATAATGCTGAAAAATAAAGTTATTTTTTAAATATTATAAAACGTTTTGTTTTTACCAAACCCCGATTTTTCCCAGCGACTTATTGGAACAGTTGGGTTCCGAAATACGATACAAAATCGCGCCAGATATGTTTTCCCATTCAGGGCACTAATCCGCTATTCTATTTATCCCGTTAACACTACAAATAGCTTTAAAATGCAAAAAAAAAAAATAACCCCAGCCGCATCCTCAAAATCGGAGAATCGGCTAGTATGACAACCGCACATATTCATACGCAGTGATTGATTAGGTCGTATTGACAGGATATCAAAATTGTTTCACGGCACCGTGTTTCACGGCACAAACGCACTGTGTTGACTGGATAAATAGAAATATACACTTGGCTTCAATGATACTTGCTTCATAAGAGTGATGTGACTTATGAATATAAGATATGTGAATATTGTCTTGTTACTGTATACAATATGGTACATTGAGTTGTTATCTGTGCTATCTTTGTATGTACAAGACATCATACAGTTTCACCACTTCGAGCGTTTGACACATACAGCAAATAATTTGACAGTAAACGAAATAAAACTTTGGTACACTACGTCATAGACAATATGACAACAGCGTGCTATAAATATCATGACAGCAAACTATACAAACAAGCGAGATATCTGAGCATTTCTCCCATAAATCTCAAAATAAATTTCAACGTGTAAACTTTTAAATCTGATGCATTGCCTATTGTTAGTGTACACGTTATACCTATAGGTAAAGCCATATTAACTCGCATAGTAGGCGAGTAGACAATACATTCAGGTAGCTGATTGCATATCACTGGATTTTATAACTAATAACAGAGTACCGTACACCGTTTCAAGGACACACTATCAGAAAATGATATCTGAGAAGGGAGATAATTTCGCTTGTCATAATTTGACATTTCGCTATACACATTTCAATATTTATAAGAAATCAAAGTACTGAAAGTACTGAAATATGTTATCTCCACAAAAACTGATCACTTGCTGAACTAAGACTGAAAGTTACATATTTTCTCAATCATTATCCAGAGGCAAATGTACTGTGCTGGTGCAAACCGAGTCCCATCCACACGTTTTTTTTCTCTAGAATAAATTACTGTTTGTTACTCCCAGAAAATGTATGAAATTTGCGGCTAACTGGTCACTGCTACCTAACTGTGAGAACTAAAGATAATAGCTGCTGTATTCATACGCACGAAATGTCTTGATTCGTAGTTTCCAAAATTTAACTAATAAACTGGGCCCAAAACTGTGAAAACTATAGAGAATAGTATAGGTAGAGTTTTAGAATCAAAGCAAGACAGACCAAAACGCCATAGGATAAGTTGGCACAAGGCACTATGCGTATTATGCGTTTATGCGTAGCACGACAATATGGCTGCCCCCATAGAAATTTGCGTGACATAATATGCTATCTCAAAGGAGATAACATATAATCAAAGTACTGAACGTACTGAAGTATTTCTAAGGGGAAAAAGTGTCGCCCGATGTGGGGTTTGAACCCACGACCCCCGTAACACTAGCACGGCGCTCTTACCAACTGAGCTAACCGGGCGATCATGTCTCAACACCACACCGAACACTACACTCCTCCCCTTCTTATATTTGGGAACCAGGCATCAACCTCACAGCTTCATGAGGAGTATAGCCTGCAACCCAAAGTACACCCAGGTACAATCCTGTTTACTTCTGACACCATTGAAGTATTTCTAAGGGGAAAAAGTGTCGCCCGATGTGGGGTTTGAACCCACGACCCCCGTAACACTAGCACGGCGCTCTTACCAACTGAGCTAACCGGGCGATCATGTCTCAACACCACACCGAACACTACACTCCTCCCCTTCTTATATTTGGGAGCCAGGCATCAACCTCACAGCTTCATGACTGTTTCCCTCATGTCCATTCTACCGTGGACTTCCCGACTAACCTTGGGTTTGTCGTTCGGCTTAGACTCAACCAGCCAGTATTGACGTAGTTGTCTTCCTTGACGAACCGTCTGCGTGTTTACTCTGGATATACACACACGCAGGTCGCTACTGGTGTAGTTTTGGCAAGGTAGGAATCTCTGTAATGGGACAGGACAAAGTGCAGCAAGCACACAGGTGAACTTACCAAACAGTGATATGATGTGCACTCCGTACAGTCAGCATGATAAATGACCTTCAAGAGACACCCAACTACCCGTGATATCGGCATTCGGTACACCTCGGCAAAGTAGTGCCGATGTGTATTCCTACGCGGAGCAGACAACTCGTCAGTAGCGTTAACCCCTGAACATTACACTCCACCCAATTTTCTTTTGAGGAGCGGACTCCCACGGGTTTACATGAATCAAATTCAATTGTCTTGTGCGACAATCATCATCTGTAAAATTAACACAGTTCCAAATCAATTCAATCATTGTCATACTCTGAATGTTTTTAACAACACAATTTAGTTGAACGAATGTTATACAACAAAGCACAGTTTCTTGAACTAGTTGCACGACGTATTTTCACATTATTACAAACTATAATGATTATCATGTCAATGTGCACCTCCTAATTGGTCCTCCAGTGGTCTTCCTTGAATGTTTATCAGTCAATCAACAATGCTCAACATTTTGAAAACATACCAGTTACCTTCTAAACTGCCTATCGGTTTACACATTAAGTATTTTCTGATCACAGAGTTCTGCACATATCTAAAACTTATTTCAGTAACTTTCCTGGACACTACCTAGTTCCGAATTTGCTGAAGAATCCTTACTTTCCATTATATTGTCACACCATACATTGTGCATGAATCCCATTTCACAGCATCACCCTGCGTGCAAAGTCGGTTGAGTTCGCCCTCTTGTGAGACCTGTGGAAAAACACTATCCTCCTTGCATATACTACCTTGACATGATCCTCTTGCAGACAACCAGACACACGTGTTTGCTAGGCACATGCATCCTTTGTCATTCAACCTTGAGCACATACCGTGTTCATGACACACAGCGTACTCCCTCGACAAAAACCGGGACAAATGTGTTTGCTACGCACATTTTCCCTGTCTGCATTTGGATACACATCTACTTTTATGCTCCTGGATCTTATTTTCCCTTTCTTATGGAATTCATCACATCTAGGGACTTGGTCCCAGCTTATATACTGATTTTCAGCAAATTTCCATACTATCTGCCTCTGGTGATTCAGATGAATGAATAACTGCCAGGTACTGCCGCTACACACCACTCACTGTCAAAATGCCTAGTCCCAAATGTGCACTTGATATCCACCGATAAGCTGACCATGCCCAACAGCCAGCTGCCAGAGACGTTGTCAACAAATAGCAAATCAGTCACCCTATTACAAGCTCATGTGTTACAACTTTCCCAAAGTGTACCCTTTAAATTTCTTCGAGCAATGTGGTCACTTCATGATTATATCACAGTGTACATGCAAATACT
The DNA here is from genome assembly GCA_029237695.1 of Conchocele bisecta. Classification (NCBI taxonomy): domain Eukaryota; kingdom Metazoa; phylum Mollusca; class Bivalvia; order Lucinida; family Thyasiridae; genus Conchocele; species Conchocele bisecta. Next base: position 67,464,785 of record CM055280.1, read on the forward strand.
AATGGCAAGTTCTGTACTTGGTACAGCAACTTCCTGGAAGTTGCGTCTTGGACACAAACTTCCTGCATCTAGACTTAGTCTAAATTCACATGCAACTCTGACTATAATTCTCCTCCACCAAACGTTTAGAGTGTTTGATTCACCAAAAGTGTACAAAATCGCCAACCGAAACCGCAAAAACATAATCACACCACCCGTAGATAATAAATACAGATCACAAACCGAAACATTCCAACAACGAACGAAATGGGTCAGCAATACCAAAACTCTATCCAGTCTCCATCTACATGCGAAAAACAGACCAACAAATCCTGTAACACAATACCAACTGAATTACCATACCAAAATTGATTACTATACTGTACATCAAAATCTAATAACAACAACAAAATGTGACAAATTCTGGTCAACAAACCCACATTTAGTCAAGTCAGACATTACTGGTTCTAAACACATTAAGGTCCATTTCATCCACATATTGATACAATAACTCAAAGCTGACTGATAGAACAGTTGTATTGAACTCGACCAGACACTACGGCTTGCAGGTACTAAATACCTTAACACCCATTTAATTAAATCATTGCCAAAATACCTATGACAACATAGACTAAAATCCCAGTTAACATGGTTATAACAAAAGTCTTTAAATATCAGCCAGATACGACGGTTTTACCGGTAATTATAACTCGTTCAGGTCCCTTTTATCCTACCATTGGTGAACTAATCGAGTCTTAGCTCACGACTGCTAGCACGTCATGAACCAATCCACAGCCATCATTGAACACAAATATATTCCTCCCAGATTGTTCACATAGAGACAATTACAAACGTCGCATCCACAAACACACAGTGAACCTAACATACAGAAACACAGTGCACAAACACACAATGAGAAACATAGGGAACACATGGTGGGAACACACACAAACGACATACAGGAAACACACAAACAATGGGAGGTCTCTTCACATGTAACACTGTGTTCAACAGCCACCAACGATGGAAGAAGCATGACTCGCTATTTCCGGTACCAAAGAACATTCATTATTATCCAACTGGGCAACAACATCCGAAACCAGACAAATTTTCTCCAAATTTCATAAACAAATGACTTGTGCAAAATATTACACACACAAAATAATGGGTGGGGTATTGTCAAAAACTCAACAAAGCCTATGTATGCACAAATGAAAACAAATGGCCCAAATTCATATTGCCACCGACCACTTTCGACTGATCAATCAAGAATAATTCACACAAACATCAGTTGCAATGACCTAAATTATATCAACCAACTAGCCAATGTATGGTTGAAACACGAGTCAAATGCACAGGCTGATCTGGGTCTGCACTGCCACTGGTCCCAAATTTAATGCACTTGGTGCATTACGGTTGCCAGTCCTAGTAATTTCCGCTGATCTGGGTCTACACTGGTCGTGTTTGATGCACTTGGTACATCAAACTGTCTAAGGTGGCAGTCCTCGGGCGATTTGGTTAGTTTCGAATTTTTCCTATGGGCCTTCTAGTAAATACATAAAAAACACATGTCTGTGGCTTATGAAAATGTTCTACAATTAATTAGCCAACATCATATGATGTTTTCCACTGCATAAAACACTTTTTTGCAAAAATATGTGATTTTGCTTGCATCTGTGTCATGCTGGCATGATTTCAGTTGCAGAAGAGTGCGAAACTGCTGCTCGGAATTTTCGTCCGAAATATTGCAGCATTTTATCTGTCAGAAAAGCAGGTCTGCTGCTTGAAAACAAAACGGTCAGTACCAGTACAGACTATGATCAGTGTGACAAGGTGGGATTGCAGATTGGTACAATGAGCAAGTATTAGTGCAGTGTCCGCATGGGATATTTGAAATCCATGTTGTGAAATGTGTGTCCGCGGCCAAATAAATGCAGATATGGGCACATTTTGTGTAAACATAGCAGAGTGCTGACAGCCTGTGCATTATGTCTGAGTTTGCGTTTGTTGTTAACATAGCTCTTGTACCTATCAGTAGTAAGTGCATGCATCAAACAGATTATGTGATTATTTGAAGTTAAAATATTCCTAAATTTGTTTCGGCTGGTGTCGCGGGCCCGAAAAGTCCATAAATTGCCTAAAATGTGTGAGGACTGCCACCTTAAGCAGAAAATGGTGATTCAGAAAATGTCCACAATTGAATTATTTTCTGTGTCAGTTGTGAGTGTGTCGTATTGCGATCAATACTATTTCAATTTCTATCCAGTTTGTTTTGCTGTCTTCACATAAATTGTCTGTTTACCAAGGGAGGTAATCTTTTAGAAGCAAAATTGTGAAAATAGATGAAATCTGAATTGTCACCGTGGTCATTCATTATTCACTCAGGTGTGCAAGTTGGCACGGTTTAAGTCATTTTATCGTGGTAACGTTCCTCTTGAGCTTGTATTCTGCATATTTTACCAGTTTCTCTTGGTTTACGGAAGGTAATTTACCGTTATTGAACGTTCAAGCACCCTCCGACAACCTCTGATACCCACGAACATGGCGGTATCATTTTACCAGTCTAAATTATCGGCCGCTGGTACATAAAAACATTAATTTAAGCTTCCTCAAGAACATTGGAATCTCTGGGCAGTGTAATAGCTGATGTGGATGTAAGAATAAAGATGGTTATATTGTCACGGCAACTGCCTGTCAAGGCAAACTAAGATGCGGCTGTTAGTCTATAGTCCATCGTTGTTATGTATCCAACCCAACGTATGACATTGCCTCCACGTATGCATTGTTTCCAGCGTATGTCCCAACAAACTGTGCACAAATCCTGTCCATACATCATACAAATAAGCCCATACCATTGAGAGTAGATGGATCTTTATTCTATACTCTGATTGCTCCAGTCATAGGGGTTACCACAGAATTATGTTTACACATAGTGAAATGGCAACTCAAATTTGTTCATTCATCAGGTTTCTGTATTGATTTCGCACTTTTAGTAACTACATTATGGACTAGTAGATGCAAATAGCTTCAACTAGTTGTTCGCAACCCAGTGTAGACCAGATGAGACTGCATATGAAAACGCGAAAGCTTATGTGAGTATTGCACATGTGTCGTAAAACAACTAGTCACTGCTACTTGCATATACCGGCTGATATTGTTATATTTTGACTGTTCTTGAATTAAATTTGTCCATTTTTGTCTCTGACATCTATTCCCTCATTATTGTATGGCAGAATGGACTGTATGTATACACATTGCAAACCCTCAATTCAGCTACAATGATCCTATTCATATGCATATTCACTGCTTTCATCTCTTTCATTCTGCTCATTTCCCTTCATTTATGTCGCGTTTCTGTCTGTTTCAGACGGCCGCAACCTGTACGGAATTGCCTTCGATACTTTGAGTTGCCGCACTTACACGTGTTCATGATCCAGCAGTTCTTGCCAGCTCAGCTTAGTTGTCACTGCCATATTGGGAACATCACCGGTGTTTCACCACCAGTGGACGGGACAGCAATAGAATTGGAACTCGCTTTTGAGGTGTGTGCACTATGAAGCCACCTTGCCATCTGCCATAATTTTATTTATAACCACTTATCTATAATCAAATGGACTATTTTACATCCTAAACTTCTAGACCACCTCTGCCAGACAGTTTAAGACATTGACCAAACTTAGACATTGCGTTTCGTTTCGTTCCGTACAGGAACTTCATGTTTTAGCCCACCATTTGAACCGTCTCACTGAGATGGTTCAAATGAGGGGTAATTGCACGAATACTTAACCAATGGCTTAAATTTCCGTCACGGAAATCACTTGTAGCCAATTCTGACTTACAGGTGCTAAGAGCTGTTTGTATGGCAGGGGTACATTTATTTTGTATGCCAGTTACCAGTTACCATACTTCCCTTAATCTGAGAGCCACTGCAACGTGAATGGCGCACTGGTCTAGATACTTTAATTACCAGATGGACGAGTCGTTAAATCATCTGATAGTGATTCCAGTTCATCAATGTGACATGGCAGTTCACAAGTAAGCTTCCAACAGACTTTGTGAGCATGTACAAGGGAACAGATGAGCAATTTTAAGGCTGCAGATCCTGTTGATCAGTGTTTTGCTCGTTTTGCTCGTACGGTGAACTTGCCACATGTGAAAGTGACATGAATCTTCCTCAAAGTGACATAGTTGCATGTTTTGGTGTTCTTGCATCTATTCCTCAACCAGTGGAAGAAATGGACAGTGTGAAAGTCATCTCTGTGTTCTGTAATTCCATTTTCAGCACATGTGGGCAGTGCTGGAAAGGCGGCGCTTTAAATGCTGAATTTGTCCGCAAGCGGGTCTTGAGCAAAAAATTCTCACTGCGGGCTTAACAGGTCACTTGGGCTACAATAATTTGCATGGTTTTGCTTGAAATTGATGTCTTTCCATGTGGCAGTGACGTGAGCGGGTACAATTTTTGAAAAAAAAGTTCTTAAGGTGGCAGTCCTCGGGCGATTTGGTTAGTTTCGAATTTTTCCTATGGGCCTTCTAGTAAATACATAAAAAACACATGTCTGTGGCTTATGAAAATGTTCTACAATTAATTAGCCAACATCATATGATGTATTTTTTCCACTGCATAAAACACTTTTTTGCAAAAATATGTGATTTTGCTTGCATCTGTGTCATGCTGGCATGATTTCAGTTGCAGAAGAGTGCGAAACTGCTGCTCGGAATTTTCGTCCGAAATATTGGCAGCCATTTTATCTGTCAACAGGCAGGTCTGCTGCTTGGAAAACAAAACGGTCAGTACCAGTACAGACTATGATCAGTGTGACAAGGTGGGATTGCAGAATTGGTACAATGAGCAAGTATTAGTGCAGTGTCCGCATGGGATATTTGAAATCCATGTTGTGAAATGTGTGTCCGCGGCCAAATAAATGCAGATATGGGCACATTTTGTGTAAACATAGCAGAGTGCTGACAGCCTGTGCATTATGTCTGAGTTTGCGTTTGTTGTTAACATAGCTCTTGTACCTATCAGGTAGTAAGTGCATGCATCAAACAGATTATGTGATTATTTGAAGTTAAAATATTCCTAAATTTGTTTCGGCTGGTGTCGCGGGCCCGAAAAGTCCATAAATTGCCTAAAATGTGTGAGGACTGCCACCTAAGTCAATACCTTTTACCAAGTTCTTAGTGTTCTGGGACTAGCCTGGTCGCCCGGAAAGACAGTAATTTCTACTTTCGATTTCAACTGTAAACACGATTTTCGCAGGTGCGCGGGCCGCTTACATCATGTACAATAATAGTCAAATAATAAACACAAACTATATAATGAGAGTTTATTCACACGTAAACAAGGACAATATATTAGAATGTATTCTTCCAACAACGAAAACTAATTTGTTGATTGTTTCTTCGAGTAACTAAACTGGAAACTATTGAACCGCATTTCTTCAGCGTTCGGGTTTTTCCGTGATTTAATTCGTGTTTTTCCGGAAGTCGGCCAAAATGTCTTTCAAACACCAATTCCTCCCCCGTCTTCGCGTGAGTTTTTTTAAGAACGCCTCGTCGCCATTATAATGTTTCCCTCATGTCCATTCTACCGTGGACTTCCCGACTAACCTTGGGTTTGTCGTTCGGCTTAAGACTCAACCAGCCAGTATTGACGTAGTTGTCTTCCTTGACGAACCGTCTGCGTGTTTACTCTGGATATACACACACGCAGGTCGCTACTGGTGTAGTTTTGGCAAGGTAGGAATCTCTGTAATGGGACAGGACAAAGTGCACTAAAGTGCAGCAAGCACACAGGTGAACTTACCAAACAGTGATACGATGTGCACTCCGTACAGTCAGCATGATAAATGACCTTCAAGAGACACCCAACTACCCGTGATATCGGCATTCGGTACACCTCGGCAAAGTAGTGCCGATGTGTATTCCTACGCGGAGCAGACAACTCGTCAGTAGCGTTAACCCCTGAACATTACAGTACTAAAACTAGGTTAGCTCCACAAGATTACTAACACTTATTATTTATTTACATAATTATGTTTAATGGCTTATCATCAGTTAAAGTCATTTTAGGTAGGTGTACAGGGTCAAATCTACGGTGGCACAGAGGTGACATTTGCAACATTTATTTTATCTCGTGGCCACGACTTAGTAAGTCGTGGCCACGACTTAGTAACTCGTGGCCACGACTTAGTATCTCGTGGCCACGACTTAGTAACTCGTGGCCACGACTTAGTATCTCGTGGCCACGACTTAGCTATGTCGTGGCCACGACTTACTAACGCGTGGCCACGACTTAGTAACTCGTGGCCACGACTTAGTAACTCGTGGCCACGACTTAGTATAGCTAAGTCGTGGCCACGAGATAGTAAGTCGTGGCCACGAGTTAGTAAGTCGTGGCCACGAGTTAGTAAGTCGTGGCCACGAGTTAGTAAGTCGTGGCCACGAGTTAGTAAGTCGTGGCCACGACATAGCTAAGTCGTGGCCACGAGATACTAAGATCGTGGCCCACGAGATACCTAGTCGTGGGCCAGAGTTATTAAGTCGTGGCCACGACTTACTAAGTCGTGGCCACGAGTTACTAAGTCGTGGCCACGAGATACTAAGTCGTGGCCACGAGATAAAATAAATGTTGCAAATGTCACCTCTGTGCCACCGTACAAATCCCATATTACATGTGTATGGATAGAAGGTTAATCCCAAAATCAGAACAGAATATTTACAGAAAATAAATATAGTCAGTGTGCATGTACAGTGTACTCGCCGTTTAGGCATAACACGACAATATGGCTGCACCCATAGAAATTTGAATACATAATATGCTATCTCAAGTGAGATGAGATATAAAAAAGGAAATTTCTTTATTTTATGTTGGGAAATGATACAAGTATACCAAATTTAGAAAGAAATTCCCGTTATATACGCTAGTGTTGTAGCCAACGATCGAAAAGCATGTTTATAAATACTGAAAAATCACTAGCGCATTTTCCCAGTAATAAAATACATATCAGTAGCCGATTTCACCAACATTGCAAAGTATTCTTATGCAGCAAAGCATACTTTGAGGGAGAAATTTTCAATTTAAGGCTAACTTTATTAATTTTTATTTTACTGAATGTATTACATTATCACAGCCAATTTTGCTGTGATAATGTAATAAATTCAGTATAACAATTCTGCATACATTTAATCATCAAATATATGAAATCGTTAGTTCTATATGACATAATGCATTTTGGGAAAAATAAATGATTACTCCCTCAAAGTATACTTTGCTAGGTAAGTATACTTTGCAATTTTGATGAAATCGGCTACAGGTCACCCATAGGGTCATACTTGTTTAGAAAACCGATAGAAGTCTACGGTGAACTGCCAACTGATTTGCTCGCATTTCATCCACATATGAGACCCAGTGCCTTTAATATAAAACGTGCAATTTAACTATGGTTAAGGCCAGTATAAAATATTTCGGGGGCGGGGGTGAACTTTCATTTTTTATTTAATATTTTCAGGATATCGGAAATACCGACCATCGACCATCGTTTGTGTTAACTCTTTTCATGCTGGGAATGAAAATAATGGCTATACTCTCTAACTTAATAGCAAATGACAATTCATCAATGTCTTTCTTATTTTTCTCTGAAAATATATAATTACCCATCGCATGTTCCCAACCAACCACCACGAATTGACAATAAAAAAAATCTGGGCGGGCCTTAATTCTCGGGGCGGGCGCTGATGAGAATCTAGCATGTATTTTATAATGGTCTAAAATCAGAATGTCTTCAAAATGAATAGGCTATATCAGTATATCTTACAAGAATGAGGTGGTGCCTATCATAGGAAGAATATATACGCGATAAAAGAACAGAACATAGTATCATATTAGCATGCACATTCAAGCAGCCAAAAATAATAGAACAGGAAAATCATTTTCGCATGGAATTAATATTTTCTCTAGTTGTTGTTAAAAATTCAACATAGCGAAAATGAAGCTTTCAAATTTACAAGATATACATGTAAATGTCAGATAAACACATTGATACGGTAAAATAACCAATTGCTGCATGTGTATGTTCTTTATTAATAAGTTATTGATACAGCTTTGACCGTTTTATATCGCTATCATATCAAACACGCCAGATAACCGATTGGAAAAATCACTCTTCCATGGGTTACATTAAAGAGATGGGGTTAAATTGCTACACTCCCGAGAGGTATGGAGCGGGGTAGCATTTTCGTTTCTAGTACGGAGCTAGCAGTAAAAGGGGGAGGGGTGAACGATTTTCTATATATTTCAGTACTGATCTTGCAAGTTACATCAGTGTGATTTACAAAGTTAACTTAACCCACACACCAATCAGTTTTTGTGGAGATAACAGAGTTCAGTACTTTCAGTAATGTGATTTCCTATTTTAACCTGGTACTCAGCCAACTTGGACATAAACACTGTACTGTAAGTTGTACGGGTCGGTAAATTAAGACACCCACAAGATGGCGGACTTGAAAAAAAATTGAAAGTAAGTGCTTCAATTTTTACTGTTTTCCTCTTTAAAACTAACAAACATCACGAAGTAAACGTGGTAATCAATCATGTGTATAAATGTTGTCTGAACCGTCGGTTGCTATTGTCAGGGTCCATGTCTCGCTAATATAAGCGGAAAGGACAAAAAAATGAAAAAATTAAGTGAGAGGACGGTCTTTACTGAGCTCGCATACGGTAATTTCTGTATGCATTTTGAATCTTTCACTTGATGTTACATCATTGATTGTTGCTCTTTCCGAATATGTGCTCCTCGTTTCCACACCTTAATTGCAAACATTTCAACAATGACTTAGAAAAAATCACAACTGGACGGAAAAGACTCCGGAAGCCAGTGGAGTAAAAATATGTCTGTACGATCACAACGAAATCTGTACGGTATAGACATGGCCATGCATGGCGCCGGTGAAACACGAAGTTGGCTATAATATGTAAGCACCACAAGCTTGACACAGTTATTCGGTTATATATGAAGGATAAAACAACAACACCACCCGACAATACAGTTAACTTAGGCCATAACAAGTGCAATTTATCGTCATGGATAAATAAAATAGTACTGTAAAGGACAAGGGGCAATAAGGCGAAAAATCGGCCCACACCCAAATTGGAAAATAACAGTGTAGTATTGTACATCAATTTGGATTTGATATCTTAAACACTTTCCTGACAATATCGTTTTTAATGATACAACCCAATGGCACATTTCAAGGGACTGTAACGTCAATTTGAGGTTAAAATATGTAAGATGACGTTACGTTACGGGGAAGTGGGGCATTTTGTGATTTCAATACAATTGGCATTCCATAAGACAAACATCATGTAGCCCGCAGGAAATAATTGATTGTCACGATTTAAGACAATATAACTGTATGGGCCTAAACATCTTTTTAATTTCAAGATGGCTGACCTTTTCAAAATGGCCGTAATTTTTATCAATGTCATGACTATATACGAGTATGGCTTATGCAAACGTAGATTTAAACAAAGGTAAAATTCAAGACATGGCATTATATTTATTGCATATTGTCTATATAATTCACAATTTTTGTTTCAATTAATATTTGAAATGATTCCATGTTACCATGACAACAGAAAACAATAATAATGTATTGATAGAAATGTAAATTCATTATTTTGTACTGCAAAATACAACATTTCTTCTTTTTTTTTCAAATAATCAACGACTCCTGACTACATTATATAGCATGAACTTACATGTATCCTCAATATTTCAATATGTATACATGTTATCATGGTAACAAAATCACACATGCACTAAAATGTGTCTTAAATGACATACTTATGTTAGTAGAACATGCTAAACATTGTGAGACTCAGAGTGTATATATAATTATGGTCATAGCATAATGCTGCAGTCAAAGAAACATTTGTATTTGTGACAATACCAACAAGTTGGAAAAATGGCAATAATGTGTAGTAATACGTGTTATTTTGTTTATCGGTGTAGCAGCGCGTACATACTAAACGTGTTACCAAGTACAGACATAGTAAATGTTTTGAATGACATTACTGTCACACCTCAATTAGACTCGTGACTCAGAAATATCAATAGAGTATTTATTTACAAGATATACACGGTATTTGCACTGTACAAACTTATAAGGGTGTGATAGAGTATCGTTCACTACTTATCACTTACCCGCTCTCTATATGACTCCTACAATACTAAACCTTCTACCGTACTACTCCCCTTATTACCCTCCTACTCAATCTATGCTATTCCTCCTATGCTACCCCTTCCTTTAGTACACCTCCTACGATACCACCTATTTCTATACCCTCCTCCTATACTACCTCTCCACCCATGATGCTAACTTCAGATACTGCCCCACGAGACTCCTAGTACCTTACCTATACACGTAATGTCAATTAATCATTCATATAATATGTCATACCATTCGGTAATAATGAACATGAAACACATGCATGCACATATCATATCACAATTACAATAAATTAGATAAATTACCAAATTTGTCACAGTTACAAGTTTGTCACAGTTACAAGTTTGTCACATTTACTATTTCATCATGTGTCCTATTGTTGTACACTCTATATGATTCTCCTAATATGTGATAGTTAAGTTATGTCTATAGCATAGGACTGTACATAAACACGCACTGTTGCACACACATGTCAAGTTCCATAGTAGCTACACGAACTGTAGCATCGTAACGTACCGTAATGACAGTTACACCAATTACGTTGCATGTATATATCATGAAACACTCGCACGTATAACACCAATACCGCTGCACACACTGTAGCAAATGATCAATGGGTTACACAACGTAGCCACACACACTGTAGCAAATGATCACTGGGTTACACAACGTAGCCACACACACTGTAGCAAGTTACACACGGATTGCACCATATATGTTGTACACACTGTAGCATGTTACCTCTTGGCTACGATTACACAAACTTTGCTACACACACTGTAGCAAAGCATTACTGGTTACACCATATATGTTGCAAACACTGTAGCTTTATCCAACCTGGTTACAGTTACACAAACTTTGCTACACACACTGTAGCAAGTTACACATACGGGTTACGCCGCATCTGCCACAAACACTGTAGCAAGTTACACATGCGGGTTACGCCACATCTGCTACACACACTGTAGCAAGTTACACATGCGGGTTACGCCACATCTCCTACACACACTGTAGCAAGTTACACTGGAGCACGATTCTGCCTCGTCTACACATAGCCTTCCGTCACTGGTCTACTCTAGGCAAGAATGCTGCGCCTACACCCGTCGCTACGTCTGGGGTGGACACTGCAATACAAAGTACAGCTACATTTGCACCTTGCTATACATTAACATACTTGCATATTAATAGTTGGTAGAGCCTTTACAAATACAATCCAGTCAGTTTGCAGACAAAAGTTGTGCACACATTTATGCAGCTAATATAGTTCCAATTTAGAAAATAAAAACTGCTCTAGATTCCACTATTGTATCCCTTATCTCTTACATCTACTACCTAACAACACTGCACGGTACTTACGCCAACTGAGCTGTATAAGACGACATAAATCCTGAATATTTGCACAACACACATCCAACTTCACCAAACTTTCCCAGCTGACTGTCCAGAGTATTCACACAAATTTATCACCTACAGAAATTTACTCATCCTACCTATCTACAACTAAGCCTAGCCATTGTGACATAATTGCACCCAAAGCCTTGACCAGAGTGACCATTCCCAATACTGTTAATACCCACAGGCACTTGGATAAATTACCATTCCTATATCCACAGGTACTCGATACCAGTACATCAGATCGTGACATTACTCCCCCCTTAAAGCAAATTTCCCACAATTTGTCTCATTCCGATCTGACGTACACCGATTACCTTCCACCTATGGTACGTCGAGAACCTCATCACTATATCCCTTCCTCTGGAGAACATCTACTTAGGAGATCAGCACCTACATTGTCCACTCCTCTAACATCACGTAGAGAGAATCTGTATGGCTGTAAAGCCAGTGCCCATCTCATAACTCTCCCATTGGTCACCTTCGCCTTGGTCATCCAAATCAGTGGCTGGTGATCCGTTTCCAACACAAATTGTCGCCCATACAAATACTTCTGAAACGTTTGTATACCCCACACAATAGCTAAGCACTCTTTCTCAATCGTAGAGTATGCTTTCTCGCTAACCAAAAGCTTCCTACTTGCATACATGACAGGAAATGTCTCCCCATCACTCTCCTGCAAAAGCACAGCACCGATACCCACATCAGACGCATCTGTTCTCATTGTGAATCCAAGTGATAGGTCTGGTAACTGAAGGATTGGACCACTAGACATGTTTTCCTTGAGTGTCTGGAATGCCAATTCCTGACTATCTGTCCATTCAACAACATTCATTCTACCATCACCAACAACATGACCTACACTTTCTAACATATTCTGTCCGATGGTGGTCAGAACATCTTGATACTTAGTCAAATGTGTACACACCTGTTCCGATTGCTCTGTGGTTAATGTGTCCGCCACTGTAACTTCATTAACAGTTTCAGTTTCTTCCAACACAGGAGATATTATCTGCGGTTGCTCATTCTTACCATGCTCCTCACAATCCTCACAATCCTTACTTGGAGTTGCATTCCCTAAGCCTGAACATACATACTGCAAACTAGTCATCCCCGCTGCACAGATAATGGTGTTCGCTGCTACCCTATCAACATACCTCTTCAACAAATTTGTGTGATACGTATGTATCTTACCATTCACTTTCACTCTGTAATCACCAATACCAACCAGCTCCACTATTTCATATGGTCCTTTCCACTGCGTCAAAAGCTTGTTCCGATCAGTTGGCAACAACACCAGCACTTTCTGGCCTACTTCGAGCAATGACATCTGCTCAAAGGTATATTATTAACCCTACCTTTTGGTATAGTTGTCTGACATATGTTACAAGACATGCATTGCCGTCTAACATCTCTCCCTAATCCTGGCCAATAAAATTGTGACTGTATTCTATCAATAGTTTTCCGAACACCAAGATGACCTCCCATAAGTGATTTGTGAGCTACTTTCATTACTTGTCCCTTAAGGGTCTTAGGAATCACTACCTGCTCAAAGACTCTTCCATGTTCCACTGTTGGTGATGAAAACTTCCGACCTAACACTCCATTCGTGTACATAAATGTTGATACATTGTTACCTGTATGCCGTTCTTCTCTGCTGTTTCCTAACTCGTGCAGTTTCGCTATACTTACATCTTCTTGCTGTTTCTCTATCAATTGCTCTCGGTCTATGGATATATCAATCTCCACTGCCGGTTTCAACGGTTTTATGAGTTTATACTTATCCTTCGTTTGACTGCGTGTCTCTACTGCACTTACCGTGTTGTAGTCTTCTTTTTGCCATGTTGGGTCTGGATCGTATGGGTGTCTAGCACCTGGAATGTTAACTAAAATCACATCATATAGGGTTCGTTCCATACACGCTGCATGTACTGTACCTTTGTAGTAAGGGGTGTCTAGATCTACTAAACTAACTGGACATTCCACTTCGGTTCCATTTACCAATTTACAATGTTGTGTTGCTCCAGTCAATTTTGTACCACAGTCTATTACCCGATTAATAATCACTCCACTACACCCAGTAACCCTCAAAACACTAATTTCCTTACCGTTTACAAATCCCTTATGCACGGGCATGTTCTGTAAGTGTGTCTCTACAGTACCAATACTCACTTTCACTTGGGGTTCGTCTGGTTTCTTTTCTGATGATACATTTGTATGCTGTTGGTCATATATGTGTTCAGTTTTCCTTACTTCGACACTAGACACATTAACCTTGTTCCTTGGGCACTCTCTTGCCATATGACCTACCTTTGCACATACATAACATTGTCTCTCATTTGGGGGAACATAAAGTTTTCTGTTACCTGTATCACTACCCGACCTGGTTGGTTTTGACTTACCATCATCAGATTTGTTATGTTATGTTGCAAATTTATGAGATCTGCCCTGATTATAATACGGAGTGTCTCTTGCCTCAAGGAAATGTTCAGCTAATTGGGCCATATCCATTGCGGTGGTTGGTTTTCTCTCCCTCAAAAACACACTTAAATCCTTACCGGTGATGTTGAGAATCTGTTCTCGAAGTAATAAATCCTTTACCCCATCAAAGGTTTGTTCAGTTTCACTCAGTTCCACCCACCTTGTGAAGTAATTTTCTATTCTCACTACAAATTGACTAAATGTCTCACCTTGTTCTATATTTGATGTCCGAAATTTTCTGTGAAACCCTTCCTCTGTCATCTCATATCGCTTTAACAGAGCCGTTTTTACATTCATGTAGTCACTAGCATCTGCTACTGTCATCCGAGTGTATATCTCCAAAGCTTTACCTTTTAACAAAGTACTAAGGTAAGTTGCCCACTGGTCTTCTGGCCAACCTTGTACTATTGCTATTAACTCAAATCGTTTTAGATAAGAATCAAAGTTATCTTTGGTTTCCTCAAACGGAGGTAATTTAGGTGCCTTTGGTATTGAGGATGAAGAACCATTATGTCTGTTACTGTAAGTAGTTCTATCGGATTCTCTACTAGATAGTCGCAACCTTTCTCTTTCCAACTCAAACTCGTTAGCAAGTCTCTCCTTTTCTAAAGCCAACTTCTCACGCTCAAGTAAACTAGCTTGTTCCTCTACATGTATCTTAAAGTCTCGCTCACATGCTCTCTCATCTCGTTCTATCTTAGCATGTTCCGCTTTCTCCAATCTCTCCTCTCGCTCTCGCTCTCGCTCTCGCTCTCTACTAACCTGTTCTTCTACAAACTTCTGTAGAGTTTCTCCACTATACCCTAACCGTTCGCCCAAACTAATAAGATTTTCCATGATGACTTAACTCTACATCTAAGTCCACGAACTGAGTTCACAGTATACCCTTATTCTGATCAGTCACTATCACATCAAAGTATGAAAGGCAATTAGCTTACCATTACCCGGATTCTCCACCAAAATGTCACACCTCAATTAGACTCGTGACTCAGAAATATCAATAGAGTATTTATTTACAAGATATACACGGTATTTGCACTGTACAAACTTATAAGGGTGTGATAGAGTATCGTTCATTACTTATCACTTACCCGCTCTCTATATGACTCCTACAATACTAAACCTTCTACCGTACTACTCCCCTTATTACCCTCCTACTCAATCTATGCTATTCCTCCTATGCTACCCCTTCCTTTAGTACACCTCCTACGATACCACCTATTTCTATACCCTCCTCATATACTACCTCTCAATCCATGATGCTAACTTCAGATACTGCCCCACGAGACTCCTCTAGTTACCTATATACACGTAATGTCAATTAATCATTCATATAATATGTCATACCATTCGGTAATAATGAACATGAAACACATGCATGCACATATCATATCACAATTACAATAAATTAGATAAATTACCAAATTTGTCACAGTTACAAGTTTGTCACAGTTACAAGTTTGTCACAGTTACTATTTCATCATGTGTCCTATTGTTGTACACTCTATATGATTCTCCTAATATGTGATAGTTAATTTATGTCTATAGTATAGGACTGTACATAAAAACGGTGGTTAATGCTGGCTTCACGCACTGTTGCACACACATGTCAAGTTCCATAGTTGCTACACGAACTGTAGCATCGTAACGTACCGTAATGACAGTTACACCAATTACGTTGCATGTATATATCATGAAACACTCGCACGTATAACACCAATACCGCTGCACACACTGTAGCAAATGATCAATGGGTTACACAACGTAGCCACACACACTGTAGCAAATGATCACTGGGTTACACAACGTAGCCACACACACTGTAGCAAGCTACACACGGATTGCACCATATATGTTGTACACACTGTAGCATGTTACCTCTTGGCTACGATTACACAAACGTTGCTACACACACTGTAGCAAAGCATTACTGGTTACACCATATATGTTGCAAACACTGTAGCTTTATCCAACCTGGTTACAGTTACACAAACTTTGCTACACACACTGTAGCAAGTTACACATACGGGTTACGCCGCATCTGCCACACACACTGTAGCAAGTTACACATGCGGGTTACGCCACATCTGCTACACACACTGTAGCAAGTTACACATGCGGGTTACGCCACATCTCCTACACACACTGTAGCAAGTTACACTGGAGCACGATTCTGCCTCGTCTACACATAGCCTTCCGTCACTGGTCTACTCTTGGCAAGAATGCTGCGCCTACACCCGTCGCTACGTCTGGGGTGGACACTGCAATACAAAGTACAGCTACATTTGCACCTTGCTATACATTAACATACTTGCATATTAATAGTTGGTAGAGCCTTTACAAATACAATCCAGTCAGTTTGCAGACAAAAGTTGTGCACACATTTATGCAGCCAATATAGTTCCAATATAGAAAATAAAAACTGCTCTAGATTCCACTATTGTATCCCTTATCTCTTACATCTACTACCTAACAACACTGCACGGTACATACGCCAACTGAGCTGTATAAGACGACATAAATCCTGAATATTTGCACAACACACATCCAACTTCACCAAACTTTCCCAGCTGACTGTTTAGAGTATTCACACAAATTCCTCACCTACAGAAATTTACTCACCCTACCTATCTACAACAAAGCCTAGCCATTGTGAGATAATTACACCCAAAGCCTTGACCAGAGTGACCATTCCCAATACTGTTAATACCCACAGGCACTTGGATAAAGTACCATTCCTATATCCACAGGTACTCGATACCAGTACATCAGATCGTGACAATTACAACATGCTTATATTGAAGTTTTATACTACTATGTATATTTGGTACAAATAATATTACATTACATGACCGTATATACATGCAGGCTCCAGATAAGGAATTAGTAATTGAGTCACAAGGTTGATTTTTAGTGTTACAAAACTCAATTTTGTCAGGACAAAATTGGTTTTGTACACATAATTAACCTGTCCTGCATGGCGCCCCGTAGAACGGGACCGTACAGCATAATTATTAAAGAGCGTACACATGCGCCCCGTGTTCGATCTTCAAGTTGTAAGTACATGTATATCTGATGGTCGTCGCCAGACAGGATACGTTTGTTTTCTTTGAGTATTCCGGTTTCAACCCAAATTAAGAAACATGCAGACGCCTCCATCGACGCCCGACTACAATTGTTCTCGCGTTTGTTTGTAATTGTTATATAAATAAAGTTTAAAAGAAATATTAGCATTATGAGTACATAATACTGATTTTGTTAGGTGTTATCTAAAAATACCGGTCGTATGGTTATTTAGTTTCAAATGTCATTTCACAAGTCGTCCATATAATATATTATAAAAATCATAAATGCAATATCATGAATATGCCCATTTGTATAAAAATAATAGAACAAAATTACTACTTATTTCCTTGAAGGAAACTGAATAAAAAAAAGACAACTATCTGAACAACTATGAAAACAACTGTACAATTCTGCCACGCATATGCAACATTAACATATTTGTGAGCCGTAAAGCGTACGGCTATAAATAGGACAACTTATTGCAATGACGCAACAATTCCAAGCGTCAAAATCCGACGTGACGTTGGTAAATTTATGTGTAACTTTGCGACGTCATTTTCGGCCTTTCATGACGCTGAGCGCGGCCCATATATGTATATACACGTACTTACTACCAATTATATCATATTAGTGACAGTGTCCAACCTTTAATTATATTCGCACGTGTAAGCTCCAAACATTGTTTTCTTATTATATTCAAGGACGTAACATCTGTATCTAAAAGTATGCGTATAATTTCGCACTACAATAGAATTGTCAGTAAAAAAGGAGTTTATACATAATTAGACAAATGATCTATATTAATGTAATTGTGGTGTCGCCAGATTGCCACACATATATATGTTTTATTCATGGTTTATGACTGGAGACTTGTCCTTCCCACTATGTAATTACTAATTTGATAAATTAAAGCTATTTAATCCATGTCTCTCAGAAACAAATCCGTGGTGTCTAATTCCCGGGTATGGGGCTGTTGAAAGTAGAATTTGCCTGTACACCCGATGGACATCTAATATTACATGACAAACAATTATTTGATTGTTGAATTCCTACATCGACATATTTTGTTGTTAATCTAATTTGCTGTGTACACCCCACTTACCACACAGCGGAGAATAAACATTTATACAGGAATTAATTATTGTCTTCCTTTGCTCAGTAGAGTTGATAGTCAAGTTCGACTCAAATCTGTGCTTACCCCTTTCAACACTAGATACCTCTCAGTACCGTAACCAGGATGAGGAAGATGAGGAGATCGCCTCGTCTCTTAGTTTACCGATATGTTTTGTTGCTGAGAATTAAATAATCCCCGGGGGAAATGGCCGGCAGAATGCTCCCTGACCCCCATATCGGAACTTTGTTCACATAATCTGTTTTTTACCTCTGGTTATGGCCCTGCAAACAGTGTATATATCCTGATGAGCCGACTCGTAAAGAGCCGTCTCATTCAAGATCTGCATCAATCGATCATTTGAATATATTTTTTTAATTTTTACAAAATGACCCCCTTTTCTGGATAACGGAAGTCTCAAACTTAACATGAAACAGTTCATGTCAGTTATCTAGTAAAATAAAATACAAAGTCGTCGGATTTTTAAGAAATACAATGGTGTGTATTGTGATAATATAAATAGAAAACTTACATTATGGAAAGCAAAAAAAAAGATATAAAGTTCCAGACACATCATATGAGATATTTAAATATCCGATAGCTAGTACGTATTACAGTATATCCCATTCCAATAACCAACCAAGTTCACACACTTGTAGGGCTCCAGATAAGGAATTAGTAATTGAGTATTGTCACTCAATCATTTCTGAAGCAATTGGGCATGTTGGGTATTTCAAAGTTTCAATTGGGTAAAATATAATAACACTACTGTTTACACATCAGCAGACCGCACGTATTGAATAGTTTGCTTCTAAATTAAAATATGTCTTGGCATTTCATTAGAATTGTCTCCTTGGAGACAATTCTAATGAAATACCAAGATGTCGTTTCATAGAAAAATAAGAAAATATGCTATATTAATAATATTTCTTGTCTGTTTATTGTTTTCTGTAGCATGATCAACTGATCAATATTATATTTTTAAAGAGATGAGTTGTTGTATTTAACAAAATGGGTAAACTTTATAAATTTTTGAGAAAATGAAATGTTGCCAAACTCGAATGCGATTTCAGGGCCTTACCGCACCTTCCTCTTTGCCAAATGATCAATATGTTAAATCCACTTGTGTCTGATGAAAATCTTGTGATTATTCACATCTAAAATAGCTTTAATTAACTGCCCCCGCGCGTAGCCGTGGTCCGAGTCGATTTGTATCTACAGGGGCCTGACGACGACTTGATTTACCAGACTATATGAACGGTCAGTGAATTGAATACATGTTTGACGGTATTATATTCCTATATTTAACCATAGATATAGAATATAGATTATGTCTACGATTTAACAATGTGAGCTGGTTATCGTTAAATAATGTCTTAGTGCGTGGGTTCTACCGCTAAATAAACTCGAGTAGGTATGCTTACTCGTTTGTTTGACGTAAGCTAGGACCCAATCACTCGTGCATTATTTCAAGATAAAGTTATATAGCTCACCTAGCTTTAATTTGATGCAAATTTGGGCCTCGTTAGATAGATTTAGAATAATGATGGATAAGTTGAAACAGATGGTTACATGAATTAGATATACAAATTGTACAAGCGTGTGTGACATTTATTTACAAATACAATGTTCCGGAGCAGAGGTGAGTGGGACCGATAGTTGTGTGGGGATTTGATGGGGGAGATTGTTAGGCGTGTGAGCATAATTTCATAGAAAATGTTTAGGGATTTTAGTACACTTTTCTGTTAGTTAGGTCTCGGCCGGACCTCATGAATGTATGCAACAGTATAACACGTGCAAGTATTCGATGGTGAAGCCTCCATGCAGACCCTCAACCAATGTCAATGTTCCATGAAAGAACTCGGATATCATGTGAAGTGATGGAGGAATGGTTGCAGTCTTGGTTAATCATTTACATCCGTTCAAGATATTCATTTATGCTACTTGTTTTATACTTTTCCTCTCATGTGCACGGCACGAAAACTGGTAACTCACATGGATTCATGTTTAGCGGTGACGAGTCCTCGAAGAAACCTATAATAAAGTTGTTATTTGCACATCATCATGTATAGTCGGTGTGTAACTATAGATGCTGCATCTACAAACAGGTGACGAGTGTTAAATTAAACCAGGATAAGTTACTATACTTGAACATACAGCTTGGGTCCAACTCGATTTGGCAATCATCGACACATACAAAGTTTGAAACGACATAGCTAATACCATAAATATTACTTTGGTTTTAAGACACGGGGTTTGTGGAATGTGACGCGAGAGGGTGGATATATATCAGATATAACAGGGTGCGCTGAAAATTCAGCGGTGGAGCATTCTTTTCTTTCTTTCTTTTCCTCTGTATTTCCTTCCAGTACGTGGAACACCAAGCACTTTCTATGTTATTAGCTGAGCACTTGTATAATGTAAGATTTCTGGATTGTGTATTAGTTGAGAACCTCCACCCATGTTTCAACTCAGTAACGTATTAACAGGTATACTTTGTGAATATATACAGGTATACAGGTAAATAACCAGGTAAATTACGACAAAATAAATAATGAACAGTAAACCATTTCCGATGCTAGGAATTTCCCGCGCAAAGCGTGGACGTACGTAAATGTTTTTGTTTACAAAGTTTCCCAACATAAAATTCTTGCAAATATTAGATACATGTACATAGATATGGACTAATCGGTAAATTAATGTACAGTTTATTAATGTATTCACCAGTATTAAGGAGTTGTGATTTAATTTTACCAATGATGTAAAACAACAAATCTGCAAAACCTGTAAATTTGTACCATAAACCGATGTATACCAAAACCCGACAACGTTACTAGGAAATGCACACCATTTTGGTAGTTGAGTTAGTTTGCGTAGGGTAGGGCACAGGTGATTCTAGCTTGTCTTTGTTGGTCAATTATTTGCAATATCACGTCGTAACCCCCATATAACAATATTCGAGGGAACTAATTCTACTCCTTCCGTAAATTGTTATAGTCCCTATTCTCCTGAATCCGTGCCCCTAAGCACATACATTCATATTGTGTGTTATATTCTGATTAATTCCTGAAAATGTATACATCAACATAAAGTTCAAACACTTGGCTATGAGTGCACATAAGGAATTCACCAAAAGTGTTGTTTATGCAAGTCTTATAGAGTCCCTAGAATCCACCAAAGTCGCCTAATTGATCTTTAAACTTCTCATCAGGTTTGTGCCATATAGCTTTTTGCACATTTGAGAGACATTCATTAATCACTCGTACAATAAAGAAGTTGCTGCCTAGATGAGCCAAATTTAAATATGTTGAAGTCTAGATTCACCTAGAAATCAACATATCACATTTTATGCATAATTTGCGAACAGACCCTCTTCAGATTAAGGAAGTATGTAGAACAATCACAAAATAGGTGGTAAATCACAATTGTATGTAACTGTAACTTAGAAAACTGTGGGAAACAACTTAAAATACCTTTCTAAAATAATTTTCAATTAACTCTATTCTTAGAATATGCTTATTCACTTGTGGCAGGTGGGAGCATGCGATGGGTAATTTAACGATCGGGGTTCATCCTTACCGGAATCCCGACTGGAGACCTGGTTTGGCCCTCACATACGTCTTTGGCATTTTGTATGTGACAGTTGAATCTGGTTATACCCCTTATAAGAGTAATCCTATCGGTATTACTTTTAAATAGGGGAAGGGGCCAAGTGACTTTGGTGCGGTATGGACCTGGCACCAGGTCAGGTTATTCTAATTTCAGGGCTGAATATGTTGTATCTCGATGTAAATATTCCGTTCTGATTTTGGGATTTTCCCCCCAATGCAGCAGGTTAAAATGGGATCGAACCTGTTTGCCCGGCCTTACATGACCTTAGCTGTTGATAGGCTGTTAAACACCAATAAACAAACTAATTAATTAATTAAAGCTGACCTTTGTCGATCTTTTTGTCACCGATTACCAGCTTCGAGAGCCCAACAGCACATGTTCAGCATTGTGCATGTGAACTCGGAAAACAATTTTCTTATACTCGTGACGAAATTTTCGCCGTTTTTTTTTTGTGAAAATTTGCTGCGTGCTATTGGCGGGAACTACTTTTTTGGCCCAAAATATAGATGCGCGTTGTACACCAGTGCGCGCAATACACAGTGGAATACGGTAGGTGACTTGGGTGGATTATTTCTAGGGACTCTAAGACTTACATAAACAACAATTTTGGTGAATTCATTATGTGCACTCGTAGTCAAGTGTTTGAAGTTTATGTTGATGTTTACATTTTCAGTAATCAGAATATAACACACAATATGAATGTATGTGCTTAGGGGCATGGATCCATGAGAACAGTGACTACTCTATACATATTTGCATATTTGAGACACCATTTCTTTAATCATTTAAGAATATACAGGGCTCCAGATAAGGAATTAGTAATTGAGTATTTTCACTCCATCATATCTGAAGCAATTGGTTATTTCAATATTTTAATTGGGTTAAATAAATTAACATTACTGTTTACACATCAACAGACAGCAATTATTGAATAGTTTGCTTCAAACTGAAAACATGTCTTGGCATTTCATTAGAATTGTCTAATGAAATACCAAGATTCGTTTTCTGTAGCATGATAAAGGTATCACAAATTTGTTATTGCTTTTTGATACTCACTACTTCTGATTTCAATTGGGTTTTTGGCAATTTTAATTGGGTATTTACGCAAATACGCAGCTTATCTGGAGCACTGAATATATATACTAAAAACAAGTGTCTTTGGGTGGAAGGGGGTGGAAGGTGGGAAATACGAAGTATTTGGAACAGTATTTACGGAATACTCTTAGTCAGAGCTCCAGTTAAGGTGCGTAATTTGACCAACTTGGGGTGAACTTTTGTCAATTCTTCATCAAAAATGGCCAGTTGGGAGTCCTTTAGAATCGTCTCATTGAGACGATTCTAAAGCACTCCCAACTTGCCATTTTTTATGGAGAAATAAGAAATTTACCTCCAAATTACGCACCTTAACTGGAGCTCTGGAAGACAAGTGGCATATGGGGCTACGACGTGATATTGCCCAATGTATGTATATACATGAAACATGTTTCTAAACGATGTACAAAACAATTCAAATGCGCCTGGGTCTGAAGATTGAGTAATTATGAAAGGTACTAAGCTGACATTCGTTACCATTGTAAGAATATGCCACACGAAGACGTATTTTATACTTGCCTATACAAAGTGTTACAGCGTGTCGAAACCGCTGTTTGGGGTGGGTTTTCGGCATAGATTTTACAGTTGCTAATACTACGACCAAACTTCCACTCACATATTCCCAGGCCTTACATGACCTTAGCTGTTGATAGGCCGTTAAACACTATTAAACAAACAAAACTCACATATTCAATTCGCTCCAGACACCAAGATGAATTACCAGGTGATAACAAGTCCACAGCGATTCAGTGGTCAGGTTCGGTACACCGGCCAGCTGACCGGAACTGTGAAGTGGCGGACAGGGGCCATAACTCTGACCAAACTGGACACCGGTTGGAACCTCAAGATGACATACGACTGTAACAACTACAGCAACCCGAACCATTCCGTGCTTAATATGAACGTAAGTTATTATACCCCAGGGGCCCGTTTCACTAAACTTCTTACGACTAAAATGTTCGTAAGTGCAAATTTAAGATCGTCTGTATATTTCAATTTATGGATTTACATTTATTGAGCATAGGCTGCATATGCATCCTATGCTCAATAAATGTAAATCCAATAATTATTTACAAGAAAACAATGTTAATGTGAAATTTACAGACTATCATAATTTTGCACTTACAAACATTTTAGTCGTACGAAGTTTAGTGAAACGGGCCCCAGGTATACAAGTATGTTCGAATGGTTTCCAGTTTTCGTATTTTCGTCCGTAAGATTTTATTTAAACTTTTTGTTTGTCTGTCTAGGCGACCGGGGTATCCGTGAGCCTCTGCTCACTTGCTCCAGTTACTGATGAATTCATTATAGGAATGAATGACCTTTTTGTGGAATTTATCGGGGTATAAACTTGGAAAAGTCGTCCAGTATTCCCGCGACTTCCGGCCTTCGTCCAGTATTCCTGTGACTTTTCCAAATTTATATCCCCAATAAATTCCACAAAAAGGCCATTCATTCCTTATAATTCCAGCATTTGAAATAAATTCATCAAGAAAATGTGTTTATTTTCCGTTTTCTTAAGAATTATTTTAACTGCGCCTCGGAAAGTAGTTCGGTGTGTGAGTTTACTGGGATATAATTTTTGGACAGAGACTTGCTACGGGCCAATCAAATGTTAGGGAATTGTGTAAATATTTTTGTGCTGGAAATATTATCTTCATACCAAAGCATTTTGTATTACTCATTTCATGTTCATTAAAGGAAAACAATTAGTATGCCACCGCAACTTAAACGTAACGTAAAACATTTCCCTCTTCCAGCGATCCATCCGCAGTTATGCCCCTTTTTTGACTCTGAGATTTTTTTGTCCTTGTCCAGTGAACTACTTCTATCGATCCATCCACAGTTATGCCCCTTTTTCGACTCTTTTATCAGGTAACGTTTTTGCCTACATATGGAACAATTATGACTATGTTCATTGAAAAAGCGCAGACTTCCACGACGTCATTCTACTGGTGTAATCCGGTTACATCATGTGACGCCGTTCTACCAATAAAACGTTAGTTTTTAATTTGTTGTAACCCGTATATTCGTCTCTGGTCAATGTTTCATACATCAATATGATATCAGTCAGTATGTAGTCAGCCAATACAAAGCTCGTTACCTGATAAATAACCTTGGCTGTTCCTGGGACGCTTCAACTTTAGAGATGGATTGTGGCCAAGGGGTTAGAACACCTGACTTCCAATCCGGAGGTTGTGGATTCAAACCTCGCCTTAGGCATCAAAAACACTTTCATAGTATTTCCAAGATGTATGATCACGTGGTACTAACAACAACAACAAGCACTGAAACTTCAGAATCCATCTGATTCAAAGTACGTATTATTTTATATGGTCCTTATTACGTAACGGATTTTGATGAAATATGGCGCATCAAACGAACGCGTCTTGTTAAGCTGCATTTGGTGGTCTCTGTAGTTTCGCCCAAACTTCTGTCGTTTTTGCGAAGAATCATTTCCATGTCTACTGACATGGAAATCGATTCTTCGCAAAAACGACATAAGTCTGTACCAAACTCCCGGGACCACCAAATGCAGCTCATGAAAACGCGTTTGCCGCTTCATATTTCATCAAAATCTGTTGCATATTAAGGAAAATATCAAATAATACTTACTTTGGAGTGGGCGATGTTGTTGTTGTTGTAACCACGTGATCATGCACCTTGATTTACATCCCACTGGTCTGTCTGATGACACTTTAAACTGTAGTTTATATGACCCTAGTTGTTGGTGGGATGTCAAACCCTTGCACTGTCACTTTCCTGGGACGCTAAACACTCACTTTTCAGCTGACAAGCCGTACTCTACAAAAGGTTGTGTGTAAGGACACGGCGTTCATTGACGTGCGGACAAGCAGGGAACTCATCACGGTGTTTTTCAAAGGAACCAGAAAAGGCGATGTCAACACGTTGAAACATATTTTTGAGGATGCACAATGCTCACCTACAGGTGGGTTTATAAATTATAGAGAATACCAGTAGCCTATTTCATCAACATTGCAAAGTATACTTTACTAGCAAAGTATACTTTCAGGGAGAAATTTTCAATTTTTGAATAAATTTATTAATTTTTATTATACTGAATTTATTACATTTTTGTGATAATGTAATAAATTCAGTATAATAATTCTGCATACTTTTAATCATGAAATATATGCATTTGTTAGTTCTATATGAAATAATGCATTTCAGGAAAAATAAATGATTACTCCCTCAAAGTATTCTTTGCAATGTTGATGAAATAGGCTACTGGATTACCGTACCATCGTTCTAACGGACTGAGCTAGCCGGGCACGAATACACATCTTCTCCCTATAGTGAGTTACCATGCAGGGCTGAGCTCCAGATAAGGTTTGTATCTAAACAGCAGGGCTCCAGATAAGGAATTAGTAATTGAATATTTTCACTCATTTCTGAAGCAATTGGGTATTTCAAAATATTAATTGGGTAAAATAAAATCACGTTACTGCTTACACATCAACAGACAGCAATTATTGAATAGTTTGCTTCAAAATGAAAACATGTCTTGGCATTTCATTAGAATTGTCTCCTTGGAGACAATTCTGATGAAATACCAAGATGTGTTTTCATGGAAAATAAGAAAAATATACTATATTTGTGGTCTGTTTATTGTTTTCTGTAGCATGATAAAGGTACCACAAATTTGTTATTGCTTTTTGATACTCGCTACTTCAGATTTCAATTGTGTTTTTTTGGCAATTTAACTGGGTATTTAAGCAAATACGCAGCTTATCTGGAGCTATGTAAACAGTACTGTACCCCGATATGTCAAATTAAATGCATATTTTACTTTTACAAATGTATTATTAATTTTATTCCCGATTAAATAGGGAACAAATGATAAAAAATAAAACAAATTCACTTATTTGAGCTTTTTACAGCTCAACTAAGTAAATTTTCAACTTTATTTCAGTTATTATATCAATGGGTATTGTCAAATTGTTGCGAGTATTTTGTTCTTCCACTTTTATCAAACAAGTCGATCAATCTCCCACTTTTGAAAATCAATGAGTATTCAGCTAAAATATTTGCCTAAAATACACCATTACGGCTTTTCTGCAGCCCAGATCTGATACGCGAGTTGGAATGTAGAAGTATGGAATTACATTAGCCAATGCCCAGGTTATTAACTGGAGCCCTGGAATATCATTTATCAATCTTCCAGTTCATGCAGCGAAATCGGAGGTTGGTGCGAACAGACCGTCGCAGATATCACCGGCAAACAAAACTCCGTTTTCCACAGCATCAACACATAAAGAGAACGGACAGACAGTGAATGGCAGGACATCACCACAAAGGTTCACGAGGTATGGCTACAGCGCAAACACTCTTCCGCTGGCGATCGCCACTTTCGCAATTGGCGATTAAAATAAACGATTGGCGATACAAAATTACAATTTACGAAAAAAATCAAAAAAAAAAATTGTTTATCGCCAATCGTTTTATTTTTTTTGTTATTTTTCCCCAGCGGAATCCCTGAAACTGGACACCAGAGCTCAAGATAAGTTTTGTATCTAAAGGGTATTATACCCCGAGATTTCAAATGCAATGCATATTTTACTTTTACTAATGTATTATTGATGTTCTTGCTTATTAAACAAATGATAAAAAATAAAACAAATTTTAAAATTCACTTATTTGAGCTGCAAAAAGCAAACACTGTTTGC
The DNA here is from genome assembly GCA_029237695.1 of Conchocele bisecta. Classification (NCBI taxonomy): domain Eukaryota; kingdom Metazoa; phylum Mollusca; class Bivalvia; order Lucinida; family Thyasiridae; genus Conchocele; species Conchocele bisecta. The sequence continues at coordinate 67,492,436 of CM055280.1, forward strand.
TTTTTGCAGCTCAACTAAATAAATGTTCAACTTACTTTCACAAATCGATGCGTATTTTGCTAAAATAAGTGTGTAAATTATGCCAATACGCTCTTTATCTGGAGCTCTGGTGCACCCTTTGAGGTCAGCATGGTGTTCAGCTTACAGATGTTGCTATGGAAACTAATGTTCTGCAGCACAGACATATAACACATTCCGCAATTTTATTGACGCAAATGAGATAACGCTAACATAGTTGGAACATAATTATGCAAATAATATTGAAATACAGCTCCTGTTCCTGGGTCGGACACAACCTCGTATCGTAACAAATAAAATAATGTGTTTACGGCTCTAACGTCAATATTGATATCCTGCAGAAATACATAGAACATTTCAATTTTAAACATGTTATTTTGTTATGATACGAGGTCGTGTCCGACCAAAGTTAGACGCCTTGTTCATATATATATATATATATATATATATATATATATATATATATATATATATATGAACAAGGCGCTAATATATATATAGTTATACGATGAAAGCGAAAACACGCCGAATGCCTGCACTAATCTTGCACAAATATTTTTATCCCCTCGCCGATAGGCAAGAGAGGATGATATATCATTACTGTTTGTTTCACGAAAGCTGCCCAAATTTTACGGCTATATAAACAATTCAAAAACAATATTTTTTTCGATAATATTAAATTAAAGGAAAATTTAAGAATGAGCCTTCTTTTATTTCGTGAAATTTTGTCAAATATTGGTTTTATTACGAAAAATTTATTTCTCTATGGGAATTTAACATGGGGGGAAAAGAGGTAGAGAAGTTGTGGGAGGAGTCAAAAAACGAAAAAAAAATGGAAATCGACTCCGAAACCTAGCTAGATAGCTTGGAAATGATCTAAGAAAACAAAAGTTAAATTTTAAAAATCAGTCCAATATTTCTGAAATTCTTGAAAAAAATTCCCCATGTTAAATCCCCATAGACATCTTCACGGAGTGAAGATGTCTATGGGGATGTTAAATCCCCATAGACATCTTCACGGAGTAGTGAAGTCTATGGGGATTTAACATGGGGAAATTGTTTTTTCGCAATAAAATCAATATTTGACAAAATTTCACGAAATAAAAAGAAGGCTCATTCTTAAATTTTCCTTTAATTTAATATTATCGAACAAAATATTGTTTTTGAATTGTTTACATAAGACGTAAAATTTGGGCAGCTTTCACGAAACAAACAGTAGTCCATGTACGTACGTACATAGAGAATAGTAGGTTAGTGCCGTGAATGGGAAAAAATATCTGGCACGGCTCAGGAAACGGGATGGGCGAGGCTCGGCCGAGCACATCCCATTTCCGTGCCGCGCCAGATATTTTTTCCCAATCACAGCACTAACCTACTATTCTATTTATCCCGTCAACACCTACAAATGGCTGTAAAATGCAAAAATAGTGTTGACTGGATATCAAAAATGTTTCACGGCACCGTGTTTCACAGCACATACGCACTGTGTTGACAGGATAAGTAGTAATAGTAACACCTTCAGGCATGGGAAATTTCCGGATTTGAGGTCCCAGGGACCACTTTTGTAAATCTTGTAAATCCGTTGAGAATGGCGATAAAAAATTACAATTTTTGAAAAGAAAAAAAAATGATTTTTTTTTTTTTTTTATATATATATATTTTTAAGTGGCGATTCTTTTATTTTCCCCAGCGGAATCCCTGTTATACATGTACTGACTTCTTGTTGCAAGTATTATTTTAAATTGAAATGGATTATGTTGCCAATTTTTCCTAATTATATCATATTTTTTCAGGGGAAAATGTGATCTATTTAATGCTAAATATACCTCAGAATGAAGCACAGAGCATCTAGAATTGAAAAAAAAATTCTGGTGGGGCATGCCCCCAGACCCCCCTAGTAAATCGCAGCGCAATCCACTGCTCAAATAAATTTTCAGGATTGGGGACTCGCATGCCTGCACCTTTTATTTTTCACTAACTCGTGAACCTCTTTTTAGGATTTTTGTCTCACACATGAAAGCGGAAAGCGAGACATAGGTTTTGCTTTTCCGGAGGCGGCGGCGGCGTCATCATTCAATGTTAACTTTTTGTATTACGGTCATTACTCCCATCACAATATCAGCTACAGTCATCAAACTTTATACATACCTTTACTATGATATGTACATGAATATATGACTATTCTCAGGGTCAAGGTCAATGCCCCAGGGTCAAGGTCAAGGCGGAACAAGGCGAGATATTTGATTCCGCGGAATTCTTGTGATAATATTTGGCCACATTGTGTGTCTAGGGGTGATGCTTTGTTTTGCATGCGACCCATGTCCGACCGCCCAAGGTCACCAGGGCTACAGATAAGGAATTAGTAATTGAGTATTGTCACTCCCATCATGTCTGAAGCAATTGGGTATTTCAAAAATTTAATTATTGAATAGTTTGCTTCTAAATGAAAACACATCTTGGTATTTCATTAGAATTGTCTCCTTGGAGATGTGTTTTGATGGAAAAATAAGAAAATATGCTATATTTTTGTGGTCTGTTTATTGTTTTCTGTAACCTGATAAAGATACCACACATTTTTCATTGCTTTTTAACTCATTAATTGTGATTTCAATTGGGTTTTCGGCAATTTTAATTGGGTATTTACGCAAATACGCACCTTATCTGGAGCTCTGGTCACTGAAGACTTGGTTCACCTTGGTTCACCTTGGTTCACCTTGGTTCACCTTGTTTGTAAGGCAAAAATGTTAGTTGTTTTTTTGTTGTTTTTCATTATCAAAGCTGCCAGCGAGGGAATTAACTTTGTTTTGTTATTTCACAATACATGAAGAGTGCATTTGAAATCAAGCAGCTTCATTGGCTGAGCCTGAGCTGTAGTACAGCTCATGCTTTGTCATATCAAGCTCCAATTGGACTGGCAAAAAATACCATTAGCCACATTATCCCCGTCACAGATGAGGTGCTAGACTGGCCACAAATGATGTATGCCCTGTCCGTGATAGATCAAGCGCTTGCCTGGCCACAATTGCCTTAAGTCCCATTTCTCCAGTCATGGCCACAAGAAGAGCTAGACTGACCACAAATGCTACAAGCCTCATTCCTCAAGTCACAGCCACAACAATACGAAAAGCTAGACTGACCACAAATGCTCTAAGCCCTGTCTAGTACTCCAGTCACAGCCACAACAACACAAAAAGCTAGACTGACCACAAATGCTATAAGCCAGTCAGACCCGCAGGCCAAGAGCTAAACTGGCCACAAATGCCAGCCACAGCCACAACAAGACATAGAGCTTGACTGGCCACAAATGCCAGCCACAGCGAGACATAGAGCTTGACTGCCACAAATGCCAGCCACAACAAGACATAGAGCTAGACTGGCCACAAATGCCAGCCACGGCTACAAGACAGAGCTAGACTGGCCACAAATGCCAGCCAACACCACAACAAGCCACAATTGCCCAGCCCCATTTGTCCAGTCACAGCCACATAACAGCTGTACTTTCAGCGTGAAAGAAAATAGGCGGCAAGATCGGAAAACCACATTCCTGGACGACAGTGATGACGACAGCAAGGAAAACCATGTGTAAGTATTGACCTGTAGCCGATTTCATCAAAATTGCAAAGTATACTTTTCTAGCAAAGTATACTTTGAGGGAGTAATCATTTATTTTTCCCGAAATGCATTATTTCATATAGAACTAACGACTGCATATATTTGATGATTAAAAGAATGCTGAATTATTATACTGAATTTATTACATTATCACAGCCAAATTGGATTGGCTGTGATAATGTAATAAATTCAGTATAATAAAAATTAATAAATTTATCCTAAAATTGAAAATTTTCTCCCTCAAAGTATACTTTGCTAGAAAAGTATACTTTGCAATGTTGGTGAAATGGGCTACAGTTGGTCGTACAAAAATGATGTGCGATATTTCATGAAAATATTGACAAAATTTATGATATTTTCGTACATCAAGTTTCTAGGAAAATTTGATTTACAGAAAATATCAGTTTCTGCACATATTCTTGGGTACCAACCACGCAGCTCGTCTCAAATCGGTTAGCGAACATAGGAAATCTCAAATTACGTGCCTTATAACTACTTCCGGGCATCTTAGATGTCAGCATTTAACATGTATCAATGACACACTGCCAGTAGCCTGGTATTGTATTTATCAGGTAACATTTTATGCTCGAGAAGGACCACAGATGACGTCGTTATCTATGGTTACTTGTTTGTGTTGCGTATTTTACACTGGCATCATTCAGTAACGTCAGGTGACGTTATCTGACCAATGGAACAACAGTTTTCACTTGTTTGTAGAGGTGCAACGATACGGTCAAACCCGTATTGCGATATATTGCGATAAAACAAACAAACAACAAACCCATATTGCAATACGTATTGCGATATTCAGGGCTTAAAAATATTCACTTTTCACACTTGCCCGGCCGGGCAAGTACAATTATAATCTACTCGCCCAGACAAAAAAGCTACTTGCCCAACATTTTAGGAAAATGTAAGTACATGTACATGTATTAATACCTTTAATAAATTAGCTTTTGTACCAACATTAATACTAGACATTGTGTTTGTAAAACATGGATGTGCCCTTCTGGAATACTGGACTTTAACTGGAGAAACTTGTTGATGTAAATGTACACAGACGGACGGACTTACGGAACCTCAAGAGCAAGGCAATATGTCCCCCTGGCTATCGCATAGGGGCATGATTAACCCAGGCAATCAGTAGATGCAAGATATGTTTATTAAAAAAATATGATATCACTCATTTGAACCGTCTTGTTTTGGGTTTGAACATTATTAATTGTTCAATATGGGGGGGGGGGGGGAGGGGGCTTCACAATTTAATGAAAAGGGGTGGGGGCTTATTCTTTCTTTTCTAAGGTGAGTTAACAAAATTTATCCAGCCCCATTTCCACCCCAACCCCCTTGGTGATAAATAATGACCAGTCTCTTGGATTGGTATTATACTTTTTCAAAATATGAAGCATGAGAACATAATAATGACTGATGGATTGCCAATGGTGTTATATGTATGTTCAATAGCAAAATGTGTGGGGTGGGTGAGAGCTCCCTTGTATATTGGTCCTCTACCGCCCTGTGCCAAATCCACGTTCGTTCTGCCCCCGTCAAGCCCAGGGTCAAGGTCACATACTTAGTGCTTCAAAAACATTAACGCTTGGGTAAATATCTTATACTTTCTGTTTTCTTTCATGGATCATGGATCATCTTCATATTTCATATACGCATTGCTCTAATGGTCCTCTACCGCCCTGTGCCAAATCCACGTTCGTCCTGCCCCACCAATCCCAGGGTCAAGGTCACATACTTGGTGCTTCAAAAACTTTAATGCTCAGGTAAATATCTTATAATTTTTCTTTCCATTCACGGATCAACTTCATATTTCATATATGCGTTGCTCTAATGGTCCTCTACTGCCCTGTGCCAAATCCACGTTCGTCCTGCCCCCGCCAAGCCCAGGGTTAACATCATACGCTAGGTAAATATCTTATAATTTCTGTTTTCTTTCACGGATCAGCTTCATATTTCATATATGCATTGCTCTAATGGTCCTCTACCGCCCTGTGCCAAATCCATGTTTGTCCTGCCCCCGCCAAGCCCAGGGTCAAGGTCACATACTTGGTGCTTCAAAAACTTTAACGCTCGGGTAAAAGAAAATTTTGACTTGCAATTTGGCCTCATTTATTATCAAAGCGATATGTGGGACATCCGTGTTCTATGAACACATTTTCTAGTTTTTTAAACTTCACACATGCATAGAAGACGACCCAAAGGTGTGTCTCACGTAAGAATGACAACTCTTGCGTCGTTAATTTCTCAGTTATTTCTCAGTTATCTCCCTTTGTTGTTTCGTGCACTGATTTCGTGTCTGGAGCATAACTCGAACACCCTTTGGAATATTTTCATGAAACTTCACACATGCATAGACCACGACCCTAAAGGTGTGTCCCGCAAGAATGACAACTCTTGCATCACTAATTCTTTAGTTTTCTCCCTTTGTTTTTCCGTCACTGATTTTGTCTCCGGAGCATAACTCGAACACCCTTTTTTCAAACTACTTGTGTATCTGGGGAGGGGGATACACATGCGCTTGTCGACAAGCGTCCATTTCTAGTTTTAACACAATTTCTAATTTTTTAACGCCGGTCAATTCTCAACCAAATGTTGTTTATTCATTCATTGATTGACAGCACACCTCTGAAGCCGGCCGATAAGTTCCTGCAGCGGAGTGGGGACAAGAGTCGACAGTGTCTCGGCACCCTGGGATCATCGTTCTACGGAGCGGCCACACCCAAATCCTTCTACAACAGCACACCCACGCTGTCCTCACAGTGGTTGAACAGGTTAGCATTGTCAAACCAAACATTCAATAACTACTGCAACTTGAACAATTGTTATCCCCTCGCCGTTCGTACGTGCGTACGTTAGTAACATCTTTCATTTTTCGATAACTCCTGAACCACTTCACTGATTTTGATAATATTTGGCCACAATGTGTCTATGGATGGTGCTTTGTTTTGCATATGACACACGTCTGACCTCCCATGGTCACTGAGGACTTTCACCTTGTTTGTAAGTTTTTTTTCTTTTATTATACAATCTGCCAGAGGAGGTAGCTTCGTAATTTAACGATTACCCTTGTTACCTTTTGTTATGGTATTTGATCTATATAATCCACATACAGGGATTCCGCTGGCGATCGCCACTTTCGCAATTGGCGATAAAAAATACAATTTTTTTTTATTTATTTGTGTTATGAATCCCTGCACAAAAGACAACGGCAGACGAAAATATTTGTTTTTCGAGGTACATTTTATTTTTCACGTCGATTTGCGTTATTAAATGTTTTCTACCTATTATGCTAGTCGGATTGGCTTAAAACTTCATTTGTTTATTTGTCATCATCCATATTCTCGTTCTATAATCTGTCCACCCACACATCCCCTGTGCCCAAATGACTTAGAAATTTGCGTTAAACGTTTTTGAGGGGTGCATCCATCAGTGATACTGATGTACTGATATTTTAATGAATACATTGAGCAATGCACCGTAACAAAACACTCCAAAGCTAACTACGGAGGGTTATATCCATCAGGTTTACTCGGGGCTCCAGATAAGGAATTAGTAATTGAGTATTGTTACTCCCATCATTTCTGAAGCAATTGGGTATTTCAAAATTTTAATTGGGTAAAATTAAATCACACTACTGTTTTACACATCAACAGACAGCAATTATTGAATAATTTGCTTCTAAATGAAAACATGTCTTGGTATTTCATTAGAATTGTCTCCTTGGAGACAATTCTAATGAAATACCAAGATGTGTTTTCATGGAAAAATAAGAAAAATATGCTATATTGTGGTCTGTTATTGTTTTCTGCAGCATGATAAATTTACCACAAAATTGTTATTCTTTTTGATACTCTGTACTTCTGATTTCAATTGGGTTTTTGGCAATTTTAAAGGGTATTTACGCAAATACGCAGCTTATCTGGAGCTCTGGTTTTACTGATATCTTAATTTTCCAGTAAGCGTGGCCCAGGCCTGATGCCAGATCCGACGCCAATAAAGCGGCCACGCCTCTCTGATAGTATCCCATACTCCATGAAGGCGAAGTCTACGACGTCGACCGATCAGAAACAACAACCAACGCTGCAAGGGTACGACTGTATATATTTATTTACGGACCCCGCTTGCGGTGTCCGTGTGTCCGTCCGTCCGAAATCTGCGTTAAAGTTTTTAAAAATGCCTCGGCGTGCTCGACATGCGGGCCGCGGCCATCTGGTTTATTAAACAAGTTTACTGATATCATAAGAAACTCTGCTTATGAAATCAGTTAACAAGTTTAATAAATAGGATGATATTTTGCGATATTTATTAACTCGAATGTACAGATTTCATAAAAAGCTCAGCTATGCCAAGTTCCTCTGAAATCAGTCGAGTTCAAATAAATATATTTAAATCTTCCAAAATGATTGATTCTATTTATTGTATAAGCACATCATCATATAGTGAATTTTGGTGCTTTTTTACATGGTTTTTCTAGAGCTCTGTATACAGACCTCTAGAAAAAACATGTAAAAGCATCAACATTTTATTTTCACCCATGGAGATGTAGAATTTTTGTATACAAAATCTTTGCTAGGTTCTCCAACCTGGGCAATACATGCTACATGAACGCCATCCTGCAGTCCCTGTTTGGACTGGAGACGCTCACCACAGACCTGATATCAACCAACCGTCGCCTCCTGAAGACTCTGTCGCCCCAGTCACTGTATAGGTAAGCTCTCGTACAATCGCCATCTATTAAGTTTGCCCCATTTTCCGATACCAAGCTGTGCATGTCGCTTCAGCTCTTGATTAAACCTGTCTTTGAAACAAATGTAAGATTGACGACATTTGCATTAAAGTCCTAAAGTTTTGCTACCTACTATCTCTGTTACCGTAAGTCGGATTGGCTTGAAACTTCATATGCTTATTTGTCATCATGCATATTTTCATTCTATAGCCCACCCTTGCGGCTCGAGCTCAAGGTCAAATGACTTAGAAATTTGCGTTGAAGATTTTGAGGGGCATATTTGTGTTACTGAATTCTTGTTGATCTTTTGATGTACAGTGTTAATATGTGTTGTACATAGATTTAAAATGTATTGACAAGAAGATAACTACATTATCATGATAAAGATATAAAGCAATATGTAAATCCAATGTTCAGACATGCGATTACATGCCGAATACCCTCAATGGATATCAAAAATTTATCTCAATGAGACGGTTGAAATGATGGTCACAACATATACATCCAAGAAGAAATATACAAAAAAACGTTGAGGAAAATGTTGTATCCACAGCATGTAAATAGTGAATTTCCCTGTTCCAGTGCACTTGTCAAGCTCCTGTGTTCCCGACGACAGAACGCATCCGACCTTTCCCGACGGGATTATTTACGTCGCGTCAAGACGGCCATCTCTAACACAGCCAAGAGGTTCTCGGGCTACGGACAACATGTACGTATATTGGTTCTGGGTAAAACACTTGGGCTATGTTAGGTCATTGAAAATGAGTTAATGTCAAGTTTCTTTATATATAAATAATCCTCATCTCGCTGCTCGTCAATAGGCAGAACATTGATCATATGAGGCTATGCGCATGTTCTGCCTATTGACGAGCAGCGAGACGAGTCCGAGAATGATATTCACAATGTGATATTCACCTCAATGTAAATATCACATTGAGAGCTCCAGTTAAGGTGCGTAATTTGACCAACTTGGGGTGAAATTTTGTTATTTCTTTATCAAAAATGGCAAGTTGGGAGTCCTTTAGAATCGTCTCATTCAGACAATTCTAAAGCATTCCCAACTTGCCATTTTTGAAGTAGAAATAAGAAATTTACCTCCAAATTACACACCTTAACTGGAGCTCTGCACATTTCAAATAACACTCTCAGACTTTTCACGCAACGAAACGAGTCCGAAGCTGATATTCATATATAGCCACATGCGCGTGATCAGTATGCAGGTGTCGCTGCTCACGCAACCAAACCATGAGATATATCGTGTGTTGTTGTATCATATACGTTCTGTAATATGGGTCATATAGTAAAATATTATTGTCTTTTTTAGTCGGTGTACACGAGTTTCTCCTCAAAAGACGATCATTGTATAATATACCATACATATAATATACATTTCCATATAATAACTTGTTGAATTTTTTCTCGGCGAACCTTGCTGTCGCACTTGATAGCGAACAACACCCAGACATTAGCCTCGCATTCTCTATGTGCTTGCAGGTGGTCATTACAGCAGCAACATATTGCTTATGCAACCAATAGAATCTAACATTTGTGTTTATTTAATTTGGTATTTATTCAACTCGTTTACTGATTTCATGAAAACTTGGCATAGCCTCGTTTCTTATGAAATCAGTAAACGTGTTTATTAAATCATCACTCCTGTAAGGATTCTCTATGTACTTGCAGGACGCCCATGAGTTTCTAGGTCAGGTTTTAGACCAACTGAAGGATGAAGTTATTGTGATAAATAAATCTACGCCAAGCCCGCCGCGAGAAACTACAAACACCGTCGACGAATTTGTCAGTCCCACTTCGCGGAACTTCGAATTCGAAGTCTTACATACGATATCATGCGAGCAATGCCGTGAGGAGGTTACGAATACCGAACAGTTTCACGACGTCTCGGTGGATCTACCGAAAAGGAGAGACGTATTTAGTCCACGTTCGTTGCAAGACGCATTGAGTATTTTCTTCAGAGAAGAACAGATTGAGTATACGTGCGAGAAATGTGGTCACAATAAGTCGACTGTGACACACAAGTTTGTTCGCTTACCAAGGTGAGAGTACATCAAATTGAATTGTAACATTAACTCGGTTTATAGGAGCACATTGACCAAAGTGCACATTGACCAAATATACATTGACTGAAAACAAAATGTTGCATCAGCAGGCTCCAGATAAGGAATTAGTAATTGAGTATTGTCACTGCATCATTTCTGAAGCAATTGGGTATTTCAAAATGTTAATTGGGTAAAAAATAAAATCACACTACTTTTTACACATCAACAAACCGCAAGCAATTATTGAATGAGCAGATCGAGTGACAAGTGGCCCACACATACGTCTTTGGCATTTTGTATGTGACAGTTGAATATACCCCTTATGTGAGTATTACGATATTCGTAATCCTATTTTAGGGGAAGGGGCCAAGTGACTTGGTGTGGTATGGACCTGGCACCAGGTCAGGTTATTCTATTTTCAGGGCTGAATATATTTGTTCTTGATGTAAATATTCCGTTGTGATTTTCCACCCAATGCAGCAGGTTAAAATGGGATCTAACACGTTTGCCTGGCCTTACATGACCGTAGCTGTTGATAGGCCGTTAAACACTAATAAACAAACAAACATGCCTCTAAATAAACTATGTGCTACACTCACTTATTTGCTTAGCGTAAGGACCCAATCACTTGTGTATTATTTCACAATACTCGGCTCACCTGGTTAAATAAACAATATTTCAATTGTTTGCAGGGTGTTCATTTTGCACCTGAAGCGCTATAGCTACAACCAGATGTTTTCCCGTAACACGAAGGTCGGCCAGAACGTGTCTATACCCCTCTATATGACCCTTGACCCCCATTGTGATGAAGACACCCAGCCCGCCTTCCCTGTACCGATGCACGACGTGTGTAGCAGGTAACATGACCATTGTTATGGTCATATGACTTGGGGATTCCCCTGGGGCAAATAAAAAAATCGCCACTTCAAAAAAATCATTTAAAAACTTAAGTCTTTGGCATTTTGTATGTGACAGTTGAATCTGGTTATACCCCTTATGTGAGTTTTACGATAATTCGTAATCCTATTTTAGGGGAAGGGGCCAAGTGACTGGTGTGGTATGGACCTGCCACCAGGCCAGGTCAGGTTATTCTAATTTCAGGGCTGAATATATTGTTTCTCGATGTAAATATTCAGTTCTGATTTTGTGAATTTTCCCCCCAATGCAGCAGGTTAAAACGGGATCGAACCCGTTTGCCCGGCCTTACATGACCTTAGCTGTTGATAGGCCGTTAAACACCAATAAACAAACAAACAAACAAAAAACTTAAAAAAAAAAAATCCAAAATTGTTATTTCTATCGCCAACTGTTGTGTTTTTTTTTCGCCAATTGCGAAATTGGCGATCGCCAGCGGAATCCCTGTTGACTTACAAACTTGTGTTCCATATGACATTCCTAATAGCGTTGACAATGCAATGGTGTTTTAACCCTTACTACGTGGGAGACAGAAATTGTCGTCTGCTGTTTTTCATTTTTGCCTTAATTCTTAACAAAAAAACCTGTTTTGACAGCACATGAGAATCGTCTCCAGTGGAGACGATTCTCATGCGCTGTCAAAACAGGTTTTTGTTGAGAAATATTGAAAATAAAACATTTCCAGCAGACGACAAAATTTAATTCAGCGTAGTAAGGATTAATTAATGTCGTAAAAAATAATTGTTCTTTTATTACCTCATAGTGGAACACGCATATTTCAGCTAATTAAAATGTTCAAACCGTTGTAACTTTTTTAATATTTGTTATTTTTGCATGCGGTTTTCAGCATTTATTACATATCAAATTGTATTATTTACAAAGACAAGTTGTTCATATGACCTTTAAATAAATCTCCGTTCACAGTGAGCAGAAGTCTGTGATGTTGCTGGATGATTCACGCGAGGAGACCCCGAGTAGGAGGAAGCTGGATTACCCAGGGTTCAAGTTCAAGAAGACCGCCTCTGTTGCCACGGCGACCGACAGTGAAACTGCCGCTGATCTCGCGAGTCCTAGTAAAGATTCCGTCGACGTTAAGGTAACTGTTGTACAGTGGAACCTCTATAAACCGGACGCGAACACCGGTGATCTTAGTCTCTCGGGTGATAAATGTCTGTTCGTGATCGCATAGAAAACAGCTATGGCTCAGAGTGATCAAAAGCCTGATTTACAGTGAAACCTATCTAAGCCGGACACCCTGGGGACCTCCCAGGGTGTCTGGTTTAGAGAGGTTTCACTGTAAGGATGATACGGTAAGATTGTTGGGCAAATATAGTATGCTAAGGGTCTTGTAAATAGGTTACTGAACGTTGAACTCACAAATTAAGCTAACTCCTAAATTCTGCTAATATTATTACAGAGCTCCAGATAAGTTTTGTATCTTAAGAGTATTATATCCCAAGATTACAAATTCAATGCTTATTTTACTTTTGCAACTTTATTTTGCTTTTCTTCCTTTATTAAATGGGGAACAAATGATTGAAATTGAAACAAATTTAAAAATTCACTTAAATTTATTTGAGATGCAAAAAGCAAACGTTGCAGCTCAACTAAAGTAAATTTTCAACTTTATTACAGTATTTTCACGCTTCGATGTGTATTTTCCCATTGCTGTGAGTATTTTGTAATCCCACGTTTGATAATCAATGCATATCCAGGTAAAATAAGTGCAAAATACGCCAATACCTTGTCTGGAGCTCAGGGGGCCGTTTCACTAAACTTCGTAAGTGTAAAATTCGGATCATCTGGAAATTTTAATTGATGGAATTACATTTATTGAACATAGGCTATGCTCAATAAATGTAAATCTAGTAATTGTTTACAAGAACACAGTAATTGTTTACAAGAATACAGTGTGGGTGGTGGTTGGGTGATTGACGGTATGGGTTCCTCCTTATAGGAATCACGATTTGCCTGGTTTGGCCCTCAGGTACGTTTTTATCTTTGGCTCTTTAGTTACCTGGGAGTTGAATTGGGTTATTGCCGTTTATAAAAGTAGTAAGATTATTACTGATCCTTCTGCTTTTGGGAGGGGCCAAGTGATTCTGGTGTGGCGAGGACCTGGCATCGGATCAGGATTATTCTGATTTCGGGGCTGAATATATAGTTTGTTATTGTAATTATTCAGTTCTGATTTTGGGATTTTCCCCCCATTTGTACATGTACTTGAACATGTGCATGTACTTGTACAGGTAATATATGGGATTTAGTACTAAACCCATTGACCCGGCCTTGAATGACCTTAGCTGTTGATAGGCCGTTAAACTCCAACAAACAAACAAGAAAACAGTGTTAATGTGAAATTTTGCACTTGCAAATATTTTAGTCGTACAAAGTTTAGTGAAACGGCCCCATGATGTACCATTGCAGAAGTCGCCATCGGACGCACGACCGACGTTGACCCTAGAAGACGAGGGAGAGGATGTGGCCCTGAACCGAGCCATCGAGATGAGTCTACAGGCACATGAAGATCAGGAGCGTCGTCTCCGTGACTACGGCGAGGATAACGATGGGAACTTAGAGCGCGCCCTCGAGATGAGCCGCTCCGATGGGCCATCACACGACACTGGTAATACAGCAGTTTTATCCCCCCCCCCCCCCCCCCCCCCCCCCCCCCCCCCCCCCCCCCCCCCCCCCCCCCCCCCCCCCCCCCCCCCCCCCCCCACCCCCCCCCCCCCCCCTCCCCCCCCCCCCCCCCCCCCCCCCCCCCCCCCAGGACGGAATTTGTTGTGGCCTAGACTGGGCCTGAAAATTAACACTGGTCCGAGGTCCTGTACCTGCAAATTTTAATGTCGGACAATTGCCTTTTACAAGCAACAAGTCCGCCGGACCTGTGATAAATTTGAAATTGCGATCACTGTTAAGTGGCAAAGTTAAACCCGTTCATAAAGAATTGTTATATAATCTGTTCCCCGACAGCATACCTGTGTGTTAGTTGCAAACGATAACCAGGGCTCCAGATAAGGAATTAGTAATTGAGTATTGTCACTCCATCATTTCTGAAGCAATTGGGTATTTCAACATTTTAATTGGGAAAAATAGAATCACACTACTGTTTACACATCAGCAGACCGCACTTATTGAATAGTTTGCTTCTAAATGAAAACACATCTTGGTATTTCATTAGAATTGTCTCCTTGGAGAAAATATGCTATATTTGTGATTGTTTATTGTTTTCTGTAGCATGATAAAGATACAACAAAAATTTCATTGCTTTTTGATACTCGCTACTACTGATTTCAATTGGGTTTTTGGCAATTTTTATTGGGTGTAAACGCAAATTCGCAGCTTATCTGGAGCTCTGAATAACTCTTGCAATCTACCCTGTACCGTTCGTGTTCGCAACTAACATGTTTGCATATTTATCATACGGTGAATATCCAGTATGGAAACAAAAACTAAAAGGTCCCGTGTCACTAAACTAAACCGTGTCACGAAACTAAACCGTGTCACTAAACTTCGTACGACTAAGAAGTTTGTAAGCTAAAAATTCAAATTTACACAAAAAAGTGAGCATAAGCATCAGAGAATACGATATTAAGGTGCGTAATTTGACCAACTTGGGGTGAAATTTTGTTCATCAAAAATGGCAAGTTGGGAGTCCTTTAGAATCGTCTCATTGAGACGATTCTAAAGCACTCCCAACTTGCCATTTTTGATGGAGAAATAAGAAATTTACCTCCAAATTACGCACCTTAACTGGAGCTCTGAGCATGTGAATAAAGTAAATCTTTGGTGGATGTTTATTCCTCTCTACATGTAGATTTAATGTACCACATTTGTAGAACTCTTCGTACGAATGTTATTGTTGTACTAAGTTTAGTGAAACAGCCCAAGGATTTCAATCCCTCAGGATCTGCACCTTCTGCAAGTAATTTTCATATTTTTACAAAAAATACACCCACCTTATAAATGGAATAGTCTGAAAATCATTTTGTGACAATCTGGTTGGTCCTTCAATTAATATATCGCAGTCCATTCCAGTTATTTATGGTTGACCGGGTGAAAGTGAAACTAATGTGAAACTACTTTCAGCTGTTGTGGCGAAGGACATAAAAGATTTGTCTGAGGAGGAAATGATCCAGCTGGCTATAGAAGAAAGTCTCCGGGAAACTGACACCCATCACCATGGCAACGACACACAAACTGATGATGTCACTGATACCTGTGCACAGGACTACTCGCATTACAACGGGGTCGCTGACAGGACAGAGCATACTTATTCCACGTCGTACGATATTGGTCCAGATGTTGTAGACTGTCGTAATGTTATTAAAGGAAGTCAGGCAAATTCTGATGACATCATTAAGTGTTGTAGCGATGTTGTGATGTCATCAAATAATGTTGTGATGTCATCAACTAATGCTGTGATGTCATCAAATGATGATGTGATGTCATCAGATGATGTGCTCAGTTCTAGTCTAGACTCAACAACTGAGGACACGGTAAAGACAATAGCAACGGAACAACTTACTAAAATTGAAGACAAGAATACATGTACTTCTGTTGGCTTAAGGAAGTTTGCGAGAAATTCTTATTTTGATCGGTTGGCAAATGCTAAATTTTCCAGTGATGATGAGGAGTCTAGTGGTAATGTTTCCAACTCAACGGTTACCACGGTTAAGCAACTATCTAAAACACAGACAGGAATACATAGTGACTCGGACTCGAACAGTTCACCAGTAACAGACGTGTGTGATTTTGATGCCAAATGTGAGCCAATCAACTCCGCAAACGACCTTGATTCTGTAGAATCTAGTGATGCTTTGTCACTGATTCCTACGGACGACGAATCGGATAACTGCGAAAAGTGTGAACGAAAGAGTATAGGAAATTCTGCACAAAAAGTGACTCGATCTCTTCCCAATTCTACACTTGTTAAGCAAGAATTTAATCATGTTACAGATAAATCTATAAAAGATTCTCAGAGAGATCTATTTGGCTCTGACAGTGAAGATGTTGAAATGAACGAGGATTGTCAAATATTGACCCAGGGAAAGGTTGATGAAAATATGAATGAAATTATTGATTGTGATCAAATAACAAACGATGATAAATACAACCAAGTTGGTCAGAATCATAAACAGAATGATAATTTAATAGTCAACGAAAATGTTGTCAAGGAAACTGGTGACGAAGCAATGGTTGATAGTGGCATCAACTCGGATTGCGAGATTGTCGCAGAGTCTGGAGACAATGTAAAAACGCCCATGAACGCAGGAGAAAAACGGAAATTATGGCGCAGCTCGGGCTCAGAAACCTGTGATAATGGCAAGTCGTGTTCATCCAGCTCGGAACATTGCACAACGTCGCTATCCGACAATCATGTCACAAATAACATTCAAAGAAAATGCCAGTTGACAAACATCACGAACGGAGAGGAGGTTAAATCAACAGAACCTGGTGTCGTTGATGAAGTGAATGACACTGAAGGTCAAACCAAGGTCATCGAAGGTCATTCCAAGGTCACTGTTCAGTGCCAGGTGGAGGAATTTCCCCAGTTTAATTGTGATGAAGACGGTAAGGTTATACACCTGGTTCTGATGATTTACTCGCTATAAATATATATCGGGTTCGACCATGAACGGCCGTGGGTAAACGTTTGCCGTGGCACGAGGTAACTGTTTGAACCCCAAGGCCGTAGGCCGCGGGTTCAAACAGTTCCTGAGTGCCACGGCAAACGTTTACCCACAACTGGACATGGTCGAATGTTATTGTACATTTCCGTCGGAAATATTGTGTAATTTGAGCATATGTGCAGTTACTTTCGCTACTTATAACACGTTTCATTCAAACGGCTGATTTATACATATTCCGGGGCCGCAGTACACGTCGCGTGATGCAGCCGCATCAATTTCAAATTTCTGTGCGACCATTGTTAACTAATCTGGTGACGTAATGGCGCGTTCTCGTAACGTCATGGAGACACATACATTACGTAGGTGTTGGCGTGGCCCCGAAATAAGCATTGTCTACAGCCATGGTCAAACAGCAACGCGCTGTATGTTTGAACACGGCTGTGGTTTCGAACAACGGCAGTCGTGTAACAAGATAGGTTAACGCAACTGTGGTTTATGAATTCATGCCCAGAAAATTGTATTTATCCGATTGAAAATCATTTCTTGAAATCTGACAGTTTGATTGGCCGAGCTTGACCAATCAAAAGTTTTTTGTCGACTATAGTCGGCGCTTTTTCCGTCGTCATCGTCCGGTTTTTTTTTGTAAGGCAAATACGTTAGTTATTGTTTTTTCACAACACGGTCAAATGCCTCGGCAGGCGCGATACCGCTTCCGTGGCGGAATTCTTGATTTACTTTCTAATGGGGATATTTCAGATGCAGGCCAGTTTAATACACTATGTTATTACACAGCGAAAGTTTCATAATCACGTCACGTGGTGGGTGGCAGGTGGGAGCATGTGATGGGTAATTTAACCAGAGACCTGGTTTGGTCCTCACGTACATCGTTGGCATGCTTGTATGTGACAGTTGTATCTGGTTATACCCCTTAAGTGAGTATTACGATTATGCGTAATCCTATTTTAGGGGAAGGGGCCAAGTGACTTTGGTGTGGTATGGACCTGGCACCAGGTCAGGTTATTCTAATTTCAGGGCTGAATATATTAAAATTATTTCTATGTAAATATTCCGCTCTGATTTTGGGGTTTTCCCCCAAATGCAACTGGTTAAATGCAGGATCGAACCCATTTGCCCGGCCTTAAATGACCTTAGCTGCTGATAGGCCGTTAAACACCAATAATCAATCAATTCATAATCGTGTGCCATGTTTGTGTCACTGCAGACTCGTGGATGTTCTCTATAGACGAGAAGGAGAACAAACTACCGAGTCGACCCACGCTCTCCGACCCCAGTGACCTTGGTTACCACGGCAACGGGGTCGCGACTGATGAGGTCGACGGATTCATTGAGGAGAATCTTAATATCCCAGAAATAAAAAATGAGGTACATGTAACGTAACATCTCGGGTAAATCTTTTTGTTCGCCAATACGACTGCGGTTTCTTCCCTTTAAATGATGACCATGTTCCAGTTAATACCAGGGCTCCAGATAAGGTGCGTATTTGCGTAAATACCCAATTAAAATTTCCAGAAACCCAATTGAAATCAGAAGTAGTGAGTATCAAAAAGCAATAGCAAATTTGTGGTACCTTTATCATGCTACAGAAAACAATAAACAGACCACAAATATAGCATATTTTCTTGTTTTCCATGAAAACACATCTTGGTATTTCATTAGAATTGTCTCCAAGGAGACAATTCTAATGAAATACCAAGATGTGTTTTCATTTAGAAGCAAACTATTAAACAAGTGCGGTCTGCTGATGTGTAGACAGTAGTGTGATTCTATTTTGCACAATTAAAATTTTGAAATACCCAATTGTTTCAGAAATGATGGAGTGACAATACTTAATTACTAATTCCTTACCTGGAGACCTGTAATACTACGAGTCCGCCAATACCAAATTTAGCAACATTACTTGTGTAGTTAGTCTGAACTTTCTGAATCAGACGGAATCGAACGCTGATTAAACTTGGTCCGATTCAAATTTCACTGCAGAATGTTCAAAATTACAATTTTGGGGGAAAAAAAAACTTTTTTTTGAAAATTGTAATTGTTTATTTGTATCGCCAATTGCGAAAGTGGCGATCGCCAGCGGAATCCCTGCCCATTTGTACATGTACTTTTACTTATACAGGTAATATATGGGTTTAGTACTGAACCCATTTAGTACTAAACCCATTGACCCGGCCTTAAATGAATGACCTTAGCTGTTGATAGGCCATTAAACTCCAACAAACAAACAAACAAACTTGTTCAATGTTGTAGAAGGGAGAGTTGCCATACAGTTACCGTCTAGTCAGCGTCGTCAATCACATGGGCGTATCGTCGTCAACAGGTATATACATAATGTTCGTAAGTGCAAAATTATGATTTCCCATTAACACTTTTCTTGTAAACAATTACTGGATTTACATTTATTGAGCATAGGCTGCATGTGCAGCCTACATGCAGCCTATGTTCAATAAATGTAAATCCATCAATTAAAATTTCCAGACGATCATAATTTTGCACTTACGAACATTTTATTTGTATAAAGTTTAGTGAAATAGTCCCCTGAGCTTCAGATAAGGTGCGTATTGGCGTATTTTGCACACTTATTTTAGCTGAATTATCAAAAATGGGAGTACAAAATACATTTGAGCTGCAAAAATTTGCAGTTGAAACAAGTGAATTTTTAAATTTGTTTTGTTTTTCATCATTTGTTCTCTATTTAATATAGAATAAAATCAATATTGCATTTGTAAAAGTAAAGTTTGCATTGAATTTTAATTTTGGGAGTATAATACTCATTAGATACAAAAACTTATCTGGTGTAAATTTAATATATCTCGTTGCTCCAGATAAGTTTTGTATTTGCTTAAATACCCAATTAAAATTGTTAAAAACCCAATTGAAATCAGTAGTGAGTATCAAAAAGCAATAAAGATGTTATGGTACCTTTGTCATGGTGCAGAAAACAATAAACACCACAAATATAGCATTTTTTTATATTTTTTTCCCCATGAAAACTTATCTTTGTATTTCATTAGAATTGTCTCTAAGGAGACAATTCTAATGAAATGCCAAGATATGTTTTCATTTCGAAGCAAACTATTCAATAATTACTGTCGGTTGATGTGTAAACAGTAGTGTGATTTCACTTTACCCAATTAAAATTTTGAAATACCCAATTGCTTCAGAAATCTTATCTGGAGCACTGTATCCTGATATACAAGTACAATGTAGTCACAAATCCCATAAACCCCATTTCTCCAGTCACAGCCACAAATATCGTAGAAAATTAACGATTTACCTTGTTTTATTGCAAGATCTTTTTGAAGTCTCCACCATTTTCTAGTCGCGTGATTCCACAGTGAGCAAGCTTATTGTTCACCATTTTAGCCAACATTATTTTTTTTACTATTTTAAAGAAAATTGCACTTATGTTTATGTCCCACCGCGATCGTGGAGCATTTAGTGTTGCCCTTGTCTGCCTGTTCGTCCATCACCAACCTTGCAACTCGTAAAACTTTTAAACCGTACTAGCTACAGACCTGAAACTTGGTATATAGCTTCCGTATGATGAGTAGATGGGCAAAGTTTATTTTGATTTTTGATTCGACCTCCGTGTCGTGGAGTATCTCCCTCTTTTTTACTTAGAATTCCCAATTTTGCCTTGTAACTCCAGAGCTCCATTTAAGGTGCGTAATTTGTTCAATTTGTGGTGAAATTTTCTTATTTCTTCACCAAAAATGGCAAGTTGGGAGTCCTTTAGAATCGTCTCGTTGAGACGATTCTAAAACACTCCCAACATGCCATTTTTGATAGAGAAATAAGAAATTTGTCCCCAAATTACGCACCTTAACTGGAGCTCTGAACTCGTAAAACTTTTAAATCGTAATAGCTACAGACCTGAAACTTGGTATGTAGTTTCCGTATGATGAGTTAGTCGACCCCTGGTTCATGTATTATCTCCCCTTTTTCGACTTACAATTTCACATTTTACCTTGTAACTAGTAGAACTTCTAAACCGTAATAGCTGGAGGCGTGATGCTTGGTATGTAGCTTCTTTATGGTGTGTAGATGCACAAAGCCAATTTCTATTTTTGCTTCGACACTGAGCCGTGGATTATCTCCGTCTTTTGGACTTCGAATTTTGCCTCGTTTACTATCAAAGCGAAATGTGTGGCTTCCGTGTTCTATGAACACATTTTCTAGTTCCTCAAAACATCAATATATTCATAATTTCTGGAAAAGAAAAGGGCATTACATTCAATCCAGCATCCACCAATCCTTGCAGGCCATTACATCAGCGATGTTTACGACGTCAAAAAGCGTACATGGAACAGCTTCGACGACGCCCACGTCAGCAAAATGGCAGAATCTGACGTGATATCAACGCGAGAGCGGACTGGTTACATCTTCTTCTACCTCAGCAAGTAAGCAGATTCCTGCTGGGCCTTCGAGACCTTAATGTCTGTAGCCTATTTCACCAACATTGCAAAGTATACTTTTCTAGCAAAGTATACTTTGAGGGAGAAATTTTCAATTTAAGGATACATTTTTTAATTGTTATTATACTGACTTTATTACATTATCACAGCCATTATGGCTGTGATAATGTAATAAATTCAGTATAATAATTCTCCATACTTTTAATCATCAAATATGTGCAATGGTTCTATATGAAATAATGCATTTCAGGAAAAATAAATGAGTACTCCCTCAAAGTATACTTTGTTAGATAAGTATACTTTGCAATGTTGGTGAAATAGGCTACTGGTTTGGCTCTCACGTACGTCATTGGCATTCTTTATGTGACAGTTGAATCTGGTTATACCCCTTATGTGAGTATTACGATTATTCGTAATCGTATTACTTTTAGGGGAAGGAGCCTAGTGACTGCTGTGTGTTATGGAGTCGGGTTATTCTAAATTTTGTTTCTATGTAAATATTTTGTTCTGATTTTGTGAATTTCCCCTCAATGCATCCGGTTAAATGCGGGATTGACCCGTTTGCCTGGCCTTGAATGACCGTAGCTGTTGATAGGCCGTTAAACACCAATAATCAATCAATCGCGTCTGTATATAACATCGCTGTTGAACGAACATAAATCCTAATCGATCTCAATCAATCATGTTTACAGGCCGTTGAACTCCATTAAATCAAATCAATCATGTTTTCTATTACAGAGATCTGTTTGACGACCTGTGCCTCCAACATAGCATCTCAACGAAGGTTTCCAGCAAGCTATCATGACCATAGTGCACGTTATCTATACGCTTTATAGGCAACAGGTTGCACTATATCGTTGCACCACACTAAGCAGTAAAAATGTGCGTAATAGCATTTACACTTCACGCTATAAAATAATATAGAAAAAAAACCTGCATGGCGTTGACGTTCATACTTCGCTACATTGTTATCGAGAGATAATTCTACAATATGACACAAAAATATTATCATAAACTTAACCCTTAGACCGCTATCTTAATTTTTTTGTCGTCTGCTGTTTATTTTCCATTTTATCATCAAAAACATGCTTTGACAGCACTTTAGAATAATTTACAACATGCTTTGACAGCACTTCAGAATCATTTCCAATGGAAATGATTCTGAAGTGCTGTCAAAGCATGTTTTTATTGAGAAATAAGGCAATATATAAAAGCAACAGCACATGACAATTGTTGTTTGTAGCGGTCTAAGAGTTGACTAATAAAGTGTGTATTAGCAAAATTCTTTGGTCACTCCCCACGAAGTAGAAAGTAAACAAATAACGCTTCAAACGCACATTTGGAAAGACTCCTCCGTCATAACTGTTATGTAATGCAGTGTAATGAAATGTAATTAGTGTTACACATTTGTACTTGGAACTATCATGACCATACATGTATACTGAGCAAAACTAGAAACGTCCCTCCATGTTTAAGGAAAGATTCATCAAAAACCAAAAGGGTTACTTTTAAAAATCAAAATGGAAAAACAAGTTCATTCATTTCTGTATCAAAGCCAATAAATTGCATTTGGATATCTTGTTAAATATTCGAGAGATAACCGGCCAAGGGCGGTAGGGGTCAAAATCAAAATTCACAAAAACTCAGAAATGTGTTACTTAATGTTTAGAGATGGAATTTCAATAAGTAATGTGGAACAAATTCAGTAAATCTCGTTAGTACCGAGTGTGGCCACCATTTGCATGAATGCATGCAATGATCCTACGCCGCATCGACGTGACGTAACGCAATACCAGTGCGTTGGGCAAATTCCTCCATTCCCGTTTTAACGCCCGTGTAAGATCGCGAACATTGTCAATCTGATGGTTAGCTCGTGCTTTGCGGCCCAGATCATCCCATATGTGCTCAGTGGGATTGAGATCCGGGGAGACCGCGGGCCATGGCATGACGTCGACGTTGTTTTGCTGTAAGTATTGAGTGGTGACCCTGGCTACGTGAGGGCGGGCATTGTCGTGCATCAATGTCACACCAGGACCATGCTGACGGATAAATGGTAAGGCATGTGCATTTAGCACATCTCCAACATAACGTTGTGCATTGATGTTGCCCTGTACAACAACCAAATCTGTCTTCCGGTTTCCCATGATCCCACCCCAGACCATTACGCTCCCTCCCCCAAACCTGTTCTTCTCAACAATGCAACAATCGGTGAATCTTTCATTTTTACGCCTGTATACCCCGTAATCTTCCGTCAGCATGACTAACTGTGAACAGAGATTCATCGATGAACAAAACTCGGTTCCAGTCAGCCCTTCTCCAGTTCAGATGACATCGCGCCCATAACAGTCTGGCAGCACGGTGACGTTGGGTCATTATCTGACCAGTGTACGTGGGCGGCGTGCCCGGATTGGTTGGGCGTTACGACGTAACCGGTTGCGAATGGTCTGCCCTGAGACACCGTATCGCCTAGCAGTGACTGTGGCTGCCAATCGACGTTGACGTAAGTGCGTCAACGTAAATGTAACGATAGGCTCTAGCCGTCGTTACACGAGGCCTACCAGGTCGCTGCCGGTCGTGAACAGCCCAGTCTGCTGGTACCGGGCTGCAAGACGATCAATCGTCTTCCGACAGCAACCAAACCGAGGCGCGACCGCCCTGGCGGCCATCCCACCCGCAAGCATCCCAATTGCCTGATTTCGCTCATTTTCGGAAAGCCGTGGCATATCGAAAACAGTGAAAAATTAAAAAAGTTTTTTAATTTTCCGAATAGCCCCTATCGCATGAATGGTACGACATGAACTGAATCACCTTATCAATGACAAGTATAGCGTGCACGTGCAAAAAGTGGAAATCAACGTTCCGGTCACTGGCCGCTATGTAAACCGTGTGTATCGGCTAAACTCTACACGATCGTATTCTGAACATCGCCACGGTTTAAAATACATGTACTTTGAACATGTGGTACATACATAGACAGAGCTACACCGGCTATAAAACAGGGACGTTTCTAGTTTTGTTGAGTATAGTTAGTCAAGGACAGTTAAACCGTTTTGTGTTCATTTGAGAGATAAATTTAGGAGGATCCAATTTACATCCCTTACAATGCTGAATTATATTTTGTCGTCTGCTAATTATTTTGCTCATAAACAACATGGTTTGGCAGCGCTTTAGAATCATTTCCAATGGAAATGATTCTCAAGTGCTGTCGACCCATGTTTTTATTGATGAATCAGATGAAATATAAAACAATGGCAGACGACAATTTTCATTTATGCATTAATTTACTGAATTGAGGTGAGGGTATGTATGTTTATATAAATTTAGCTCTTGTAACCATGGTTGGCCATGGAAACCGCTTGCATACCATATTGTGTTCATTGAAAGCTTACAATGTATGATACATTTTACATTAACCGTTACATTATATTTTGTCGTCTGCTGAGTATGTTGAGAGGGTATATAGTTTTCGTAATTCCTTTCAGTTGTCCGTCCGTCTTGACAACGTTAAGGTTTTTGGGTACCCATTATCTGTGCAACGTTAAGTCCGCTTGACTTCAAACTTCATATACTTCCTTATCATCATCCATATTTTCATTCCATACCACACCCATGCGGCATGTCCAAGGTCAAATTACTTAGAAATATGCCTGCTGGGGGTATACGTGAGCCCCTGCTCACTCTCTAGTTTGTCGTCTGCTGATTATGTAAAACAACAGCAGACGACAAGTTTTGTATTGCGCATTCTAAGGGTTAACCCTTTAAACCCGAAAGCCCGCTATATCGGGGTTTGCAAACAGTGCAGATCCAGATGAGCCTGCTTGTAACGAGCCGTCTCGTCAGGATCTGCACTTTTTGCAAGTAATTTTTATGCCACCGGGTTTCGAAGAAACGGGTGGCATATAGTGTTTGTCCGTCTGTCCGTCTGTCCGTCTGTCGTTCCGTCTGTCCGTCCGTCCGTCTGTCTGTCCGTCGCACTTTTCGGTTAACCAATTTGTCACAGTTTCTCAAATACGCTGCAGGTGGCATCCGCGTTCGACAGACGCATTTCTTGTTTTAGAATAAAAGCAACCCATTTTCATAAATGGACTAATCTGAAAATAATTTTGTGACGATTGGATTGGTCGAAAAATTAGCATACCACAGTCCATTTCCAGTTACTTAGGGGCGAAAGGGTTAATTGTACCCCCCATCCTTGGTTGAGGGGACCGGGTATATAGTTTTTGTATGTCCGACCGTCCGTAAGATTTGTTTTAGTTGTTGTTTGTCGGTCCAGGCGGCGGCTGGTGGTATCCGTGAGCCTCTGCTCTCTTGCTCCATTTTAGTTAACAAATACAGTCGCCACTCGTTTACTCAAAGTCCAAGGGGCAGGGGAAAATACTTTCGAGCAAATTTGAATTAACCCTTCCACCCCTGGAATGGATTTTTATATGTTAATTTTCCAACCAATCGTCACAAAATGATTTTCAGACTCGTCCATTTTAATATGAAAAGGGGGTGTTTTTGCTCTCAAAAGTATGAAAATTACTTGCAAAAAGTGCAGATCCTGATGAGACGGCTCGTCACGAGCCGGCTCATCTGGATCTACACTTTTTGCCAATACCACTATACAGGCATGTGTAGTTGAAAGTGTTATTATAGGAATGAATGGCCTTTTTGTGGAATTTATCGGAATATAAACTGGGAAAAGTCGCGGGAATACTGGACGAAGCCCGGAACTTGGAAAAGTCGCGGGAATACTGGACGAAGGCCGGAAGGCTTCGTCCAGTATTCCCGCGACTTTTCCAAGTTTATATCCCCGATAAATTCCACAAAAAGGCCATTCATTCCTTATAATTCCAGCATTTGAAATAAATTCATCAAGAAAATGTGTTTATTTTCCATTTTCTTAAGAATTATTTTAACTGCGCTTCACGGTTACGGAAAGTAGTTCGGCGTGTGAGTTTACTGGGATATAAATTTTGGACAGAGACTTGCTACGGGCCAATAAAATTTTAGGGAATTGTGTAAATATTTTTGTGCTGGAATTATCGAGAGTTATTATATAGGAAAACCTGCGCTTGCTTGATATCATGAATTTGACTTTTGAGTTATCGGGAGTTTGATTTGAGAGAGTTTGAGTTAACGATTGAAGACTGTACATGTACTGTTCATAAGTTTATGTTATCGTGACCATAGGTGGCCACTGTCCGATGATATCGACACACTTACAATATATTTTGGCCACCTGCTTATTGACTTGAGGTTTTAATCTTGGATTCAACGCCCATCATTATCGCGCCTGCTTGCAGTGAGCGCGATATAGTCTGCACTATTGACGCGTGTCCATGTGTTTGTGCGTCCATTATTTGCGAGATTTGTATGTACCAAACATCTCCACAACCACATGTCCAATTCACTTGAAACTTCACATACTTCAGTATCACAATCCATACTTTCATTCTATATCCCACCCAGAGCTCCAGTTAAAATTTGATCAATTTTGGGGGAAATTTTGATATTTCTTCACCAAAAATGGCAAGTTGGGGAGTGCTTTAGAATCGTCTAACGAACTCCCAACTTGCCATTTTGGGTGAAGAACTAAGAAAAATACCTTGAATATTTGGTCAAAGTACGCATCTTAACTGGACCTGTCCCACCCATTCAGTTCAGGTATAATTACTTTGAAATTTTTGTTCTTTTGTAAAATCTGCGTTATGTACCCAATATTTCCACAACACCAATCGACTCCAAACTTCACTTACCTCATTTATCACCAACCATGATGATACATTCATTGTATAGCCCACCCATAACGCCCACATTCTCAAGGTTAAGGTCAAAATACTTTGGAATTTGCGTAAAGTTTTTGTAAATTCTGTGTTAAAATAATCTCACCAACTCTGATTAACTACATACATGTATATACACACTGGGACCATCAAATACCTCGGCAGGCGCGATATGCTGGCCGTGGCCATCTAGTATTTTATGTACTTCAAAAAAAAATCTGGCTAACATTGATGACTGTCAAGATTGTGCATGCAAAATTGTTTATCACTTGTTTATGCTTCTATATTAACTGTTAAATAAAACCAAACCTACTTGCCATACAAATAGAATAAAACCTCTGGTTGGCATAGTTTTCACTGTGAACATATATGTTGGTTTCTTACGATATTTGTGGCTGTGACTGGAGAAATGGGGCTTGTGGTGTTCGCGACCAGTGTATATCCAGATCAGACTGCGTCTGCACAGTCTGATCAGGATCTACACTGTTTGCCAAGCCATCAATGTATTATGAACACCCGTCATGCTTCTAACAAGGAATATAGATTGTTATCAGGCTACATGAAAATGTTATAGGAACAGGATCTGCACTGTTCGCCATTCCATCAATGAACACCCATTGTGCTTCTAACAAGCAGGCTACAGGAGTGTGCTATTTGATCAGAGCTACAACGGTCGCAAATCCCGTATTAAGCCCAAATCTCCAGTCACGGCCACATTTCATTGAGTGAGCCACAGGATATTTCACTGTCTAGAGTGAGCCACGGGATATTTCACTGTCTAGAGTGAGCCACGGGATATTTCACTGTCTAGAGTGAACCACAGGATATTTCACTGTCTAGAGTGAGCCACGGGATATTTCACTGTCTAGAGTGAGCCAGGGATATTTCACTGTCTAGAGTGAACCACGGGATATTTGAGTGAACCACGGGATATTTGAGTGAACCACGGGATATTTCACTGTCTCAAGCTGCCTACATGTCCTTACAGAGATCCTCCAGATTATCGGACAAAAATGGCAGTTTTTTAACGATATTTTTCTTAAAATAGCAGCTACGGGCATAAACTTTTCACAGAACAATCGTCGGTTCTTGCTTTCTCAACGCATGTAAAATATTTAGCAAACTGTGCCATCTTCCTCGCTTAAAATCGGGTCAGATCATCAGTCGTAAGATTGCCCCAAAATTAACATCGACAATCAGTTATCCGGACAAACATATAGACTAATCGTCTGATCTTCTATTCTCACGTTTAAATCATAATGTTGTCGCGTGTAAACCAGTGTAAACAGCATTGTGTATTTCTGCAGAAAAATCAGTCACCCTTCGTTTCTTGTAAAACAATGTATTTATAGAATGTATACTATTGTATTTATAGAACAATGACGTAATTGGGCGCACTCGATTGAGCCCCCGCATGACATTGTCGTTGTAAACAACTTCTGCACAGATTTGGGAATGTGTTCAGCAAATGTTACTAAAATGTTTACCATGCCGACATATGCACACTGGCATGGAAAAAGCATGCACCTGCATGACTTAGTTGCATTCGTTGCAAAATCGGATCAAAAGAATGCCTTAATTAAGAGGTATTTTTATTTGTCCCATAAACTGATTGTCCGGATAATTGGTATGACCCCTGTAGAGTGGTGCTGTTCTGTAGCCGATTTCATCAAAATTACAAAGTATACTTATCTAGCAAAGTATACTTTGAGGGAGTAATCATTTATTTGTCCCGAAATGCATTATTTCATATAGAACTAACGACTGCATATATTTGATGATTAAAAGTATGCAGAATTATTATACTGAATTTATTACATTATCACAGCCAAAATGGCTGTGATAATGTAATAAATTCAGTATAATAAAAAATAATAAATTTATCCTAAAAATGAAAATTGCTCCCACAAAGTATACTTTGCTAGAAAAGTATACTTTTCAATGTTGATGAAATGGGCTACAGGAGCATGAAGAGTAAATTTAAAGGTGCATGCCCACTCGGTAGGCACAAACTGTTATTTATAGGAATTAAATAAGTGTATAATTGTGCCACTGTTCTACCAGTTCTAAAGATTACGAGTTGCCGCTATACATGTATAATCATTTAGTAATGTTTATTTTACTGATATTGATGCATGAGGCACGGTATTTTTTTAATTATTTATACTAATTAAATGAGTAGCCTGAATTTTTTTTTTTGACAGATTATAAAGTATGATCATTGCACATCAAAAAATAAATACAGAGTATAGATAGTATCACAGTAATGTCCGTTAACATTTTAAGGAAACACGGTTATCACCGCTGCTATCGGTGTAGAAAATTATGTCTGATATAAAATGTATAATAATGCCAATCAATACGTGGGGTAATGGTGAATGAATGTTTATTTTGCCAGAAAATGTCTCGGATGATGTCTCTGATATGAAGAACATTTTGTGCCTTCTGAGTGGGTCAGGGATTCTGCTGGCGATCACCAATTTCGCAATTGGCGATAAAAAATTACAATTTTCGAGAGAAAAAATTAAAAAAAATCAGCGGAATCCCTGGTGGGCATGTACCTTTAACGATGGGTTTCATCCTTACAGGAAACCCGATATCCCTGGTTTGGCCCTGATGTACATCTTTAGCTTCCTTGTTACTTCGAGAGTTGTATCCGTTATACCCATGATAAATACAGGGCTCCAGATAAGCTTTGTGTCTAAAGCGTACTACACCCCTTGATTTCAAAATCATTGCTATTTTACTTTTAGAAATGGATTATTGATTTTCTTCATTACTAAATAGGGAACAAATGATAAAAAAAATATAACAAATTTAAACATTCACTTATTTGAGCTGCAAAAAGCAAACACTGTTTGCTTTTTGCAGCTCAACTACAAGTGAATTTTCAACTTTATGACTGTATTTTCACTACTCAATTTGAAAATCAATGCGTATTTTCACATTGCTGTGGTATTGTGTACTCTCACTTTTGATAATCAATGCCTATTCAGCTAAAATAGTAAAATACGCCAATACGCAGCTTATCTGGAGCACTGATAAATACCCTAATAATTGTATCCTAGCGCTGTTGTCAGCAGGTGCGGATCCAGGCGGGGACGTGTCCAGTGCACGCCCCGTCTAAAATTGGTTTAGAGTTTAGATTTTAACCTATTTTTTTTTACATGGAAAGATCTGATTATTTCGTTATTTAAGTGTATGTTGTTACCACTCAGCTGAACCGTCTCGTATGTTGTTACCACTCAGCTGAACCGTCTCGTCGAGACGGTTCAACTGAGTGGTAACAACATATACTTTTGATGAGTTGTAAGAAAAATGTAGAAAATAATTATCTGAATTTTATCATGCCCCCTCTAAACCTAAATCCTGGGTCCGCCCCTGATCAGCTTACGCTGGTCCTGTGTACAAAACAGAACAAGATACCAAAAGGAAGAAGACACATGAACCCACGCAAAAAAAATCTTATGCCATCATGACGGACACATGTAATGTACATGTACGACGCGCACAAGTGGGTGGCAGCTGGGAGCACGCGATGGGTAATTTAACGATCAGGGTTCATTATTACCGGAATCCCGACAGGAGACCTGATTTTGCCCTCACATACGTCTTTGGCATTTTTTATGTGACAGTTGAATCTGGTTATACCCCTTATGTGAGTATTACGATATTCGTAATCCTATTTTAGGGGAAGGGGCCAAGTGACATGGTGTGGTATGGACCTGGCACCAGGTCAGGTTATTCTAATATCCGGATGCCCCGTGCAGGCACCGGGGCGGGATCAACTGATCCTGAGAATAGTGCTGCAGTAGCCATTGCTTGTCGTAAAAGGCGACTAAACTGGCTTAACGATTGGGTTCATACTTTCCGGAACCCACTATACCGGATTTGGCCCTCATGTGCATGTTTGGCTTTCTTGTATGTGAGAGTTGAGTCGGGCTATGCCCCATATATAAAAGTAAGATTAGCGCTAATCCTATTACTTTTAGGGGATGGGATAAATGATGCTGGTGTGGCGAGGGCCTGGCACCAGATCAGGTTGTTCTAATTTCAGGACTGAATATATATTTTGATTGTAAATATTGAGTTCTGAAGTTGGGATTTACCCCCCTTGGACAGGTGGATACGGGACTCGACCCCGTTGACCCGTCTGCGTGTAGACTCCCTGAGGTTTGTACCTCTATGTCAGAAAAGCGGACGTTAAACCCTATTCACTCACTCACTCTAATATCCGGGCTGAATATATTTGTTCTCAATGTAAATATTCCGTTCTGATTTAGGGATTTTCCCCCCAATGCAGCAGGTTAAAATGGGATCGAACCTGTTTGCCCGGCCTTACATGACCTTAGCTGTTGATAGGCCGTTAAACACTAATAAACAAACAAACAAACGACGCGCACACAGCGGTGGTTGAGGAGCCTTATCTGTGGCACAAACATGCACTCCTGGGGGCCGTTTCACTAAACTTCTTCTGACTAAAATGTTTGTAAGTGCAAATTTAGGATCGTCTGGAAATATCAATTGATACTCAATAATTTATGCTCAATAAATGTAAATCCAATAATTGTTTACAATGAAACATTGTTAATGTGAAATTTACAGACTTATCATAATTTTGCACTTATGAACATTTTAGTCGTATGCAGTTTAGTGAAACGGCCCTCAGCTTATCGATATTTGTTTAAAGTAAACCACCACCAGGCGTGCTACATTGTCTTCTGACAACTCGTGTTGTGTGTTTTATGGTCGCACTAAAATTTCTTTTAGAGTTGAAATTTACACGAAGAGTGCTGTTTATTTTGATTGATTCGTGTGTTCGAGAATTTTGCTTTTGAAGTTTGTTTTTCATTGACTGCAGGGGCGGATCCATGATTTATGTCTAGAGGGGGCGTGGATTCAATTTTCATAACATTCAGATTATCCTACTACAGGTAACCCGTCAATCATTGCGCCATGTCCAAAGTGAAGTCAATAACTTCCAAATGGCAGAACCGATGTTCAAAACATGGCGAAGCAAATGCAGCAATGTTTGCTTTTTGTTCTGCCGCATATTCTTGGTCAAATACAATGTATATACATGTAGTTCTGCTGCAGAGTCGTGTACAGTCCAGGTGCGGATCCAGGTGAGGTAAAGATCTGCATTTTTTCTTATTTCTCATCAAAAGTATATGTTGTTACCACTCGGTTGAACCAGTGGTAACAACATACAATTTGGGTGAGAAATGAGGAAATAATCAGATCTTTCCACGAAAAAAAATTGTTTAAAATCTGAACTCGACACGCCGGACACGCCGGACACGCCCCCGCCTGGATCCGCAGCAGAACTACATGTATAGATATACATTGTATTTGACCAAGAATATGCGACAGAATAAATAGAATAAATAGCTGCATTTGCTGCGCCATGTTTGAACAAAATCGGTTTCTGCCATTTGGAAGTTATTGACTTCACTTTGAACATGGCGCAATGATTGACGGCTACCTGTAGTAGGCCTACTACGGTGAAATTCGATCTATGCTCTCGTTTCATTATTGGATTTTCGTTTCATTATTGGATTTAACGCTTCGGACTATTCTATTAATAAAAAAAATTGGTATCTGTTTACAATCTTGAAAAAAAAGTAATAACATTAAATACATGGGACATGCACAAGGTGTATGATCACGTGGTTACAGCAAGTAATGAAACTTCCAGAAGCCTTCCGATTCAAAGTACGTATTCTTTTATTTTTTCCTTATTATGTAATGGATTTTGATGAAATATAGCGCATCATACAGGTCTTGTTAAGCTGCATTTGGTGGTCTCTGCATGGGCCCAAACTTCTGTAGTTTTTGTGAAGAATCGATTTCCCTGTCTACCCGACACGGAAATCGATTATTCACAAAAACGACACAGTCTGTGTCGAATTCCCAGGACCACCAAATGCAGCTCATGAAGACGCGTTTGCTGCGCCATATTTAATCAAAATCCGTTACATATTAAGGAAAATATCAAATAATACTTTGGAGTTGGCGAGCTTTCAGCCGTTGTTGTTGTTGTTGTAACCATGTGATCATGCATTTTGCAAATGTTGGATTTATGATTTGTATGGTTAACAAGCTAGTATTGCAAACTAATGGTTGAAATAACTAAGTGATCATCGACATATACAGCGTCTTCTCCGCGTGTATTGGAACCCTTTCTCCACAAACTGCACGGATTCGGACACGCATTCAACCCCACCACTTGAAGCTCGGCAATATTCGCAGATGGCGGAGGAGTGAAGTCGGTACCTGGACATAACGGACCAGGAGGTAACGGATCAGAATTCGTGACTTGATCGCAGCGATCACCTCTCGCCCAGCACAACTCGTAGCAGAAACAAGGCATCCAACAAGCGAGTTGTGATGTCACATTTTCGCGCCAAATGTAAAGAAATTTCACACTTTTCCTTACTGGTACATGCATAGCGAAAATACCAAATTATCTCCCCTGTATATCATTGTTTCTGATAGTATGTACTTGATTATACCGCATGTTTTGGAAAGTTCATGAAATAAAATTGTGAGATTTGTTGATGCAGTTACTGTGTATGAAGCGAAAAAACACATATTGTATATATGTTCATGATACCCGATTTACACGCGTGTATAAATACACACAGAAGTATAGTTACTCGATAAATTTACTTCATACATAAACTTCCATACCTATGCATATACGTTCATGAACGTATATGCATAGGTATGGAAGTTTATGTATGAAGTAAATTTGCATCGAGGCTATGCAAACGTGGGTCATGAACACACACCGTAGTAAATACGTGTAGTAATTTAAGCCCGTGGCAGAACTGACCTCTCTTCTTGGAAAATTATTACAGGAAATATTGGGGTTCATCCTTACCGGAATTCCAACTGGAGACCTGGTTTGGCCCTCACATACGTCTTTGGCATTTTGTATGTGACAGTTGAATCTGGTTATACCCCTTATGTGAGTGTTACGATTATCCTATTTTAGGGGAAGGGGCCATGTGACTGGTGTGGTATGGACCTGGCACCAGGTCGAGTTCTAATTTTCAGGGCTGAATTTATTTGTTCTCGATGTAAATATTCCGTTCTGATTTTGGTATCCCCCACCTCCACCCCCTCCCCCCCCCCCCCCCCCCCCCCCCCACTCCCCCCCCCCCCCCCCTTGCAACAGGTTAAAACGGGAATGAACCCGTTTGCCCGGCCTTATATGACCGTAGCTGTTGATAGGCCGTTAAACACCAATAAACAAACAAACAACAGGAAATATTGACAAGGTCGTGTAGCAAAGAAAGTCAGCTGACATGTTTTAATCCTAATTGCCATTGTCAAAGGATGGAGCTACATTGTCACTGATCCACGGTGTATGATCACGTGGTTACAACAACAACAACAAGTAATGAAACTTCCAGAAGCCCTCCGATCCAAAGTATTATTCTTTTATTTTGTCCTTATTATGTAACGAATTTTGATGGAATATGGCGCCTCAAACGTGTCTAGTTAAGCTGCATTTGGTGGTCTCTGTACTTTGGCCCAAACTTCTGTCCTTTTTGCGAAGAATCGATTTCTGTGTCTACTGACTGACACGGAAATCCATTCTTCGCAAAAATGACCCAAGTATGTGCCGAACTCCCGGGACCACCAAATGCAGCTGATGAAGACACGTTTGCTGCGCCATACATATTTCATCAAAATCCGTTGCCTGTTAAGGAACATATCAAATAATACTTACTTTTGAATGGGCGCGCTTTCAACACTTTCAACCATTGTTGTTGTAACCACGTGATCATGCACCTTGTGATCAGTAGCCGATTTCACCAACATGGCAAAGTGTACTTTTCTAGCAAAGTATACTTTGAGGGAGTAATCATTTATTTTTCCTGAAATGCATTATTTCATATAGAACTAACAACTGCATATATTTGATGATTAAAAGTATGCAGAATTATTATACTGAATTTATTACATTATCACAGCCAAATTGGCTGTGATAATGTAATAAATTCAGTATAATAAACATTAATAAATTTCTCCTAAAATTGAAAATTTCTCCCTCAAAGTATACTTTGCTAGAAAAGTATACTTTGCAATGTTGGTGAAATAGGCTACAGAAGACTTGAATGCTAGGGTTCATCCTCTTGGAACGTCACCATCTTCATCATTGTCGTCTCAATACTGATCTTCCAGATATTCATTTAATTAGGAATTAAAACATTGTAAAACATGATATTCAACACTTTATGTTCATGGAATTAAAGCAGTAAAACACAGTAATTGTGTCCCACTATAAAAACGGTTAAATTATTGGAAAATACATTTTCTAATATGGGCTTTGACTGGAGATATGATGCTTATTGGTTCTGCGACCAGTGTAGATCCTGATCAGCACAGTTCATGTTCGGCCCTCATGTACGTTTTTATCGTTGGCTCTTTTGTTACCTGGGAGTTGAATTGGGTTATTGCCCATTATAAAAGTAGTAAGATTAGTACTGATCCTACTGTTTTTGGGGTGGGTGGTAGGTGGGAGCATGCGATGGGTAATTTAACAATCGGGGTTCATCCTTACCGGAATCCCGACTGGAGACCTGGTTTGGCCCTCACATACGTCTTTGGCATTTTGTATGTGATAGTTGAATCTGGTTATACCCCTTATAAGAGTAATCCTACCGGTATTACTTTTAAATAGGGGAAGGGGCCAAGTGACTTTGGTGCGGTATGGACCTGGCACCAGGTCAGGTTATTCTAATTTCAGGGCTGAATATGTTGTATCTCGATGTCAATATTCCGTTCTGATTTTGGGATTTTTCCCCCAATGCAGCAGGTTAAAACGGGATCGAACCTGTTTGCCCGGCCTTACATGACCTTAGCTGTTGATAGGCCGTTAAACACCAATAAACAAACCTACTGCTTTTGGGAGGGGCCACGTGATTCACATCCCGTTTCCGTGCCGCGCCAGATATTTTTCCCATTCACGGCACTAACCTACTATTCTATGTATCCCGTCAACACATGGCCTTAAAATGCAAAAAAAAAGTAAGCACAGCCACAGCAGATATTCATACGCAGTGATTATGTCGTATTTACAGGATATTAACAATGTTTCACGGCACCGTGTTTCACGGCACATACGCCCTGTGTTAATGGGATACATATGCAAATGAGATTTGATACAGAAAACATGTTAGTAGATCCGTACAACTTCAGAGTATGATGATGTGCAATAAATGGAATCTAACAGTTGTGTTGCATTAATATAATTTTCATTAATACACTCTTTGATTGATTTAATGAGACACTCGGCATAGCCTCGTTTCATTGAAATCAGTAACCTTGTATAATAAATACATTAAATAGTCACTCATAGTGCCCACTAGTGACATCAATTTCTGTGTAATTTATCTCGTTTTGATCCGTTTATAAGTCATATTGACGGGATACGTACCCCGTGAAGACGATTTACTATACACCACCACCACCTGCACTAGTCTTGTCAATATTTGTCAATGTATTTATGTTAAAATGCTTGAATATTTTACTTGAAATCAAGCAGCTTGATTGACTGAGCCTGAGCTGTGCTTGATTCCGAGCTGGCATTGCCAATATATGTTCTGAAACATTGATAATTTGGGCAAGATTAACGCAGTCGATTGTTTAAGTTAACTGGCCAAGCATGGAATTTAACGTATTAAGTTCTTAATGGGAAGGGACACAATTGTAGAAATGGCAATCTCAACTCGCAATCAAACTGTTTGATTGGCTGAGCTGTTGTTGTTGTTTTTTAACAAAATTGGCAAGATTAGCGCTTGCGATGGTGTTGTTTCATTTATCTCGTCTTGATAAGATAGTAAGCCGTCTTGACGCGATAATTATATATAGTTAAGACCACATGTAAGGCATAGTAAGACGAGTTGGCTATCATGTTATCACGTTATGTGAATGGCAGACATATACCACCATACAAAATGCAGCAATTAATTTAAAACTCTGTAGGCAACTGGAAGAATATGCGCATTTTTTTTTCATTTTCTGTAGATTTAATTTAGCATTTTTCTCACTGGAAATTCGTAAATAAACGAAAAACGCTTGGATAAAATATAAAATTTGCTAATTCTATCATTTCAGTGTATCACATTGCGTTATTTGTGCGCCGGCGCTAATTACGTAAGTCGGGTCGATAAACGTGAAAACAATCAATTATCGATATCCACAAACATCGATAGAAATGTTATCACGATGTTGAGAAATATTCGTGTTATTATTACGGCTAATGAGGCGATTATGTTACTTTATTTTTACTCTGATTGACAGAAGTGCTTTGTATTGTTTGTGACCAGCGTAGACGCGGATCAGACTGCGCATCTGCGTCTATGCTGTTCGCCATTCAACTAATGTATCGCTACCATCGTTGATGAACGTATTCTTGACATACAGTATTAGAATTTGAACAGTAGGCGCACATTTTTGGAGCCTGAATAAATGCAACATTGTCAAAATTCGGAAATATAAACCAGACCGACGATCATGGCCTGCTTCTTTACTGGGTTATATATACAGGGTATTGAAGTTGTTCGAGCCAATTCCCACCATTAAATATGAGCCGAATGAATGTCGGACGTATGGTCTAAATGCGTTTCTTTCTGCCTTCCCAGCATGTGTTAATATCACGCCTATGTGGCGATAATGTCGTTTTATTTGTGTTGAGATCACGCATGCGGTGATAATGTTGTTTTATTTGTGTTGATACTAAACAACAATATCGTTGTATAGGCGTGATATCAACGCATGCCGTGCGAGAAACGTTTTGGAATCCGATTCTTGAGAAAACTCGACTTGAATTTTATTTACCGCCATATTTGTATGAAATGCTCTCAAAATAGTTCCCGTACCTGCAAATTGGTATCGAATATGCGCCATATATTATGTGAATTTTGGTTCATAATCAGAATTAACAGGCATTATGGTGTTATGGTTTTCGTTCTTCATAGAGATCCGCGCTGTCTTTTCGGCGGATGTTCTCTGTCGACGGTGACATGTTTATAAACAATTTCCCTTCCCCCCACTATTTACAATAATCGAGTATTATTGTGCCAATTCCCAACATTAAATATTAAATTACTGAAATATCTTGAAACATAGTTTCAAACTTTTCGAATTAAAATTATTTCTGCAAATAACGCCTACCACACATGCACACCAATGTCAGAACGTTGCATCATGGTCATGCCGAGTTAAAAACTCTACTTTTCCCGACATTTCATTTGTTAATGACGTCACCTGTCGTTAAAGAATGACGCTCGCGTAATGTAATGAAACCACGCATTGTACTTGTACACCTGCGTTCATCATGCCCAATAGCCTATTTTACCAACATTGCAAAGTATACTTACCTAGCAAAGTATACTTAGAGGGAGACATTTTCAAGTTTAGGATAAATTTATTAATTTTTATTATGCTGAATTTATTACATTATCAAAGCCATTTTGGCTGTGATAATGTAATAATTCCAGCAAAAAAATATTTACACAATTCCCTAACATTTGATTGGTCCGTAGCAAGTCTCTGTCCAAAATGTATATCCCAGTAAACTCCCATGCCGAACTACTTTCCGTAACCGTCAGGCGCAGTTAAAATAATTCTTAAGAAAACGGAAAATAAACACATTTTCTTGATGAATTTATTTCAAATGCTGGAATTATAAGGAATGAATGGCCTTTTTGTTGAATTTATTGGGGATATAAACTCGGAAAAGTCGCGGGAATACTGGACGAGGCCTTCCGGCCTTCGTCCAGTATTCCCGTGACTGTATTGTTATATTTAAGGGTGGGAAATGGCTCGAAGACCTTCCATACCCGTGACTTTTCCAAGTTTATTGTTATAGGTTAAATATGGTATTCTAATATGGTATATACGGTAACAGGGAAATGTCACGGGATCATTCCAGCATATGATGCAATGTGGTGTGTGAGAGAAAGTTAGTTACTATAATGGATTAGAGCGAGTCAGGTCGTTGAGAATATATGACAATAAAGAATTAAAGATTACAAGTGTTGATTATTATAACAAGAACCAACAATGTAACGTATGGACAGAAGTACACTATGTAACATTATATCCCGATCAATTCCACAAAAAGGTCATTCATTCCTATAATAAATTCAGTATAATGATTCTGCATACTTTTAATCATCAAATATATGCAGTGGTTAGTTCTATATGGAATAATGCATTTCTGGAAAAGTAAATGATTACCAATTTTCATGAAATCGGCTACAGATGTCGACGTTTCTGAACATCTATTATCAGCTAGCAATCACGCATTTTGATTGGCTCATCGGCGTCACATGTCGTTATCGAATGACCTCCGTGTAATGACGTAACTAAAGTCCGCGTTATTTTCAACGAAAACATATTTTCCATCGGCTAGCATGAAACGTTACCTGGTATAACCAAATTTGTGTATTTTGTTATAAAGTGTATTGGGCTTGTATTTTGTTTGACAACGATGTAACATGTCCAATGTGCATGATCATATGGTTACAACAACAACAACGTCGCCCACTCCAAAGTAAGTATTATTTGATATAATATGCAACGGATTTTTATGAAATATGGCGCAGCAAACGCGTCTTCAAGAGCTGCATTTGGTGGTCCAGGGAGTTCGGCACAGACTTATGTCGTTTTTGCGAAGAATCGAAACGGAAATTCTTCGCAAAAACGACAGAAGTTTGGGCCAAAGTACAGAGACCACCAAATGCAGCTTAACAAGACGCGTTTGATGCGCCATATTTCACCAAAATCCGTGACGTAATAAGGACAATATAAAATAATACATACTTTGAATCAGAATCTGGAAGTTTCAGTACTTGTTGTTGTTGTTAGTACCACGTGAGCATACACCTGTTTCATGCAATGGCACAGCATGTTGAACTTTCTCATTCATCGGGATGTCTACGCGCGTCATAGTTGTCTTGCCTGATAAACGTTATACCACAATACCCTATCCTGATATTATCTATATCTACCATGGTTGCACATATCAGATTGCTATCTACACTGGTAAGACTTTTCACGTTATGACAAAAGCGAACACGTATTGACGGATGCCTTTGAAGGTTTGTGATGTTATCATAATAGACAATCGTGTTTAATATCGCCTCAATTTATTAAATCTGCATGTAGTGTAGATCTTATATTTACTGGCCGAATTCTGTATTTTCATACAATATTGCTGTTATCGGTAGACAAATCTTAGAGTTTACAGGATTGATTCCGTATATCCATATATATGACTCGTCCTGAGATAAACGTACTTGTTCATTTGGCGACCAGTGTAGTCCCAGATCAGCATGCGCAAACCAGGCGAATCCGCACACCAAGAAAGTACAAATGTGATTATTTTTGACGGAGTTTCTCTGACATTTATCGATAAAGATATCGTCGATTCGTGGTTTCAAAGTGGATGACCGTATCTCGGAGAGTTCATACACCATAATGTGGGTGTGACTGGAGAAATGGGGCCTATAGGTTTTGCGACCACTGTAGATCCAGATCAGCCTGTGCATCCGCACAGTCTGATCAGGACCTGCACCGTTCGATATTCCATGTATGAAACATGCGCCATGCTTCACACAAGCAACATAGATCATTAACAGGCTATAGGGGCCCGTTTCGCTAAACTTCGTAAGACTAAACTGTTCGTAAGTGCAAAATTATGATAGTCTGTAAATTTCACATTAACACCGTTTTCTTGTAAACAATTATTGGATTTACATTTATTGAGCATATGCTGCATATGCAGCCTATGCTCAATAAATGTAAATCCATCAATTGAAATTTCCAGACGATCCTTAATTTGCACTTACGAACATTCTAGTCGTACGAAGTTTAGTGAAACGGGCTCCAGGAGTGTGCTATTTGATCCGGAGTTACACTGGTCACACATCCCATAAGCCCCATGTGTCTACTCACAGCCAAATATACGCATGGATTGCAGTGGAATCTATATAAACCGGCCACACACAACAGCTCTAAACCGGACACTTTCACTGTAAATCAGGCATTAAATCATTCTGAGCAATAGCTGTGTGCTATACGATCACGAACAGACATTATCAACGGAGAATTATTATCAAGAAACCCATCAAAAATAAGATCACATGTGTTTTATTGGTGTCTGGTTTAGTGCACTGTAGTTTAGTTGTTGTTTTTTTAGTTTAGAGTTTGTCTCACTTTATCAATATGGAAATCTACATTCGCTGGGCAAACGTTTGTTTGTATAACCCCTGTTTTCTTGTGAGCCCTGTCCAATTAACAAACACGTGAGAAATACCGATCATTAAAGGTATACAATATAATACTTTTGTCACATTTCCTTTGAGATCGCCGCCATTACCTGCTCGGGTGAGTTATCTTCTCGTCGTTAGCGGCCAATCTCACTAATTGTTAGTAATTGTTTGCAAACATCACATTATAAATAGAAAGTTGCCGATTTGGAGCTCACAACTAGGACGTATCTCTACTGTGTTGGATATAGCTGTTCCTCTGTGATCGATTCCTATATTACATGTAAGTTATTTATTTATTTTATCAAGGTGTATGATCACGTGGTACTAACAACAACAACAAGTACCGATTCAAAGTACGCATTCTTGTATAGTGTCCTTATTACGTAACGGATTTTGATGTAATATGGCGCATCAGACGCGTCTTGTTAATCTGCATTTGGTGGTCTCTTTATTTATTTTCGCCCAAACTTCTGTCGTTTTTGCGAAGAATCGATGTCCGTGTCTCCGACACGGAAATCGATTCTTCGCAAAAACGACATAAGTCTGTGCCAAACTGCATGGACCACCAAATGCAGCTCATGAAGCTGCGCCATATTTCATAAAAATCCGTTGCATATTAAGGAAAATATCAAATAATACTTTCTTTGGAGTGGGCGACGTTGTTGTTGTTGTAACCACGTGATCATGCACATTGGACATCATCTACAGAAAATATCACAGTTTCTGGAAATATTTATCATGATATATGACACATTTTCGTGGGTACAAAATCACATGGCTTGTCTCAAATGTGACTGTGACTGTGACTGGAGAAATCGGGTTTATGGGTTTTGTGATCACTGTAGATCCACAGGTTGAAGTAACGGACCGAGGTCTATAAATACATTAAATATGCCTAAAAGCATCAATCATATTACAAGGAGTATATGGAGGGAGTAAACAAAAATTGTTTAGCTTATTTTTTTTCATTTATTGATGCTTTTATGCATTGTTAATGTATGTATAGACCTCGGCCCGTTACTTCAACCTGTGTGTAGATCCTGATCAAATAGCACCCTCCTGTGGCCTAATACGGATCTACCGATCTATATTGCATGTTAAAAGCATACCGGTCACAGAGTTTTCCCCTTCTTCCACGGACTCATTCAACTGGGGCCCGTTTCAATAAACTTCCTACGACTAAAATGTTTGTAAGTGTACAATTATGATAGTCTGTAAATTTCACATTAACAACATTTTCTTGTAAACAATTATTGGATTTACATTTATTATATGCAGCCTATGCTCAATAAATGTAAATCCATCAATTGAACTTTTCAGACGATCCTAAATTTGCACTTACGAACATTTTAGGGTACGAAGTTTAGTGAAACGGCCCCCTGGTATACACTGTGACGTCATGCCACCATAATTTAAACGATAGTCGTCAGGCACAGTAAATGTTTATTTTAAATCACAATTAAATGTTAATAAATAGTGGCATACCTGTTACAGAAGTCAATATGGCGTACGAGATGACGACCCTTACCGTTACCATGGTGATGTTGGTTTCCATGGCGACGTCCAGCGCCTACACAATCCAGGTTCCCTACGTGGAGGACGTCGCACGTAAGTAGATCAAGAACTATGCTGACCACAAATATCAACAGTTGTATATCCAATCATTCATTGTTACATGGTTTCCGTTGTTTGCAAACATATAGCGCGTGCTGTTTGCATATGACTTTAGGCAATTTGTGTCACTGCGGCCTTGGGTTCAAACAGTTCCCTCGGGCCACAGCAAACGTTTGCACACGGCTGGACATGATCAAACCTTATATTAGACTGATCACAAATGAGACGTAGTCATGTGGTTGACAAATACAAATATTCAGAGCAATGCGGAACAGAAATCCGCATTTGCTCCGAAAGTTTCGCCAACTGTCGACGACGTCATTCGCAGTTCCTCAGTTTCTGTACGAAATCACACGACTTGTCTTATCATGCTTATTAACCCTTTGAACCTGAAATCCCGCTATAACGCTTGATGCAAACAGTGCAGATCCAGATGAGCCGGCTCGTAACGAGCCGTCTCATCAGGATCTGCACTTTTTGCAAGTAATTTTCATATTTCTTAGAACAAAAACACCCCCTTTTCATAAATGGACGAATCTGAAAATCATTTTGAAACCATTGGATTGGTCGGAACATTAGCATATCACAGTCCATTCCAGTTCATTAGGGTTGAAAGGGTTAACTGTCAAAAAGCCTCGTTTCCAATCACATATCATAATTAGACTGGCCACGGAATGTCATTATTTCTCCAGTAACACACCGCGAGCTAGACTGGCCACAAATGGCAACTGCCACATGTAGACTGGCCATAATTACCAT
This sequence comes from Conchocele bisecta, assembly GCA_029237695.1. Lineage (NCBI taxonomy): Eukaryota > Metazoa > Mollusca > Bivalvia > Lucinida > Thyasiridae > Conchocele > Conchocele bisecta. The sequence continues at coordinate 67,536,283 of CM055280.1, forward strand.
GGTATAGTATGTGTCCCAATTATCCAGTAGCCTATTTCACCAACATTGCAAAGTATACTTTCCTAGCAAAGCATACTTTGAGGGAGAACTTTTCAATTTAATGATAAATTGATTACTTTTAATTATACTGAATTTATTACATTATCACAGCCAAAATGTAATTCCGCATACTTTTAATCATCAAATATATGCAGTCGTTAGTTCTATATGAAATAATGCATTTCGGCAAAAATAAATGATTCCTCCCTCAAAGTATACTTTGCTAGAAAAGTATACTTTGCAATGTTGGTGAAATAGGCTACCGAAAAAGGCACAATACCACCCATATGAAATGAGCCATGTTGTTGTTGTTGAGCATTCCGTCCTTCATATGACACAACCTCTATGTGATTTTGTACCTGTAATTTTGCATGAAAAATATTTACAGAAACCATGATATTTTCCGTCAATCATGACTCAATGAACATTTAGTCAACTAAGTATTTACGGGAAATATCGGAACGTTTGTAAATAGTATTCATGATAAATCACGGCTTGTCTCTATGGTGCTTACGTTGTTGTTGTTTGTCCCAGCCATTACAATTGTACTTATGTTGTTGTTGTTTTCAGCGCTGACGTGCTACACGTGCCCCGACAAGGGAGATAACCTGGAGTGTAACAGCTGGGCGCCGGAAATTCACTGCCCCACCAGTGAGTGCAGTGCACGTAGTTGCTATATTAATTTTAAATACAAAAATGCACTATTTATCAGTCTGATTATCAAAATTTACTGTTACGGACGATACGGTTGTATCGTTCCAAATCCGCACCCGTCCTAGATCCTCCCCTGTAGCCTATTTCACCAACATTTCAAAGTATACTTTCCTAGCAAAGAATACTTTGAGGGAGAAATTTTCAATTCTAGGATAAATTTATTAATTTTTATTATACTGAATTGTTTACATTATCACAGCCAAAATGGCTGTGATAATGTAAAACATTCAGTATAAAAATTCTGCATACTTTTAATCATCACATATATGCAGTAGTTAGTTCTATATGAAATAATGCATTTCATGAAAAAGAAATGATTGCTCCCTCAAAGTATACTTTGCTAGAAAAGTATACTTTGTAATGATGATGAAATAGGCTACAGGTGCAAACAGGAGATCTCACTATTAACCAATAACATGCGGAATACCCATGAGTCGGTAAAATATCCCCACCCACCCACCCAGAGCGTGCGGGTTAGGGCAGATTGTTGTATATAGAGGCTATTACATGAGTGATTATTAAGAGGTTACTACGTGGCTTGTTTGATATCGGTATCGGCTCGAGGTAACTTGGTATCAGCCTGAGACCGAAGGTCGAAGGCTGATACCAAGATACCGAGGGACCATACCTAGGCCGATATCAAACAATATACGTGTTAACGTCTGTATTACTTATATTACTTATATATCAATTTCAATATCAATCATCCGGCAGTTGTGATAATCCTATGTTAAAATATATACCGTTATCCATGATTGAATGATGAAATACAGAGCCTACAAATTTAAATTTCCGGCATCTGTCAAAATTTATACAGCCGATAAAGTAAACATACGCAATGCGCATGTCCAAAGGAACTGGTTTAATACGCGCGCGAGACATGGTATCGGACTGGAAACGGTGGTATCAGACGAGTAACAATGGTATCAGACTAGAAATGGCAGTATCAGACTAGAAGTTTCAGTATCAGACTGGAAAACACGCCGTATCAGCCTGGACTGTGTATGTTAATGCTGTATGCAAATACAGGCAATTTGTAGGCAACAATTGATATCTAAGTAATAATTAATTATCATATTTAACATATTTCATCAAATGATTTTACTAATTTCAAAAGTATTAACGAGGCTATGCCGAGTTCCTTGTGAATTTCAAAAGATATGAGGATATGCCGAGTTTCTTGTGAAATCAGTCGACGACTTTAATAATAAATGTGATATTAAATCAACACAATTGCTCTTTTACATTTATTGTATAAACACAGCATCACACAGTGAAACTATACTGCTTTTTAACGCGTTACAGACATAAAGATAGGGTTAATAGTAACCAAATCGGTATTACAAGTGCTCCACTCTAAAAGCGGACAACACCTCAGTCCTATCAATGGTTAAAACCGCCCGGCAATGAATTGGCAAAACGTGCAGATCCAGATGAGCCGGCTCGTGACGAGCCGTCTCGTCAGGATCTGCACTTTTTGCAAGTTTTCCGGTAGTCGTTTTCATGGGTTTCGTCTTATTTGTATCCATTTCTGTTTACAGACCACACCGTGTGTAAGACTGTCCACCGCTTCAACATCCACTCTGCAGAAAGCGTACGCGTCGACAAGTTCTGTGCCGAGCCGGAGCAGTGCAATATGGTGGCGGTTGGTTGCCGGGAAACGGGCGTCAACGACGAAAAGGTAAATAACGAATATTATGGTGCATGTAATGTGTCGGTGAACGGCCTCGCACCTTCACCCATATCACGCCACTAATGCTATTTATAGTTCGCCCTAATTTCTAAGCCAATCGTTAGCCAGCATCGCGCTCCACTTATTTCACGTATTCGTCCAGTATTCCCGCGACTTTTCCAAGCTTATACCCCGATAAATTCCACAAAAGCCATTCATTCCTATGTGGAAAATCAATACTCAGATGGGAAATGGCATTATAGATTTGGTGTAACTTATAAATCAGTTATTGTTCACATATTGAATGTTTAAGGAACTAAATGCAGCATCGCTGGCGATCCCTCGCATTTAATTAAGGAATAAAACAATGATCTGTTGCGTTTACTGTGGTTAAGAATACGTTTGGTCTGTTTAAAGTGCGTGGAGTCTGAAGACCAAATGTATTGTACAAATGTATTTGCTAAGTCGTGACTTAGAAATTAATTGCTTCAAATTGCTTAAATTGTTTATTTAGAAAGTAACAAAGTCGTGGCTCAGAACTTGCTTAAATTTGCTGTATAGAAATGCATATCGTAAAACCAGCATGCCGCAGAATCTCTATTTGATTTGTAATGTTCACCATAATAGAGGATGTTCTGGTTGTGTAGGTACTATTACACACCAGGGGGCCTTTTCTCTAAACTTCATACATACGACTAAAATATTGGTAAGTGCAAATTTCGAATTAACAATGTTTTCTGGTAAACAATTATTGCATATGCAGCCTATGTTCAATAAATGTAAATCCATTAATTGAAATTTCCAGACGATCCTAAATGTGCACTTACGAACATTTTAGTCGTACGAAGTTTAGTAAAACGGGACACAGGATGTGAATTTATCCCGTCAACACAGTGCGTATGTGCCGTGAAACACGGTGCCGTGAAACATTTTTGATATCCAGGCGATACTATTTTTGCATTTTAAAGCAATTTTTATGTGTTGACGTGATAAATAGAATAGTAGGTTAGTGCCGTGAATGGGAAAAAATATCTGGCGCGGCACGGAAACGGGATGTGCTCGGCAGAGCCTCGCCCATCCCGTTTTCTGAGCCTTGCCAGATATTTTTTCCCTTTCACGGCACTAACCTACTATTCTCTATATCCATGTGCATGTAGCTATCACATTTTCCATTATGTTCCAGGAATGCACATCTTGCTGCACTGACTCCTACTGCAACAAACCAGTTCCCTACGACTTCCCGACAGCTCTCAGCCAATCAGCCACCGTGTTTTCCGGAACAGCGCAGTCACGTGCAGAATTCCGGCCAGTGGCAGCGCTCACAGCGATCACGTGGTACATTACTGGGCGGTCTTGAAAATGCGTTATTGAATACCTAGGATTATCTCTATTAGCACAATTACGTGCCCACTAACGTGCACACTAATGTAATTAAGTGCGTCATAACGGATTTAAATCGCAATTATGTTCACAATAACACAAGTACGTGCACAATAAGGCATTGCATGCACAATACCGCAATTGCGTGTACACTAACGGAATTACGTGTACACTAACGCAATTACGTGCACAATAACACAATTACGTGCAAAACAGCGCAATTACATGCCAAATCCTGGCTAGTAGCTATACTGAGAGATTTCACGCTGTACATTGTTGAGCAGTCTTGGACAGTCTCTGGTGTTTTTGTGCCTGATAACGGGAACCACGTGTTGTTAATATTCATAGTGCTATCTCGTTGAATATAGAATATAGAAAGGGAATGCATACCCGAACCATCGTCATACTACATAACCGTTTGTCAGCTTTGATAATGGTTGTCCAATGGATATTGTGGTAGAAATATTGTAGTTAACTTGTTGACGTGCATGATACGTGTTCGTGACTGTCGCCAGTGGCATTGTGTCAATATTTAGACAATCAATGTCCTGTAGCCTATTTCACCAAACTTGCATGGTATTCTTATCTTGCTAAGTACACTTTGAGGCAGAAATTTTCAATTAATTGTCTTTTATCATACTGAATTTATTACATTATCACAGCCATTTTGTATAATTCAGTATAATAATTCGGCATGCTTTTAATCATCAAATATAGGCACTCGTTAGTTCTATATGAAATAATGAATTTCGGGAAAAATAAATGATTACTCCCTCAAATTATACTTAGCTAGATAAGTATGCTTAGCAACTTTGGTGAAATCTGCTACTCGTATATTACGATTTATCAGGTAACGGGCTTTGCATTTGTCTACACACACTGACTGATAACACATGGTCGTGTCATGTAATTATTCGATACGCACATCCGGGTTACAACCAATTGAAAACGGACATTTCATTGGTCGAACGACGTCACATGGCGCTAGCCAATGATGTCAGTACAGTGACGCAATATAAGCAAGTTTGCATTCTTAGTAGTATATAATATGGGGGCGCGGGCACCACATTTAACCCACTGGGGCCCGCCATTTGTTTAGTGTATGCGCTGGATAATTGGTTGCAGTTGTGTTGCTCAAGTGTTGGGGTCCAGCCACATAGAATACCATGGCTAGTGTATTTTGATATCGGGTTTATCAATCGGCTCGGGGTTAGCTGTACCCGTGCCCCCATCGTCTATACTACTTCATTTTCAACGAAAAGTCACCAATATTTGCTCATTGTGTTGCGTAAAACGTTACGTGATCAATAGAAAGAATATCATGGTTAGTGTATTTTAATATCAGGTTTATAAATTGGCTCGGAAACAATAGGAATTAACACTAACCCGGTAGTATATGGTTTCAAATTAAATAGTCAAGAATTATACGGTTCCGCAAACTTTCTTTTTATTTTGTGAACTTTGTTCAAATATTTACTTTATTTTTAAAAATAAAAGTACAAATGTATTTCTCTATGGGAATTTAACATGAAGAAAAGAGCTAAAAGCGTATAGAGGTCCCACTGTAAAAATGATTCTAAAGTGCTGCCAAATCAAGTTTTTGATGAGAAAAATGGAAAAATAAAAAATATTCAGCAGACGACACACAGTAATTCAGCATTTTAAAGGTTAAAGATACATGCCCACTCAGTAGGCACAGACTGTTCTTTATAGGAATTAAATAAGTGTATAATTGTGTCACTATTCCACCAGTTCTAAAATTACGAGTGCCCGCTATACAGATATACATACTCATTTAGTAATATTATTTTACTGATAGTGACTCGCGGTGGTATCAGGCTATTTTCATATGCAAATGAGGCATGGTATTTTTAAATTATTTATACTATATGTATGATCATTGCATATCAAAAAATAAATACAAAGAATAATAGTAATGTCCGTTAACATTTTAAGGAAACACGGTTATCGCCCCTGGTATCAGTGTGGAAATTTACGTTTGATATAAAATGTATAATACGGCCAATCAATACGTGGGGTAATGGTGAATGAATGCTTATTTCGCCAGAAAATGTCTCAGATGATGTCTCTGATATAAAGAACATGTTGTGCCTACTGAGTGGGCATGTACATTTAACCCATTACATGCGCAATACACCTTTACGAGTAGGACTTTTTTTTAATATTTTATTTTTAGTTTTCTCAATGAAATTATATGTTGTGACCACTCATTTGAACCGTCTCGACGAGACGGTTCAAATGGTGGTCGCGACATTAATTCTGAGCACATAGAAGGAACATATTTAGGATTTTACGCAAACATAATCATGGCGTATCCTCCTAATGAGATGGATTCAATCAATCACTAATTAGTGCATACTGGTGTCTATTTTATGTTATATTTTGTCAGCATTAGGCCTTCATAAAATAAATGCTAGATTCTCATCCATTTTTTCCGTCACAATTTATTTAATATTTTCAGGATATCGGAAATACCGACATCGACTATCGTTTGTGTTAACTCTTTGCATGCTGGGAATGAAAATAATGGCTATAATCGCTATAACTTAATAGCAAATGACAATTCATCAATGACTTTTCTATTTCTCTCTGAAAATATGTAATTACCCATCGCATGCTCCCAACCACCACGTATTGACAAAAACATTTTTTTGTATTGCCTATAAAAAGAATCGGGGCGGGCCATAATTCTCGGGGCGGGCGGGGATGAGAATCTAGCATGTATTTTATAATGGCCTTACTGTCTGCATATCATGCCTATTTATTATTGAAATAAACTTGTTTGTCAACATGTTCTGCGTGTTATTTATTTATTCATGCTTTTTTAATCGATTGCTTTATTTGTGTTTAATGACCTATCAATAGTTAAGGTCATTTAAGGATGGGCCAACGTGTTTGATCTCTATTACTTAACCTGCTGAAGTGGGGGATCAGAACGGATTATGTACATCGAAAACAAATATATATTCAGTCAAGTGACTGTTGTGTATGGTATGGACCTGGCACTCAGGGCTGAATATATATTGTTAAGATTTTGGAATCCCACCCGCCCCAATGCAATCCAATGCAGCAGGTTACATGCGGGATCAAACGCGTTGGCCCGGCCTTAAATGACCTTAGCTGTTGATAGGCCGTTAAACACCAATAAACAAACGAAATGCACTTCTTAAATTGACACAGCTTTACCCAGGAGTTAGTTGTCAAAATATACAGAGGTAGGTGGCTTGTGAGAGCATGCGATGGATAATTTAACGATCGTGGTTGATCCTTGCCGGAATCCCGACAGGATACATGGTTTAGCCCTCACGTAAGCCTTTTTTTGTACGAGACAGTTGAATATGGTTATACCCCTTATGTGAGTATTACGATTATTCGTAATCACATTACTTTTAGGGGACTGGACTAAGTGACTTTGGTGTGGTATGGACGTGGCACTAGGTCATGTTATTCTAATTTCAGGCTGAATATATTTTTGTTTTCGATGTAAATATTCCGTTAACAGGTTAAATATGGGATCAAACCCGTTGACGCGGCCTTAAATGACCTTAGCTGTTTTAGGCCGTTACACACCAATACATAATTAAGTAAATAAAATACACCGAGTACAGGATCTGGCTTCTAGAAATCAATTACTTTCCGGGGCTGTGAAGCAAGCAAATTATGTAATGGTTGCAGGGACCAGGCCCGTACGCAGGAATTATTTTAGGGGGGTGCGTTATCGACGGCGCGAAGGTCTAAACATTGTTTTTGCGCACCCACGGACTGACCTCGGCAGATTAACCTTTCACCCCTAAGTAACGGGAATGGATTTTGATTCGTTAATTTTGCGACCAATCTAAATCATCACAAACTGATTTTCAGACAAGTCCATTTATGAACATGGGGTGTTTTTGTTCTCAAAATTATGAAAATGAATTGCAAAAAGTGCAGATCCTGATGAGACGGCTCGTTACGAGCCGGCTCATCTGGATCTACACTGTTTGCCAATACCACTATGCAGGCCTGCGGGTTAAGAGTGAAAGGGTTAAAGGGGGGGGGGGGTGCGTACGTACCCGTCGCACCCCCTCTGCGTACGGGCCTGGAGACCCTGGACCCATTAGAGACTTCGGTTGCTTCACAGCTGAAAGTCGAACTCCCTTTCAATGATGTTGGTGACGCCCATGACAAATCCCAAAAGCCCCATTCAACAGCCGCAGCATGAACATCCTTTATTCAGTACTTGTAAATATATAAACATGAATGCATAATAATAATGGCGACCATTTGGTCAATCGGAGGCCACGTGATGAGTCCATGTGCGACGATGCGTGTAAATAGTCATGTAGACATATCTGACGTATACCGGACGGGTTGGCGGCCAGAGTAGACGGGTTGTTGAACTCGTAGTCTTCCGGGAGTATATTGCGTCTGACGCAATAGCGGAAGTCGGCATCGGAGAGTTCGATAGTGGGACACCACACGTGGATGACTTTGAAGCTCCCATTACATTGAGTTCGCAGGAACTCATTCTGGTCTGAGATCCAGTTCCATTTCTGAGTGAACTGAAATGTCCTGGCATCTTGACCTTTCACCATCCTACCTGTTAGTTCATAACCTAAGGTCAATTCCGCAGAAATCACCTTGTTTACTTGTTTAACTTGCCTAATGTCTTTGTTTTTATCAGTCATGCTAGGCGTCATTTGGAATCCAACAGAAACATAATAATCACGTGACTGAGACTCGGTTGTTGATTGGCTGTCGTAAATCCCGATCTCGAGACTACACAACAATGGGAAAACCTTGGACATAATCATCCGTATTCTACTGAAAATAAGTTGAATGGTAACTTCCTGTGAAGGATATACGACAGTATCCGCCGTCACGACAAACGACACGGTCCGCGGGGCGTCGTAACCCTTGGTGTAGTAGCAGTCGCCATGGTAGGGTAGAGACAATTCCGGACAAACCAATGGTCGACATGTGACCTGGAAACATATTGGAATTATTATGTTACCTCCGGCAGATTATAACTAGAGACAATTCATAGGTGGAACTAGCATGTGGTGAGATTCTTACGCGGGCAGATCATACAGTTTATTGTTTGTCCTAGTTTCACGACCAATGAAAGCACAGCATCTCGTCTCAATATTGCATTTTTTTTGCGACGGTTTCTCCAATATCTATTAAATAAATCATTAAATATTGCAATACGTACGAATTGACAGTTATCTCGTTTTGTTGATGTAATTTCATGTGACGCGAACCAAGTCAACGCGTTGAAACAGATCCCTCGTGCCGCCCCAAACGTTTACCCACTACTGGGCATGGTCGAACCTTATAGAGAATACATGTAGTAGGTTAGTGCCGTGAATGGAAAAAAATATCTGGCAAGGCTTAGGAAACAGGATGGGCGAGGCTTTACCGAGCACATCCCGTTTCCGAGCCGCGCCAGATAGTTTTCCCATTCACGGCACTAACCTACTATTCTATTTATCCCGTCAACACCTAATGGCTTTAAAATGCAAAATAAATCATCCCAGCCACTGCACATATCCATACGCAGTGATTAGGTCGCATTGACAGGATATCAAAAATGTTTCACGGCACCGTGTTTCACGGCACATACGCACTGTGTTGACGGGATACATACATTTATTCCGTCAACACAGTGCGTATGTGCCGTGAAACATTGATGATATCCTGTCAATACAACATAATCACTGCGTATGAATATGTTTCCTAAGCCTTGCCAGATATTCTTTTCTACTATTCTCTATATATTTGATTTCTACGAGTTTCACATTGTGCGATATTACGCGGCTTTAGGAGCGTGCGATATACTAATCAAATAACCTTGTATTACATACGTACACCACTCACGATTTATATGCGCCTCACAAAATATACAAAATATAAATAAAATAAACAAATTATTAAGAACTATTTTGCGAGGTTAAACGTAGTTCCGGCACTGACAATTATGAATTCACGAGACGTCAATATGGAATAAATATTGACGTCTTGCGTTCATATTGTGGTTCAATGGGAAACACAGGTGCTTATATAATAAATCCGCGTAGTTTTCATAGCAACTCGCGTTATATTTGATGGAATATCCTATTTATTACACTTCACGGCGGCTATATGTGCATACATTTGAGACTGTAAGCAAAATAACTGTGCTGTGCTTATGAATAGCTACACACTGACTTGTTTCCCGCGTTTTGACGTCACGTTGTTGTGTGACGTCAAACGTGACGTCATGTAAACTTTTTGAAATCCAAATTACGCAGCTGCTTTTATGAACTAGATATATTTGAGTGCATTTTTGGAATATTTTCAATCACATTAATATTGTACATTAGTCGAGACTCTCTCCAAGTGTAATAAAAAACGTTATCAGACTCGCGTCGGAATTCCTACCCCGACCTTGTCTGATAAACTTCATATGAAAATACAATGAATAGCCAAGTAGTCACAATATACCAACAGTCAACCATTATATGTAGTACACATTGTACTCACGTAAAATATTCCTGTCCCCTGCACTGATATCATTGTTGTCAGCGTATATGCTGCCACATATACACAACCAGTGATCATGACATGGAGGCCCCACATCAGGGGACCGTTTCACTAAACTTCGTACGATTAAAATCTGCAAAAAGTGCAAAATTATGATAGTCTGTAAATTTCACATTAAGAATGTTTTCTTGTAAACAATTATTGGATTTACATTTATAGAGCATAGGCTGCATATGCAGCCTATGCTCAATAAATGTAAATCCATAAATTGAAATTTCCAGACGATCCTAAATTTACACTTACGAACATTTACAAAGTTTAGTGAAACGGGCCGCTGGTATGCTTCAATGTTTGGCTCTACACGTTCAGTTTCCAGGTTGGCTCAATTATGTACAGTGGAACCTCTTTAAACCGGACACCACGAAAACACTCATGATCTTATGTTTTATGACTTTCTTGGTCATTTTACTCAGGTGAAAATATCTGTTCATGATCGCATAGCACACAACTTTGGCTCAGAATGATGCCTGATTTACAGCGAAACCTCTCTAAGTCGGACACCCTGGGGACCTCCCATGGTGTCCGGTTTAGAGAGGTTTAACTGTATTGACTAATTGACTAGGAACAGGACATTTGCCCATGAATATATACCCACCATGTATGGATCTAGAATATCCGTCTCACTGCAACTTTGTTTGATTTCCTCGGATGCATCTTCAGTCAGAATAATAAGCGCCGCGAAATCAGGAATTATATTCGCAAATAAAGAGCTCGAGACCGTCCTGAAATATGCAGGACACTTCTTATCCGCAAACGCCATCCAGTCATGCGTCGCGTTATACGGCCGATAGCCGACGTTGCAAAGGTAGCAGTACATGTTTTTGAACAGGTCCGCTTTTCCCGTGTCATGTATGTAACGATGGCTGAATTCCGCACACTTGTCGCTTAAGACATCACCGTAGATACTTGCGTTGCTAGGACAGTCGCTGACGACGGTGACGTTACAGTATGGTACTTTGTTTGCGGTTTCGTTGCCGGCGTACACGGTCAACACGTGTGGTCTGTGGCTGCTGGGCTTCTAAGAAGGTAATCAATGAGGTCCCAGATCGCGTCATGTAACACGTCCATGTAACCGTTTAACTCGCCGATGTCTATGGAGAGCAATTGGTAATCAGTAACGCCATAGCACATGGCGCAGTACTGGTTCCGGTACAGGTCACGTGCGGAGGGCGACCAAACCGGGACCAAGTCAACTATACTGGAGTCTGGCGTTAACCGGCATTTAGCGGCGAATTCATTTGTCGCTGCAGTGCCTGTAGTAAGTATATATGGATATTGCATAACTGATTGGTATTTATTAAACGAGTCTACGGATTTCATAAGAAACGAGACTATCTTATGATATCAGCCAACGAGTTTTATAGTATAAATCATTTAGTTCGTGTATGCACTCTTATACCACTCTTGTCACTGTGGGCTGAGATTATTGCAAATAAAGGTTTTGTTCTTTTCTGGTCAACGAGTTTGATAAATATGATATTTAATTGACACAAATGTTACATTCTATGTATTGCATAACACAACATCAAGGTGCATGGTCACTTAGTTACAACAGCAACAACGTCGCACACTCCAAAGTAAGTATTATTTGATATATTCCTTAATATGCAACGGGTTTTGATGAAATATGGCGCAGCAAACGCGTCTTCATGAGATGCATTTGGTGGTCCAGGGAGTTTTGCACAGACTTATGTCGTTTTTGCAAAGAATCGAATTCCGTGTCGGAGACACAGAAATCGATTCTTCGCAAAAACGGCAGAAGAAGGGGCGAAAATACAAAGACCACCACATGCAGCTTAACAATACGCGTTTGATGCACCATATTTCATCAAAATATGTTACGTAATAAGGACACTATAAAAGAATACGTACTTTGAATCGGTGCTTGTTGTTGTTGTTAGTACCACGTGATCATACACCTTGTGATTGTCAAACGAATTTTCTGTTGAGGCCTCATTATCATTTTCTGATATACGCCGCAAATTTCAAAATTACAATGCGGTTAACCTAAATCTAATACACTCCTTTACTTCTGGCGTAGGAATACATATTGAAATAATTTGCGACCGTTCATCAACAATGATATACCTGTAATGTATGACCATCAGCCATTCAGATTGCGTGATATTTATAGAGTGCATTATAATTGCGTATTATTACACTTAGTCTAGAAAAATATGATTTTACAGCTACATTTATATTCAAATATTACGGCTCTGCGAAATCCAAATAGTTATACCTTCCATATATTCATAATGGGTAGGCCCTTTCGACATATTGCGTTTACCATCAAGGTGGAACCAACCTGTCGTGTTCGTTCGTGTGTGCACTTACACGCTGACCCCACTGTAAACATACCAAATGTATTGAGAACCCCAGTAAACTCAACAGACCATGGCTTTAATCCTTAATTCAACTATTATTGCTCTGTTAAATCCAAATGTATGCAATACATATAGGATATTATATTAGTGATGTTTAAATATGATCTTCATTAAACAAGTTTACTGATTTCATAAGAAACGAGGCTATGCCGAGTTTCTTATGGAATTAGTCAGCGAGTTTAATAAATACCATATTAAATATTCACAAATGTTCGTTTATATTTATTGCATAAGCACATCATTGCATAAGCATATACATTGAAGCTGTACTGGTCACCAAGCACGTTTGCTTTGTAATGAGCTAATTTGCATACGTGTTTACACTAGTGTAATGTGATTTTCATTACACGATGTTGTTACACTGCAAGTGCCCATTTTATGCAATAAGACTCACCTATACACTTGGTAATCATCCACATATACGTAGATTCCTTGTGTACCGCCACCCTTTGACCATTAACAAATGTATGAGACCCGGAGACACACTCAACGGCGTCTTGCAGCTCGGCAATGTTCGCCGGCGGCGGAGTCGTGACGTCATAGCAACAATCGTCTCGCGCCCAGCAGAACTCGGAACAGAAACAAGGTAAACAGCAAGATTGCCAATAGAATATTTCATCTGACAAGTTCTTTCTCGCCTTTGTCGTACAGAAGTCATTGTATGGACACATTTGCGTCACGTCCGCTAATTCGAGTAATTCTTGTCGGGTCAACACGAAGGTCAGAGCCAGGCTGACCAACCACACACACGTATCCATGGCAACGGTTGTTGTATGCGACTACCGGCTAGCTACAAACACTCCACGTATTAACGTGTCACTTAGTAGCTAGGGACAGCTCGTCTCTTCGATGGAAGCGTCCTGGTGCCAATGCTAACATATTTGATCTCCTAATACTAACTCCTAATTAGGAGATAATAAGTCCTAATTAGGAGTTAATATCTCCTAATTAGGACTTATTATCTCCTAATTAGGACTTATTATCTCCTAATTAGGACTTAGTAACTCCTAATTAGGACTTATTATATGTGGCAATGCTAAACAAAAAATTAATTAGGAGATACTAAATATATTTTAGCATTGCCACCAGGACGCTTTCATACGGGACAGATCGTCTCTTAACCCTTAGCCTGCTGAATGAAATGTTGTCGTCTGCTGTTTATGTTTTATTTTCGATTTTTCTCATAAAAAAATTGGTTTGACAGCATCTTAGAATCATGTCCCATGGAAATGATTCATTTTCAATGGAAATGATTCTAAAGTGCTGTCAAACCATGTTTTTATTGAGAAACAGAGCAAAATATAAAGCAACAGCAGACGACAGTTCGCGATTAGCAGGCTAAGGGTTAAATGAAACGAAGATTGAGAATCTAACAATTCGTTACTAACATTTCTACGCGGCGTAGACACGAATAATATAGTTTACTCAACTGCCATTTTAAAATATCGGATTGATTTCCCGTGCTCCGCACTCGTTTCTTTGTCGGGTTTACAGATGTCAAGGGAAATAAATCCTCTATTTTAAAATGGTAGTGGAATAAATTGTATATTATATGCTCTTCGAAAAATGTGAAATTTGCGTCTTGGACCAACTTATACCGTTGTCAAAATTGATAATTTTTACGTTAACATGTGAATTGTTTCGTCGCCGGAAATGACGTCGAAACGTGACGTCAAGTACGTTTTGCGAACGTCTAGGAGGAAATATTTCCTTCAAGGAAATAATCCCTCCAGAATCACGGTAAATCACTGGGTAGGATGTAATATGAATCTTATATTTCGTTTCGTTACGCCTCTACGCTTTCTTTCATTTTAATATTCGCCTCTACGTGACGTACAAACGAAGACTAAGAACTTTTCGTTGTTTTAAGGCTCTTAAAACGAAATATCCTGAACGAGAAAGTGTTATCCTTGTACGCTAACCGAGGAACAATTGCCAGATTATCTCCCCTGTCATCACTGATCTACTCGATAAATACACAATCTAAATTATTTCACTCCACGAAACGACAACGCTGTCTGCCTTGATTGGACTGCATGGACGCAAACGGAGAGATCAGTGGATTGAGAGGCAACAAAATGCGCATTTAAGTCGCAATTAAGGCTGATATAAATAAAGGAACAACATAATAACATTCATGGCCAGCATAGATCCTGTAAATATTAGGTGCACGCAAACAATCAGAGATTGGTTAAACTTGTTAATCAAGAGCTTTCACAAATATTGACTTAATGGCGCTCAGCGTAGACCCTGATCAGACTGTGCGGATGCGCATGCTGATCGGGGACTACGCTGGTCGCACTGTCGTTTTTCGAAACCGGCAGCCCATTTGCAACTTCTGTGTGAATTTTGCATAAGTTCACAATATCTTCGGCAGTTTCCGTAAATGGTATTGATATATTCGGTAGTTTCCGTAATGTCATCGATATATTCGGTAGTTTCTATAATGGCTTCGATATCTTCGGTTGTTTCGGTAGTTTCCATAATGGCTTCGATATCTGCGGTTGTTTCCGTAAATAGCGTTGTATTCTGTAGATTCCGTAAATAGTCTCGATATCTTCGGTTGTTTTCAATAATTTTCGTGAAAGGCTTCAATATATTCGGTATATTTCGTAAAAATCGTCGATATATTCGGTAATTTCCGTAAAGGCGGCGATATATTCGGTATTTTCTGTAATGGCGTTGATATCTTCGGTAGTTTCCGTAAATGACGTCCACAGCTCACACGACTATAATTGATGTCGACATTTGACGTAATTTCCTGGATTTGCCGAATTGGTTTAGGAAACAAACACTGGTACACACTGAACTTCAGTAAGTCTGAAAATGTAACGGAAGGATCGCCATGAGAGACGGGCGTGGCTGAATTGCATACAAGAAATAACGAATTAAATTACCTTTTAAAGGCTCTGCACTGTGTCTCAGCTGATGTCTCGTGTATTCCATTTCATTGCTCACTTTCTGGACTGCTTATGACCTCTGCCATCAACAAATTCGCAATTTAATTCAATAAAATCCGCTTTCTGACTGATTTACTGTACTACGTATAAGTTATTGTTCACATATTGAACTTTTAAGGAAGTAAATGCGAGGGAGCGCTACCACAGCATTTAGTTCCTTAACCCTTTGAACTCGAAAACCCGCTATAGCGGTTTATTCAAACAGTGCAGATCCAGATGAGACGGCTCGTAACGAGCCGTCTCATCAGGATATGCACTTTTTGAAAGTAATTTTCACATTTTTGAGAACAAAAATACCCCCTTTTCATAAATGAACTAGTTTGAAAATCATTTTTTAACGGTTGGATTGGTTGCAAAATTAACATGTCAATTTCCATTTCAGTTACTTAGGGGTGAAAGGGTTAACAGTCTAATGTGTGAACAATAACATATGTATAGTTTACTATGCAACTCCCATCCGAGTATTGACGTTCCACTTCCTGTCGAACAATTTAGTTTAAACATATTTTATTGCTCTAAATTTACAATGTAACTTTACAGTTAATAAATACAGGTTAATTTAGAAGAGCAAACGGGTTGAGATACAAGTTTTAGCAACATTAGTTACAGCCCGTCGAACAATTAATGAATAAATCTGGTAACATGCAACTTATTGGGGCTAGACCTTGCAATATGTGAAATATGTGTAGCCCGATACTGGCCAGCGATTGGCTTAGGAAGTAGGGCAAACTATAATTATACTGTGGTAAACAAGGGAGATAATTTGGTAATGCCTTTATTCTAATACCGGACCGGGAAGCATAATTTGTGAAACATAATGCTATTTAGTTCAAATATGGTAATAATTTACCACCTGTAGCTCTAGGGTTCCATTTTTAGACAGAAGTTGAACTAAAGCAAATACAACTAAATTATAAACATCGATTACACAACAAAAACAGTTTACACAAGCAACATATATCCCATATGTAGCGTAAAACGTTACCTGATAAATAAAATACCATCACGCTCGGAAACGGTAGGAATTCCTCGGCAAGCCTCGGAATTCCTACGCGTTTCCTAGCATTTCCCTATAAACTTGGTATCAATACACTAGCCAGGTATTCTCTATACAGTGGAACCTCTCTAAACCGGACACCAAGAAAATACTGTGATCTTAGTGTTGATGAGTTTCTTGGTCATTATCTCAGGTGATAATGTCTGTTCGTGATCGCATAGAACACGACTGTGGCTCTGAATGATCAAATGCCTGATTTACAGTGAAACCTCTATAAGCCGGACACCCTGGGGACCTCCATAGGACACAACTATGGCTCTGAATGATCAAATGCCTGATTTACAGTGAAACCTCTCTAGGCCGGACACCATGGGGACCTCAGAGGGTGTCCGGTTTAGAGAGGTTTCACTGTACAGTGATAATCAAGGGAGGTAATGTCTTCTATTAATGTACTGGGAAGCACAGTTTGTGAAACGTAACGATTTTTAGTTGTGATATGGTAATAATAAACTATCTATTTTAGACACCAGTTGAACTAAGGCAAATAAAACTAAATTATAAACATTGATTACACAACAAAGAGTGTAACCAACCAATTATTTTTTACAACATATCTTTAACATTTTTTCGGAAAACCCAGAGTTTTTACACACGGTTCCATCAGTTACTATGTGCGAGAGACCATATCCAGAGCTCCAGATAAGTTTTGCATCTAAATAGTATTATGCCCCCATATTTCAAATGCGTATTTTACTTATACAAATGTAGTATTGTCTTCCTTATTAAATAGAGAACAAATGATAAACAAAAATAAAATAAATAAAACAAGAAATGCGTCTGTCGAACGCGGATGCCACCTGCAGCATATTTGAGAAACTGTGACAAAGTGGTTAACCGAAGAAAAGTGTGACGGACGGACGGACGGACGGAGAGTTATGAGCTATTTGTTCTTTAAAAGATCAAAGGATTAGCTCCTAAAGATCAATGGAATTAGGAGCTTACCTACTATAACAAAGGAATCCTTTGTTACTAACCCTTACCCTAAGCTCCTAAACCCCCGATGTTGGCCCGGACGGACGGACGGACGGACGTACGGACGGACGGACGGACGGACGGGACGGGACGGGAGGGACGGACGGACGGACGGACGGACGGACGGACGGGACGGGACGAACGGACGAACGGACGGACGGACGTTCCAACATTTTGGATTTATGGGGTATTTCCATTGTTTGAAGAACAATGAAAAAGCCCCTAAACGACAATAGAGTTTATGAGCTTACGGAATATTACAAAGGAATCTTTTGTTCCTAACCACGCCCCTAAGCTCTCAAACCCCCGGACGTTGGCCCGGACGGACGGACGGACGGACGGACGGGACGGACGGACGGACGGACGGACGAACTTACATTTCGGACCTTAGGGGGTACTTGCTATATAAAAGATCAAAGGAAATACCCCGTAAGACACAATAGGCTTACGGGGTACGGATTAAGTTCCATTGTGTTCTAACCCTAACCAATTGTCTTAGGCCACGCCCCCTACCCCATAAGTACCCTAATGTGTGCCCGGACGGACGGACGGACGGACGGACGGACGGACGGTCAGACGCACGGACGGACGGACGGACGGACGGACGGACGGTCCAAACACTATATGCCACCCGTTTCTTCGAAACCCGGTGGCATAAACATTCACTTATTTAAGCTGCAAAAACTTTTTGCAGCTCAACTAAGTAAATATTCAACTTTATTACAGTATTTTCACGACTCAGTTTGAAAATCATTGCGTATTTTCGCATTGCTGTGAGTAGTTTGTACACTGTTGAGAATCAATACGTATTCTGTTAAAATAAGTGCATAAAATACGCCCATACGCACCTTATCTGGAGTTCTGCCAATCCCATTAAAATGGAGACTATTACACGATTTATGACTTTAATTGCACGCACTGTACTTTTAAAATTAATTATGAAGCAATAATACATTGAAAAACATAGCGTTGCAAATACAAATTCACACTTCTGTTCGTGATATGAGCAATATAAGACTAACCATGTGATTTTGTACCTAAGAAGATGTGCGATATCGCATGAAACATATTTACAAAGTTTACAATCTTTTATGTAAATGACGTCAAAAGATGACGAAATATTCAGAGTTATGCATTATCATTTACAAATTACGAAAACATCATCAATTCTCGGCGTCATTTGAGACACGCCATGTGATTTTGTACATTCGGACATCAGCGTATTTCATGAAACACGTTTTACAAAATTTACAATGTTTTCCGTAAATGGTGTAAAACGTTGACAACATTTTCAGGGTACGTACTCTGAAAGTTTTGTCAACTTTTGACTTTATTTATGAAAAATAGTGTAAATTTTGTAAACGTATTTAATGAAATTACTTTGGACATCTGCGTAATTTCATGAAATACGTTTACGAAATTTACAATATTTTCCGTAAATTGCGTTAAAATTTAACACAATTTTCAGAGTACATGCGGAATTATATTCCGCATGTACTCTGAATATATTGTCAACTTTTGATTTTATTTATGAAAAATATTGTAAATGTTGTAAACGTATTTAATGAAATTACGCAGATATCCGAAGGTACAAAATCGCATGGCGTGTAGATGAAGTTGAAAGTTGACAAGAATTTTCATAAAATATCCTAAATTTAGCATAGCACATGCACATAGTAGTATCGCAATTCGAATGCGCATTTGAGACACGCCATGTGAATTTGTACCTTCGGACATCTGCGTAATTTCATGAAAGACGTTTACAAAATTTACAATATTTTCCGTAAATTTTGTAAACGTATTTAATGAAATTACGCAGATATCCGTGTTGATGAAGTTGAAAGTTGACAAGGATTCCATAAAAGATCCTAAATTTAGCATAGCACATGCACATACATGTACATGTAGTAGTATCGCAATTCGAATGCGCATTTGAGACACGCCATGTGAATTTGTACCTTCGGACATCTGCGTAATTTCATGAAACACGTTTACGGAAAATTTATAATATTTTCCGTAAATGGCATCAAAAGTTTACAAAAATTTCAGAGTACATGCGGAATTATATTCCGCATGTACTCTGAGATTTGTGTAAATTTTTTACTTTATTTATGAAAAATATTGTAAATTTTGTAAACGTATTTAATGAAATTACGCAGATGTCCGTAATCTCCTGTCCTGCTTATAACATCACATGGCTGGCCTCATATGTCTACGAAATTCACGACATTTTCCGTAAATGACGTCAAAAGTTGACGAAATGTTCAGAGCTATGAACTCTCTATAATTATACTTTGCTATGAAAATTTCGCCAATTATCGACGTCATTTACAGAAAATATCACAGTTTCTGTAAATATGTTCATAATGATATTACAAATCACGTGGCTTGCCTCATATTATTAATACAATGGAACCTCTCTAATCCGGACACCCTGGGAGGTTCCCTGGTGTTCGGTTTAGAGGGGTTCCACTGTAAATCGGGCATATGACCACTCCAAGACACGTGTTTCTTCTTTGCGATCACGAACATATATTACCATCGTAGAGAAGTGAGAAAGAAACCCACCACGATTACCAACATAGCGATTTACAGGGTGTCCGATTAAGAGAGGTTTCACTGAAAAGTGCTTTTGTCCACTTAAATCTTTTCAGCGGGTTGCTCTGTTCGACACTGATTACATTATTGTCTAGGACATGTGGCTGTAACTGGAGAAATGGTGCTTATACTGTGAGACCTCTTCAAACGGGGCACCCTGGGAGGTCCCCATGGTGTCCGACTTAGAGAGGTTCCACTGTAAATCAGGCATTTTACCATTCAGAGTCATAGTTGTGTGCTATGCGATCACGAACAGATAGTATCACCCACGATAATGACTAGAGACTCATCAACAATAATATCACAGTAGTTTCTTGGTGTCCGGTTTAGAGAGGTCCCACTGTACAGAGAATAGCAGGCTAGTGTCTTGATACTGGAGAAATGGTGCACGGTTCCGATTGATGACAACACACTTTGTTTGAGGTAAGTATGGGCTTAAATATTGACGGGTTAATGATCTTCATTAATTTACTGACTAATTGGGGTTAAATCTGATGAGCCAAATGAATTAGAAGTTTTATTTCTCTCTGTAAATATGTCTTGAAATTTCATTAGAATCGAGTCCTCAGGACTCGATTCTAATGAAATTCCAAGACATATTCATGATATTTACAGGGAGAAATAAAAGAAAATATGATGATTTCTTGTCCGCTATTTTTGAGCTATTTATAGCCCACAGGTTTCCCAGCAAGAGGTAATGATAGGATTAGCGGATAGAGAGATATTCAACATTTGGCCTAAAATGACCTTAACCATTGACATTAAACACCATTAAATCATATCAAATCCAAATGTGGACGAATGTAAACAAAAATGTGTTGACATCAAGGTCAATATCAGCCGAATTACATTGTATTTGTAAATATCCATCAATGTCAGGAAGCTAATGATGAAGAGTGGAGATGATCCAACTAGCGGATCATGATATTCAACATTTGGATTTACGTCCAAGAGTGTCGAGATGAAGGTCAATGCCACAAAGGTAAAGGTCGCAATCACCGGAATGACGCCGGTTGGATAGCCATCAATGTGATGAATCTATTTGCGAACTTTTGTAAATCCAATTAATGGATCAGGAGATATTAAACATTTGAATGTAAATCCAAAATTGTCACCAGAATGACACTGGGTGGATAGCCATCAATGTGACGAAGCTATCAGCGAGGTGTGGCAAGAATCCGACCAACGGATCAGGACGTACACGTATTCAACATATGGACGCACGTCCAAAAGTATCGACACAACACTTACAGGTTAAAGTTACTAAGGTGAAGGTCATCGGAATGACAGTGGATAGCTATATATGCGAGGAAGCAATGCAGTTTGGTTTGTTCGTTTGTTGGGGTTTAACGGCTTATCAACAGCTAATGTAATTTAAGGCCGGGTCAACGGGCTTAGTACTAAATCCCATATATTACAAGTACATGTTCAAGTACATGAACAAATGGGGTAAAACCCCAAAATTAGAACTGAATATTTACAATAAAAGAATCTATTCAGCCCCAAAATAGAATAATCCTGATCTGATGCCCGGTCCTACGGGGCGCCAAGTGGGACATGGCTCAATTTTGTCAACAAAATTCATTTTTGTGCCACAAAATTCAATTCTGTGTCACAAAATTCACTTTTGTGCCATAGAATTCAATTCTGTGTCACAAAATTCAATTCTGTGTCACAAAATTCACTTTTGTGCCACAAAATTCAATTCTCAATTCTATGTAACAAAATTCAATTCTGTGCCACAGAATTCAATTCTGTGTCACAAAATTCACTTTTGTGCCACAAAATTCAATTCTGTCAATTCTGCACACGCATATAAGAAGGACTACCATTGGTCAGAAACTGCACTGGAGAAATGGGTCACGGTCGCCGATCTACACATTCAATGTCGATGATTCATTTCTCATTCTGCCGATGATTCATTTCTCATTATGCCATTTTGCTTCAACTATCTCCAAACAGTCAAACGTTGACAAACCCATTCGTATTTAAACTCATTTGCGTTATAATTGTACACATAATTCATGTACATGTAGATCTCCCGCGAGTACTGACGTCATGTATTGTGTGTATCGCAAGGTACATCTGCCCCAGCCCCATTAAATCAATAATACACGCGCTGTGGCCTGTGTTCTGACTGCTGTCTGTGCTTATAAACAGAATATGTGTATTGGGCCATTTGAGGAAACCATTTGTAGTATTTGTGTAGATACCATGGATAATAAGATGGTGTATACTGTAAATAATGCATGTAGACACATAGTTGCGAACACGTAACTTCGCAACTAGTAGACACAGATCCAATACCATTTGTTTCGCAAGGTTAGATCTACTGTTAAAATACGACGTCATCTAATGTCATTTTCGAGCATAAAACGTTACCTGATAAATAGAATACCAGGCTAGTGTATTTTAATATCAAGTTTATCAGGCTCGGCTCGGAAACGGTAGAATTCCTCGGCAAGCCTCGGAATTCCTACGCGTTTCCTAGCCTTGCCTGATAAACTTGATACACTAGCCTGGTATTCTCTATATATGGGCAAATAATTGAGGGAAAATTCTGAATATTTTTCTTATTTCTCCTTCAAGGTATATATGCTTATATGGTGTGACCACTCATTTGTAATCATAATATAACCAAAATAACTGTCCATAAAGAAATATAACATTGATATATTGGGTTATATTTTCGCATTGAAATATTTAAACCTGCAAGTGTACTCCACCATCTAGTAAAATGGACTAAGACCGATCTCAACCAATCAACGTAGAGATGACATAGACTATCCTACGCAAACTAATTTTTGTGGACAAAAATGAATTCTGTCCCACAAAACGGAATTTTCTTCACAAAACTCAATTCTGTCTTACAAAATTGAATCCTTTATAACAAAAATTAATTTTGTATACGAAACGTATGCAGAATTGAATTTTGTGACACAGAATTGAATTTTGTGACACAGAATTGACAGAATTGAATTTTGTGACACAGAATTGAATTTTGTGATTTTTAGTGTTACAAAACTCAATTTTGTACACATAATTAACCTGTCCTGCATGGCGCCCCGTAGGTCCTCGCCACACCAGAATAATCACTTGCCCGCCTCCCAAAAGCAATAGGATCAGTAATAATCTTACTACTTTTATAATGGACAATAACGTACCCGAGGGCCAAACCAGGCAAATCCGGATTCATATAAGGAGGAACCCTTACCGTTAATTTACGCCGTCGCGTTCGCCCACAAAAAGTTTGGTAATGATACAACTAACGGATAAGGAGGAAATCAACATTTGGACGTACGTCCAAAAATATTGACGGTCACCAAGGTGAAGGTCAAGGTCACCCGAATGGCACTGGGTGTATAGTGATCAATGTGAGGAGGACATTGATTACACAGTGCGTATGGCAGAGCCTCGCCCATCCCGTTTCCTGAGCCTTGCCAGATATTTTTGCCCATTCACGGCACTAACCTACTATTCTCTATCTATTTTCCTTATTTCTGAACCAAAGAATATGTTGTGACCACTCATTTGAACCGTCTCGGCGAGACGGTTCAAATGAGTGGTCACAACATATACTTCTGATGAGAAATAAAGAAATTCTTGAGCCTTGTCGGATATATTTTCCCATTCACGGCACTAACCTACTATTCTATATAAGTTTGACGACGATTTGATTAACGGATCAGGAGGTATTCAACATTTGGACGCATGTCCAAAATTATTGACACAAAGTTTGAAGTCACCAATGTGAAGTTCAAGGTCACCCGAAATAACACTGGACGTTTAGCTATCAATGCGAGGAAGCTATTGATGACAGTTGGTAATGATAAGGATCAAGAGATATGGAATATTAGGATACGTCCAAAATTTACCCTGGGGCAAATGGTCGACAACGACGACGCCAGAATTGTGACCGCTATGTCTCAATTCCCACTATCGTGGGCATTAGCACGACATGTAGACCCAGCTCAGATAGCGCAGACCGCACCCTTATCCATTCCATTAATGGAACGTCTGTTTCTAACAAACAATATATATGTAGTTCGTTAACAGGATTTCGTTATTTGACAAGAAGTTCGTTAACATGCTTGGTTTAATTGATAAGAAACTACACAGGCCACAAATCACATAAGCCCCATTTCTCCAGTAACTGCCACAAATGAAGCGAGACGCTCGCAATCATTGTGCCTCAACACAAGCGTAGTATGTAAGTCTGGTCAATTAACTTGACTTTTCTGTCTAACGACTTGCCAATATGACATTTCTACGGAGCCCCGCAGGGGACATAGGATTTCTTTTTTATTAATTAGTTGCCACGAAATAACAATTCGTTCCCTCCATTTATTAATTCGTTCCCCACGACATAATTCATTCCCACGAAATAATTCGTTCCCACGATATAACAATTAGTTCCCACGATATAACAATTAGTTCCCACGATATAACAATTAGTTCCCCACGACATAAAAATTCGTTCCCACGATATAACAATTAGTTCCCACGATATAACAATTGTTCCCACGATATAACAATTAGTTCCCACGATATAACAATTAGTTCACGATATAACAATTAGTTCCCACGATATAACAATTAGTTCCCCCACGACATAACAATTCGTTTCCACGAAATAACAATTCGTTTCCACGAATGAACAATTGTTAATTCGAGGGAACGAATTGTTATATCGTGGGAACGAATAGTTGAATTGAGGGAACGAAAAGTTAATTCGTGGGAACGAATTGTTAATTCATAGGAACGCTTTTTGAGGGAACGAATTATTAAATTGAGGGAACGAGTTGTTATTTCGAGAGAACGAATTAATAAAAAATAATTCTACGTCCTCTGCGGGGCTCCGTACATTTCAGCAGTCACATTTACAGTTTAAATTGTGTGGGCACAGATACCACTAGAGCAAGTGAGCAGGAGCTCACGGATACCCCAGCCGCCACCTGGTCCGACCAAATATTTCCTAAGTCATTTGGCCTTGACATTGGGCACGTAAGATGCACGTGTGGGCTATATAATTAACATATTGATGGTGATAAAGTATACGAAGTTTCAAGTCAATCTGACATACAATTGCAGAGATATTGTGTACTTAAAACTTTTATACCGCAAATATTTAATACTTGAATGCAAACTTCAAAGTAAGTTGTCCTTGACCTTGGGCGTGAAAGATACATGGGTGGGCTATATAATTAATATATGGATAGCGGTGAAGTATATGAAGCTTCCAGTCAATCTGACTATGGTTGCGGAGATAAAGTGCACATAAAAACTTTTACGCACATTTCAAAGTAATTCGACCTTGACCTTGGACATGAAGGCCACATGGGTGTGGTATGGAATGAAAATATAGATGATGCTAAGGAAGTATATGAAGTTCGAGATCAATCCAACTTACCGTTACAGAGATAATGGGTACTCGAAAGCTTTAACGCAAATGAGACGGACGGACGGAATGACGAAATGTATACGGTACGGGAGTAATTGCAAGAGTTACCGTTCGCAACTAGGGGTTGTCCTATTTTCGAGCTCTTCGAAATGCACTTTCCTGTGTTTTACGGCATTTAAATTCAGACTCCAACTGGTGGTAAACTGTGATATATGTAAACTCACTGGCTGAACGTGGGGGTGCAACCTCGGAACCCCCCCCCCCTCTAGATCCGCACCTGGTATATACCCCTATACCTACTGTCAATGCCGGAGGTATAATAAGCCCCATTTTTCTGGACAGTTGGCCACTATTCTGCTATGAAGTGTAGCCATTTCTTGTAAATTACAAATGTAAAGGGATTAATGCAGGGCAGGGGCGGATCTACAGGGGGGGGGGGGTCAGGGGGGGGGGGGGGGGGTTCCGGGGTTGCACCCTCCCCCCCCCACCCCGTTCAGCCACGGAGCTTACATAGATCACAGTTAACCAAAAGCTGGATCCGCCCCTGTAATGGGTCATTTTTGGACACAAAGACATCACCAGCAGATTACGTACACCAGGGGTTGAGGATGAAGAAGTATAAAACGACAAACTAGAAATAGTTGTATAACTTTGTAAATTTGTTTCTTTGTAAATCATTGTAAAGCATAAAGTAAGAAAAACATACTCAAAGCAGTTAAAATGTAACTGAAATTATCTTAGCAACCAGGGTAATAGATCTAACGACACACATCGCATTTTCATTTGTTGCCAAGGATGGTGTACAATTGTTTTATGACAAACCGAAGTCCTTTGCACATTTATGAAACTGAAAACTGAGAACGCATAGTATCAATCAGATCTAGTACCATGATAAATGTTACTGCTTAAATTTAGCAGATTAAAGTTCTACATTGTAATTGTGTTCGGTTTTAATAATTATTCTAAATGAAAAGTATCTGCCACGTTTGGAGGGTTCTGGTTGTCGATATATCGTCTTAATACTCCTCCCCTTCCTCTTCGCCCTCACCGTCGACCGAGTCGACGCCCACCTCTTCGTAGTCCTTCTCCAGGGCCGCCAGATCCTCGCGGGCCTCCGAGAACTCGCCCTCCTCCATGCCCTCGCCCACGTACCAGTGGACAAAGGCGCGCTTGGCGTACATCAAGTCGAACTTGTGATCAAGACGCGCCCAGGCCTCGGCGATGGCGGTGGTGTTGCTCAACATGCAGACAGCTCGCTGGACCTTGGCCAAGTCGCCTCCGGGCACGACGGTCGGGGGCTGGTAGTTTATGCCCACCTTGAAACCGGTCGGGCACCAGTCGACGAATTGGATGGTGCGCTTGGTCTTGATGGTGGCGATGGCGGCGTTGACGTCCTTGGGCACGACGTCACCTCGGTACAGCATGCAGCAGGCCATGTACTTGCCGTGACGCGGGTCACACTTCACCAGCTGGTTGGCCGGCTCGAAGCAGGCGTTGGTGATCTCGGCGACAGACAGCTGTTCGTGGTAGGCCTTCTCGGCGGAGATGACGGGTGCGTAGGTGGCGAGGGGAAAGTGAATTCTGGGGTACGGCACCAAGTTGGTCTGGAACTCCGTCAGATCGACGTTCAAGGCGCCATCGAAGCGGAGAGAGGCGGTGATGGAGCTGACGATCTGACCAATCAGTCTGTTCAGGTTGGTGTACGTCGGACGCTCGATGTCGAGGTTACGGCGACAGATGTCGTAGATTGCCTCGTTGTCGACCATGAATGCGCAGTCTGAGTGCTCCAGCGTGGTGTGGGTGGTCAGGATGGAGTTGTACGGCTCTACGACAGCGGTGGCGATCTGTGGAGCTGGGTACACAGCGAACTCAAGCTTGGACTTCTTGCCGTAGTCGACACTCAACCTCTCCATGAGGAGGGAGGTGAAGCCGGACCCGGTGCCGCCGCCGAAGCTGTGGAAGATGAGGAAGCCCTGGAGTCCGGTGCACTGGTCGGCGAGTTTACGGATGCGGTCGAGGACGAGATCCACTATCTCCTTGCCGATGGTGTAGTGGCCGCGGGCGTAGTTGTTGGCCGCGTCCTCCTTGCCCGTTATAAGCTGCTCCGGGTGGAACAGTTGGCGGTACGTGCCCGTGCGCACCTCATCTGGAATAAGAGGGGAGTTTACATTTGAAATAATTGGATGTCAATTGGCGTCTAAACTCGTATATGAAATGGAACATGATTACGAGTATACATTAATTAAAGTACATTATAATGTGAATAAATTTGCAGTAATGTAAATAAATGTATATGCAATTTCTTATGACGTCATTAAAGTCCGAATTTCAGCTCATTAAAATGTCCAATACCATTTTAATAACTTGTATTTTCACTCAGTTCACGAAATAAGCCAGTAATAAAGTGTTGCAGCTCTGCTTTACATAGGCCAGATGTTACATGTTTATCAGTTGTTCCTGCCTGCAATCAATACCTACCGACTACGGTTGGTTCCAGGTCGACGAACACCGCCCTGGGTACGTGTTTCCCGGCCCCGGTCTCGCTGAAGAAGGTGTTGAACGAGTCGTCCCCGCCCCCGATCGTCTTATCGCTGGGCATCTGGCCGTCCGGCTGGATCCCGTGCTCCAGACAGTACAACTCCCAGCACGCATTGCCCATCTGGACCCCGGCTTGGCCGACATGGATGGAGATACACTCACGCTGGAGAGAAAGTACAGTGTGGATTAGTGGTCACACAATCATATGGCACATTCTTTCAATACAGTGGAGGTCACTTGTAGGACTTGGGGACTTAGATTGGCCACAATGATGCCGGCTCCAGATAAGGAATTAATAATTGAGTATTTTCACTCCATCATATCTGAAGCAATTGGGTATTTCAAAATGTTAATTGGGTAAAATAAAATCACACTACTTTTTACACATTAACAGACAGCAATTATTGAATAGTTTGCTTCAAAATGAAAACATGTCTTGGCATTTCATTAGAATTGTCTCCTTGGAGACAATTCTAATGAAATACCAAGATGTGTTTTAATGGAAAATAAGAAAAATATGCTATATTTGTGGTCTGTTTATTGTTTTCTACAGCGTGATAAATGTACCACAAAATTGTATTAGCTTTTTGATGCTCGCTACTACTGATTTCAATTGGATTGATGGCAATTTTAATTGGGTATTTACGCAAATACGCAGCTTATCTGGAGATTGATTGATGGGAGAATTATTTGCGCTTTTAACAGAATAAAAACTACAGCATTGCTACCACTGTGTGAACATCCACCCCCTCCCCCCCCCCCCCCCCCCCCACTGGCATTAAAACGATTGATATGTGGCTGCGACTGGATAAATGGGGCTTATGAGTTTTGCGACCAGTGCAGTTCTAGATCAGCCTGTGCGTCTGATCAGGATCTGCCGTGTTCGCCATTCCATTAAGGAAACACCCGTCATGCTGCTATCAATGTATATAGGTCGTTATCAGGCTACACATGCAATTTGATCAGGAGCTACACTGGTCACAACTGTCATACGCCCACATTTCTCCCGTTGCAAAAACACATACGCCCCGTTTCTCCAGTCACGGCTACACAGTACAGTAGTGTAGAGCGACATGTTTTGCCAGGTGTACGCAACGCAATATTGCAATGTACTGTCTGTTCCACGTTTTGCTGCCGACGAACTTTTGGCTATTAAACACTTTAAATCTAAACAATATTTAAAAGTAAGTACTTTTTTATCAATAACAAAATAAGTCACCCTCCCCCAAAAAATGTTGATTTTATTGCGCAAAAAACGATTTTCCTATGGGAATTTAACATGGGGGCTAAAAATAGATTTTTTTTTTAAACGTTTTTTTTATTTGTGGACCGATTTTCAACATCTAACTTTTGTTTTCTAAGTTACATCATTTTCAACCTATCTCGCCAGGTTTCGGAGTCAATTAAAAAAAAAAATTGGAAATTGACTCCCCATGTTAAATTCCCATAGGAAAATCGTTTTTCGCAATAAAATCAATATATTTTTTTTTTGGGGAGGGTTACTTTTTTGTTATTGATGAAAAAATACTTAATTTTAAATATTTTTTAGATTCAATGGTGTTTAATGGCCAAATGTTCGTCGGCAGCAAAACGTGGAACAGACAGTAATTACATGTGCAATATTAGAGGCTATGTTATATATACATGTTTTGTCAGGTGCATGCGATGTTGCTATGTTCATGATCAAGGTGCATGATCACGTGGTTACAACAACAACAACGTCGCCCACTCCAAAGTAAGTATTATTTGATAGTTTCCATAATATGCAACGGATTTTGATGAAATATGGCGCAGCAAACGCGTCTTCATGAGCTGCATTTGGTGGTCCTGGGAGTATGGCACAGACTCGTGTCGTTTTTGCGAAGAAGTTTGTGCGAAAATACCGAGACCACCAAATGCAGCTTAACAAGGAGCGTTTGATGAGCCATATGTGATCAAAATCCGTTACGTAATAAGGACACTATAAAAGAATACGTACTTTGAATCAGATGATTCTGGAAATGTCAGTACTTGTTGTTGTTGTTAGTACCACGTGATCATACACCTTGATGATGTCACAGGGTATAATCGTTTTACCGGTGGATACAATAGTGATCCATTCTAAAGATACATTTTCCATACCGATCAACAGATAACAAATCAATTTTCCAAATAGATTAAACTTGTTTGCCAGACAGATTAAACAGATCACAAAACAAACAAAACCAGTTTTAGAAAGGTGTTCGAATTATTCAAATGTCACGCTTAACGTCAAGTGGGCAGGCAGCCAGCCAGGCGGTATCTGGGCTGTTGACAAAAGGACCTTATTGGGTTGTAGCAGCCAAATAATACAGCCGAAAATCACCATGCGCCCATACGTTGTCTTATCATGGCCTACACAGATTATAATATATATATATGTATATTCTGCTATACCCTTTATATTCCGCATTTACTCTGATATTTTTGTCAACTTTTGACGCCATTTACGGAAAATATTGTAAATTTTGTAAACATATTTCATGAAATTACGCAGTTGTCCGAAGATACAAAGTCACATGGCGTGTCTCAATTATTTCCTTATGACGGCTACTTCCTGTGTTTTGTGTTATACACTACAGCCTGCGCTAATCTTGCAAATATTTGTCAATTTACTTATTTCAAAATAATTTAATATCTGCTTAAAATCAAGCAGTTTGAATGTCTGAGCCAGAGCTGTGCTACAGCTCTGGCTCAGACAATCAAACTGCTTGACTGAGTTGGTATTGATAATAGATATTCAGAAACGGTTGATAATCTGGCAATATTAACACAGGCGGCTGTGTACGTGTATAATGATTGATACGGCCGTGCAGTCGTACATGAATCATGCAACACTTCGGCTAGCCTATCAGTTTAATTTGACCTAGTCGTGACGTCATGACTGTCTTGATATACAGTCATGATGGCTTACTCTTGTAATATAAAGAGGAATTTTCCAAAAACAGTGATAAAGTATCAAATTTACATATTTTTAAATAAAATAACTTGTGTGGATTATTTCAATATGCATGTAGTTGTGAAATATTTTAAGCTTTTACTTGTTTATAGAAATTAAAAAAATCATTTATATTGACAAAATTCATGAATATCTGTCGGAGAAAAAAAAAATTGTTTGGTAAAAAATTGTATTGAAATTAACAATGTTATGCTGGTGTATGTTTGTAAATATAAACTAGGGTTCAATCCAAGTGTGTATGCAGTTAGATGCAACTGTTTAGTTTTATTGAAAAATATAAAATGCCAATAAACAAATAATAGCCAATCAAGTTGGGTCGGTGTTGTTCTCGACTAAATTTGGCCATGACAAATGGACCAACTACTGGCAAAAGGACCTCTAGGAGACGTGATCATCACCCACACATTCATATACTATAATATTCAGCAACCCCTGTTTAAGTTATACTATGTACAAGTTACACTTGACTGAACTATAAGTATGTTATTGTTCACATATTGGGTTTTTAAGGAATTAAATGCATGGGAGCGTTAGCGACCGCAGCATTTAGTTCCTGAAAAATCCAATATGTGAACAATAACATACTCATAGTTCAGTCAAGCGTAAAATGCAATGCCCCATCAAAGTATTGATTTCCCATTTCCTGTCTAACAGTTAATCATTAAATCAGTAGCCTATTTCACCAACATTGCAAAGTATACTTATCTAGCAAAGTATACTTTGAGGGAGAAATTTTCAATTTAAAGATAAATTTATTAATGTTTATTATACTGAATTTATTACATTATCACATCACTTTGGCTGTGATAATGTAATAAATTCAGTATAATAATTCTGCATACTTTCAAGTTAATCATCAAATATATGCAGTCATTAGTTCTATATGACGGTACGGGAGTAGATTGCAAGAGTTACACAAGCGTTACCTTCGCAACTAGACACCCAACCCCCAGTTTCCCAAATACTGGATCCGCCCCTGCAGTATAACTAGCATTTTCTAACCTCCCAACCCGTGCTGGCGGTTGCTATGCGATGTTATTGGATTGGTTGCGCGATTAGTCATAAAGCTGACTAGACGAAATCGATTTGCCCTTCCCATGCAGAAGCAGGTAACTTTAATAGCTAACCAGATAAATCGATATTGTGAATGGAAACGGTCCGGTCGCCAGTATCACAGGCGGTCGGCTTGGTGATGGGGTGGTATGGTATACCGTTCTAGAATGTATAAATAAATACGTGTATTCATGGTTAGTCACTATTTGGCTAAGTACATGTTTAGTCATTTTATTTTTCCAAACACAAATCGATTAACCATGACTACGCGCGTTTTCTATACATCTAGAACAGTATATTACACCATCACATCACCATGCCGACAGCCTGTGGACTATAGATTATATCTGTAATTGATCTCCTCCACCTCAGTCTCACCACACATTTTTTTTTTTTTGCTTATATTTAACGGCGGCACTGGCTCTAGGACCTTGCATGCCGTCTCCCAAGAATGGGAGAATGAACGGAGGTAGAGACTTTTTGAGAGAAGCCGGTAATTCGTATTTACAGAGCAACTACGAATTATCGGTACCCATTTACAGCTGGGTGAACTGGAGCAGTGTGGATAAAGTGTCTTGCTCAAGGACACAACGCACGCCACTAGTCAGGCTCGAACCCACGACCCTAGGATCAGTAGTCCGACACACTAACCATTACGCCACGGCGCTCCACTAAAACCACACATGAATCGGACTAAACAAACATATGAATATGAAGGGTCAGTGGAAGAAGGGGGCTAACAGATTCATGGAGTTAATCCCCTTCGTCCACTGACTATGTATACAGTGCAGGCCTGTACGCAGGAATTAAGTAAGGGGGATGCGTTATCGACAGCGCGAAGGGCTAAACATTGTTTTATGTGCACATTCATGGACAGACGGATTTTGATATGTTAATTTTGCAACCCATTCCAATCCTCACACAATGATTTGCATACCAGTCCATTTATGTGTTTTTGTTCTCAAAATTATGAAAATTACTTGCAAAAAGTGCAGATCCTGATGAGACGGCTCGTTATGAATGGTCAGTGGATAACCGATTCATGGAGTTATTCCCCTTCGTCCACTGACCCCTTCTCACATATGTATACAGTGGACACCGAGGAGATTCACAGACAAACTGTTGGTTTAGACAGTTAATGTATAATTGCATACAGTGGAACCCCTCTAAACCGACACTCGGTAAAATATAGATGTTTACCTTTGATGAGTTTCGCTGTTATGTATCTCTGATTACAATGACTATTCATGATTGAAAAACACTTGAATGTGTCATGAAGTGCTCACATGTCTGATTTACAGTGGAACATCTCCAAACTGGACACCCTGGGGATCTCCAGGGTGTCCAGTTTAGAGAGGTTCCACTGTGTGTAATGTACACGCATTTGTATGTCCTATATCATAAACAGTTAGATCGGCGCCTATACTGGATTTGATCAATTTATGTAAGCGTAATGCCGGGAGGTCGGGTATAATTAGTCTTGTAATTTATACCGCCAACTAGCTGGAATACGTAATGATATCAAATGGCCATGACCGCATAATAGGGCTGTGAACGGATAAACAAGCGGTGAAAATGAGAGACGAACAGGCCGCTGCACATGTATAATAGTAGAAGATATAAAAACGAAAAAGACAATTTCGAACGTACCCAATTCACCATGCAGTAGAACCCCTCTAAACCAAAAACACCAAGAAATCACATGTGATGTTATTTTTTATGAGTTTCTTCGTCATTTATCTCCGGTGATAATGTATGTTCGTGATCGCATAGCACACAACTATGGCTCAGAATTATCAAATGCCCGATTTACAGTGAAACATCTGTAAACAAGACATCCTCGGGACCTCCCAGGGTGTCCGGTTTAAGAGAGGTTTCAATGTAATTTTAAGGATGAAATCTGCAAATACTATTGCTGTCTCAACACGGTACATTTTTCGACAACTGAATAACAGAATTTGAATTCAAATGCGAACAAAAAATTCAAATTTGAACAACCATTGTACAGGAAAAATAAATTATAACAGCTCAGCCAGTGATTGAATATAGAATGAAAGGTAGACAGGTACACAATGACAACAAATAAACATAAAACATCCACTTACCATAGTTACGGTTGTTCACGGTGTTTGTTGAACTTCAAGAAGACACGAAAACTCACAACAGACTTGACGCGTCACGGTGAGAAAATGGCAGACTGAAAGATCGACCGCCAAACCGGCTTATATGTACACGAGCCGTCACATCGAAACCGGCTTTACGCTGTTTTCACGCCAGTGTATTCGTGCGGTGAGCCGGTAAAGTCGTGCTGGTGAGCCGGTAAAGTCGTGCTGTTCTTTATAATTGTATAATACACGGGTGTTGTGAATTGTAAATTATGAACAGTGTAGCTCCTGATCAGGCTGCGCGTTCGCGCAGACTGATCAAGAGCTCCGCTGGTCGTCGTTCAAGAAAGCACACGGTTTTCTCTGTACGACGCACATGGCGGTCACATGTTGCTGTTTGAAAAACGTTATCGTCGTATTAACAGTGTGGCGAAAATCCAGTGTAGACCCGGTTTATTCTGCGAATCGACCGAGTTCGAACGGGTCTACAATGTGTGCCTGAAGTTGAAACTATGTTTCGCGAATTTACGGATAAATGGAATCGAGTCTGATTATACTAGTTACAGGAGCCTGTTATGGTCTACACTGTACACGCCGGTTATAAGACACCATTTCACTGAGTCATTCCAAGCATGGCGTTATCGGCTGCATTACGCCGATTGGATAGTTATAGTCACGTGACGCTATTCAGACACTTTCATTAGTCGAGGAACGTTCGTTTGGTTTGAATTATTATAGCCTACAATGGTATTTAACAATGCAGCCTTCGCGACGATTATTTATGCATAAACCGGGAACGTCATAACTCTTTTATTCAATCGATTCGCTTGAACCATTCAGTATTTCTGGATTTCACCCAACTTTTATTTTCAACAAGCCAACTCAGCATAAGCTAAATTCATATATACTATCTATACGTGTAAAATTACACCAGGATCTACCCGGAGACGAATAGGTTAATTTATACCAGTAATTGGATAATAATAGTTGAGAAAGAATCCGGACCAATAACGGACGTCATGTCTGTTACTGGCCTGTAACCGTTGCCATGACCGCTTTGCCATGGCAGCATCACCGGGGACCTTGTGCAAGCTGCAGTGTTAGTCACGACTCGGTAAATCGATTTGTATGGTGGCATATTTCTGCCACATAGTCAAACATGATAGTTAAGTCGTCTGAGTAAACCAATGACCGTATAAGTCGTCTGAACTACATACGTATTCGTGGTAAGACGAATTATAATTTGTTCAAGATGAGATAAATTAGAAGAAAGTATTCACAAACAATCTCGTTAAGACAGGTCTTAACAAGATTGTGTGTGAATACTTTATTACATTTCATCTCGTATTGATCAGTTAGTAAGTAGTCTTAACGCAATACGTCGTGCCAAGGCGACTTACCAACTGACCACGACGGGGTAACATGTATTAAGTCGTCTTACAGTCGTTATTCGGCGAGAAAAATGCAGAAATTAAAAACATCACGTTTTCGACAATAATTCGTTTTAGATATCACGTCCAGTTTATCATGATCAGTTTGTAATTAAGTCGTCTTTACGCAATACGTATTTAGTTAAGAAGACGTACTGTAAGGTGAATTAAGACGACTGAGCAATATCGTACGTGTATTGATGTAGCAACACAATTGCTACCCCGCTCCATACCTCTCGCGAGGGTAGCAATTTAACCCCATCTCTTTAATGTAACGCATGGAAGAGTGATTTTTGCAATCGGTTATCCGGCGTGTTTTATATGTTGGCAATATAAAACTGTCAAAGCTGTGTCAATAAATTATTAATAAAGAACATACACATGCATAAATTGGTTATGTTACCGTGTCAAGGTGTTTATCTGGCATTTACATGTATATCTTGTAAATTTGAAAGCTTCATTTCGTTATGTTGAATGTTGAACAACAAGAGAAAATATGGTTTCCATGTGAAAATGATTTCCCTGTTCTATTATATTTGGCAATTTACCAGTTCGACATTAAAGCTTATTTGTTGAAAGGTATAACGTATACAGTTTACTAAATGTTGACCTATATGCAACAGGTTTGGGTATGCATTTCGGTTGCTCACATTTCTTGAATGTGTCAAATTGCAGCCGTAGATAACATTATCAGCGGCGAATTATTGTAGATAGTATTGATGGTAATTTAAAGTAGATGGCTGAAATCGGCTGCCGTAGTTTGATGATTCAACACGGTCGAAGTTTCTGGAGACTCACCGTGTACACCCGATACAGTGGAGTAACAACCACACGGTAAAATGTCTTAACGACATTGTTCTGCCCCA
Organism: Conchocele bisecta; assembly: GCA_029237695.1. Taxonomy (NCBI): domain Eukaryota; kingdom Metazoa; phylum Mollusca; class Bivalvia; order Lucinida; family Thyasiridae; genus Conchocele; species Conchocele bisecta. The sequence goes on from CM055280.1 coordinate 67,573,014, forward strand.
AGCCGTTATTGTTGGTGTAAACGACTGACCACGACAAATATGTTGGTTGGGCTAGCGGTCAGTGTAAGTCCTGACCAGTCTGCGCATCCGCGCAGTCTGGTCTGGACATACACTGTTCGCTGTTGGCTAAACAATATTTAAAGTTTATGTATTTTACAACGATTACAAACAAGCGCGATAGCACTTATACACTTGCTTTAGTTGGCACAGATAAAGGCGTAAGGGCGGTCGTTAATGTGGGAGGAAACCGGAGTACCCGGAGGAAACCCACTTGTCTGATCTGGCGACCACCATACCACCTCACATACTGCCCCGGCCGAGGATCGAACAATACTGATATCCATAAAGAAATCACCATATCGATACCAGACTACACAGTGTCTAAACTGATGGGTGAATGGGTGAGCATGGGTTAACCCTTAGCCTGCTGATCGCGAAACTGTCGTCTGCTGTTGCTTTATATTTTTGCCCTGTTTCTCAATAAAAACATGGTTTTACAGCACTTTAGAATCATTTCCTACTTAAGTGCTGTCAAAGCATGTTTTTCATGAGAAAAATCGAAATTAAAACATAAACAGCAGACGACAACATTTCATTCAGCAGGCTAAGGGTTAAAACGTATTTTCCTTTCCTTGTTACGCAGCTCAGAGACGAAAAGTAAAAACATTAAATGTCGACCTTTAGGGAATTAGACATCAACTAATCATAAGAGTCCGAGATTAGACATCGAGTCCGGTATGTATCAAAGTAGACCACCCCTTCCCACCACAGTTTTAGAAAGACGTTGATATGTTCGGCATTCAATCATGAATGTTTGAATGAATTATAGGATACTGACTTAAGCTTAATCCGATTCTAGGATTATTTGGTAATACTAATACACAATAACAATATAGTTAATGTGCGCACATAGAAAAATCCAGTGTTAAATCCAACTAGTTGTATGCATGTTTCTTATAATTGAGACACGCCATGTGATTTTGTAACTTGGGACATCTGCGTAAGTTCATTAAATACGTTTACAAAATTGACAATATTTTTCATAAATAAAGTTAAAAGTTGACAAACGTTTCAGAGTAGATATTCCGCATTTACTCTTGAAAATGTTGTCAACTTTTGACACCATTTCCGAAAAACATTGTAAATTTTGTAAATTCATTTCATGAAATTACGCAGATTTCCGAAGGCACAAAATCACATGGCGTGTTATGTGTACCATGCTGTATGGTATATACTGGTCTACCAGTTTTCGTTCATTTAAGTTGTCCAGAATTCAATGTTAAACTCGCATTTAAAAAACATAACTGAAGGCATGACATTCTTTCTATCACCCAACTTATTTTATGAATACTAAAAGTTTAGTGCACATTTAAGTTTTTCAAAATTGTCAAAACGCCATGCGAATCGAAAACCGAGTGCTGTCGATTACCGTTTGGTTGGCTGTATAGGCCTACAAATAGGTTACCGAACTTGGAAAATCACGAGTAACTTCCCTTAGAAAACATTCCAGGGCATCATTGACGCTATTAGCAACGTGACATCAAATCGACAAACTACGCCAATTCTAACGCCGATGGTGCCCCCAGGCGTTGCCCTAAGGGAGGTTATTCCTGATTTTCCAAGTTCGTTAACCTAAGGTTTAAAAGGTGAATCCGTTAATGCTTTATCTTATAGTAAACGGCTTAACTGTGAAGTATCTGGCTTATCTATTGTTTACCACTGTGAAAACAATGAATGGAATGTTTAATTTCTAAAGTCAAATTATGCAACATTGACATTACAACACGCGTAATTCTGATCGAACCAAACTATGGAGGTGAATCAGCAATGACGTAAAAGTTTGTAAAAGTGTAAATGCTGTGGGGAACAATGACCGCAGGGCTCCAGATAAGGAATTAGTAATTGAGTATTTTCACTCCATCATATCTGAAGCAATTGGGTATTTCAATATTTTAATTGGGTAAAATAAAATCACACTACTGTTTACACATCAACAGGCAGCAATTATTGAATAGTTTGCTTCGAAATGAAAACATGAAGAGACAATTCTAATGAAATACCAAGATGTGTTTGTATGGAAAATAAGAAAAATATGCTATATTTGTGGTCTGGTTATTGTTTTCTGTAGCATGATAAAGGTACCACAAATTTGTTATTGCTTTTCGATACTCGCTACTTCTGATTTCAATTGGGTTTTTGGCAATTTTAATTGGGTATTTACGCAAATACGCAGCTTATCTGGAGCGCTGAATGACCTATGACAATGACCTATGACAAAGAACAGAAATAACAGGCGACTTCATACCATACAGCATAGTACGGAGCCCCACAGGGGACGTATAATTATTTTGCCAACGAAATAACAATTCGTTAATTCGAGGGAACGAATTGTTAAATTGAGGGAACGAATTGCTATTTCGTGGGAACGAATTGTTAAATTGAGGGAACGAATTGCTATTTCGTGGGAACGAATTGTCAATTCGAGGGAACGAATTGTTAATTCGAGGGAACGAACTGTATCGTGGGAACGAATTGTTATTTCGTAGGAACGAATTGTCAATTCCAGGGAACGAATTGTTATTTCGTGGGAACGAATTAATTAAAAAAAATCCATGTCCCCTGCGGGGCTCCGTAGAATAACAGGCGACATTCATACAGCGTGGCGTATGAATTGCCAGTGAATACACAGGCCCGTATACGCAGAGGGGGTGCGACGGGTGCGTACGCACCCGCCTTAACCCTTTCACTCTTAACCCGCATGCCTGTATAGTGGTATTGGCAAAACAGTGTAGATCCAGATGAGCCGGCTCGTAGCGAGCCGTCTCATCAGGATCTGCACTTTTTGCAATTAATTTTCATAATTTTGAGAACAAAAACACCCCATGTTCATAAATGGACTGGTCTGAAAATCAATTTGTGATGATTTAGATTGGTTGCAAAATTGACAAATAAAAATCCATTCCAGTTACTTAGGGGTGAACGGGTTAATCTGCCGAGGTCTGTCCGTGGATGTGCAAAAAACAATGTTTAGCCCTTCGCGCCGTCGATAACGCACGCCCCTGAAATAATTCCTGCGTACGGGCCTGATACACAATTTGTTTTATTATCATTCACATCCACCGATAGTGGAATCGATAAGTGCAAAAGTAGTGCACTTCCGGCGCAAATCATGACATGTTGGTATACAATGGTTTTCGAGTACGCTGAAAAAAATAAACCGAGGTGACAATGGATAGATACTTGATTGACGAGACAAATGATTCATACCGTACTTCCGGTTCATTATGGCGACAATCGAATGGGTTTTTCTCTCATCATTTTCTGTCAATAGCAACACGTGTTAAACTATACAATACTTTTGGACTCAGTTCGCATGTTCTGGCGCAAATTCTGCCAATCAGCAGACGACAATATCAGTTTCCCGCCGTTTAACGGTTACCTCATTCAGCCGAAAGACAAAGCATTGAAAAGACCCATCAAGCTTGACCCGACAGATAGATATCAACAGAGATACGATTCTGTTCAAGTCTTCGTTTGGACCTCCGTCCGAGGAAATGGGATCTACGATGTTTGCGACCAGTGTAGACCCTGATCAGCCTGCGTTCACGCAGGCTGATCAGGGTCTACATTGTTCGCCATCCAGTCACCGACATAGGGTAACTGATATACCGATATGAGAAAAACGGTTACAATGTAGATATGATACCGAGAGAATGAACAGGCGGAAAATCTTTCCAATCCCTGCAAATTTCGTAAGATACATATTACAAGCCGATGGTCCATTTGGTATACACATGGTAGTGCGCGTATGTACACGTACTTCAACAAGATTCTCAAGTCTTCACAATTGGAAATGTATGTGCACGTTTAATTGGAATTGTTACATTCAGTCTGCATATGAGTGAATTTGAACACCATCTATTAACAGTACCGTCGAATTGGATACATTTGTAAACATGTTCTGTTAGTGACAACACGAGCGTGCGGTTGACGAGCGAACACAAAGAACATACCGACATACATATTGCAACTTGATTTTGAAAACAAAGACTTCCGATTAATGGAAACATCGTGTACGCCGTTTTGTGTTTATAATACGTTTATATGTAAAATGATGACGTGTACATCGTGTATATGAGAAATGAATACTTGTGGCGTGGTATGATCACGGTGCATGATCACGTGGTTATAACAACAACGTCGTCCACTCCAAAGTAAGTATTATTTTATATTTTCCTTAATATGCATCGGATTTTTATGAAATATGGCGCTGCAAACGCGTCTGCATGAGCTGCATTTGGTGGTCTAGGGAGTTTGGCACAGACTTAGGTCGTTTTTGCGAAGAATCGATTTCCGTGTCAGAGACACGGAAATCGATTCTTCGCAAAAACGACAGAAGTTTGGGCGAAAATAAAGTTACCACCAAATGCAGCTTAACAAGACATCAAAATCAGTTACGTAATAAGGACACTATAAAAGAATACGTACTTTGAATCGGTACTCTTATTGTTGTTGTTAGTACCACGTGATCATACACCTTGTATGATATAATGGAGCTCAGTGTGGTTTTTATCTAACATAGCCTCTGAAAACTGATACATCGATGTGAAAGCAAACAAACAGCTGAATATAAATAGCTTTTGTTAGGTCAAATGTCAAGGTGAGATATCTAGTTTTCGCTAGTTCAAATTTCAAGGTCAGATACTATATCTAGGTGTTGCTAGGTCAAATGTCAAGGTCATACATCTAGTTTTCACTAGGAGAAATGTCAAGATCAGATACAAGCAGCACAGTGAGTAGTTACGCAGACACGATTGATGACGTATTGGGGGACGAGCCCGACACGGTACGAGATGCTCGTACTGAAGTTGACAAAACCCTCGCAGATGATACGAAGTACCGTACTGAAGTTGACAAAACCCTCGCAGATGATACGAAGTACCGTACTGAAGTGGACAAAACCCTCGCAGATGATACGAAGTACCGTACAGAAGTTGACAAAACCCTCGCAGATGATATGAAGTACCGTACTGAAGTTGACAAAACCCTCGCAGATGATACGAAGTACCTGTCTCTAGCAGACGACACGCAGTACCTGTATGTAGCAAACGACAAGGAGGTGAAGGTCGCGAGTCCTGCAGATGGCGCGACGTCACATCCGTTCCAGCAGTCGAACGACACGTCCGACATGAGGCTGATTGTGGAGGGAAGACCACTCTACGTGTCTAAGGTCGTCATGAGTCTGGTGTCTCCCGTCCTCAAAAGGTCAGGACACTTTACTATTTATGAAGTAACACGCTTTGTATTGGCCGAATACGGACTGATAACAATGTCGTATCAGGCAGACCTGGGGGCCGTTTCACTAAACTTCGTACGACTAAAATGTTCAAAATGTTCGCAAGTGCAAAATTATGATAGTCTGTAAATTTCACATTAACGTTTTCTTGTAACCAATTATTGGATTTACAATGCTCAATAAATGTAAATCCATTAATTGAAATTTCCAGACGATTCTAGATGTGCACTTACGAACATTTTAGTAGCTTCTCATGACCTTACCGAACCGACTGATGCCAGTGTAATGACGCAACGTATACAAGTCCGTGTTCTTTTCCATGAAATCATTTTTATATTTGACCATCGGCTAGCATAAAATGTTACCTGATAAATAGAAGACAAGCCCAGTGTATGTTCATACCGTGTTTATCAGGCTCAGCTCTTGTCCGATAAACTTGGCACCAACACACTAGAATGGTATCCTCTATATTTATATCTTGACCGAAAACTCCAAATCTGCTAATCCATTGTACTGTTTTCTTCACTGACCGTTCCAAGGCGGCAACCTTGCTGTCGTGTCTTTGTGTACTGTACGTCATTGTGAGTTGTTCTATCTGCTGGGACTGTTACTTTGTCGTTAGTTCATTGGTGCATAGTTGTTGTGGGTCTTTCGTTACATTTGTTTTATTTTTATGTAGTTCATGTACTGTTGATTTCCTGTTGGGACCGTACATCCTGGTCGTGGAAGGCATGGGTGTACCGCGTTGAAGGCTCCTCTGTACAACGGCGATCGTTATCGAGGGTCATTCAATGCGTGTCCTGTGTTTATGTGTGGTCTTAGTTTCTTATTGGATTTGATTTATTGGTGCTTAACGGTGTATCAACAGCTAAGGTCATCTAAAGCCGGGCCAACGGGTTTGATCCCACACATAGGGAAAACAGAATATTTACATAGAAATAAATATCTATTCAGACCTGAAATTAGAATAACCTGACCTGGTGCCAGGTATATACCATACCAGTCACTTGGCCCCTTCCCCTAAAAGTAATAGGATTAGGAATAATCGTACTACTCATACAAGGGGTATAACCAGATTAAACCAGCACATACAAGAATGCCCTGTGGGCCAAACCAGGGGCCCGTTTCACTAAACTTCGTACAACTAAAATGTTCGTAAGTGTAAAATTAGGATTGTCTGGAGATTTTAATTGATGGATTTACATTTATTGAACATAGGTTGCATATCAATAAATGTAAATCCAATAATAAGAAAACTGTTACTGCGAAATTTACAGCCTATCATAATTTTGCACTTACGAACATCTTAGTCTGCGAAGTTTAGTGAAACGGACCCCAGTAGCCCATTTCACCAACATTGCAAAGTATACTTTTCTAGCAAAGTATACTTTGAGGGAGTAATCATTTATCTTTCCCGAAATTCATTATTTCATATAGAACTAACGACTGCATATATTTGATGATTAAAAGTATGCAGAATTATTATACTGAATTTAGTACATTATCACAGCCAAAATGGCTGTGATAATGTAATAAATTCAGTATAATAAAAATTAATAAATTTATCCTAAAATTGAAAATTTCTCCCTCAAAGTATACTTTGCTCGAAAAGTATACTTTGCAATGTTGGTGAAATAGGCTACTGATCTCCATACCAGTAAGGATGAATTCCGACCGTTAAATTACCCATCGTATGCTCTCACCTGCTGCCCAGTTTCTAAGTTGACTGAATGAAAATGTTTCCCGTCATTTCAGTCGGTTTGACGTAATTGTTGAAGACAATGTGGACCTACAACTGCCGGGCAAGAAATACAACGACATACTGGAGTTCCTCAAGTGTGTCTATCCACACACGCTGAATCCCATCACAGGTAGGTTTTATTTGTTTAACCCTTACTATGCTGAATTAAATTTTGTCGTCTGCTGGAAATGAATTATTTTCCATATTTCTCGATAAAAACCTGTTTTGGCAGCGCATGAGAATCGTCTCCAGTGGAGACGATTCTCACGTGCTGTCAAAACATTTTTTTTTTAAGAATTAAGGCAAAAATGAAAAACAGCAGACGACAATTTCGTCTCCCGCGTAGTAAGGGTTAATGACCTGTGTAGGGCATATGTCTATCCACACGTTCTGTTCTTAGCTATCGTATATATAGTGTATCTGGGGGCCCTTCACTAAACTTCCTAGTTTCACTAAACTTGCTACGCTTCACTAAACTTCCCACTAAACTTCCTACGTTTCACTAAACTTCGTATGGACTAAACTATTCGTATAGTCTGTAATTTTCACATTAATAATGTTCTCTTGTAAACAATTATTTGATTTACATTTATTGAGCATCAATTGAAATTGCCAGACAATCCTAAAGTTGCACTTACCAACATAGTCATTTTAGTCCTACGAAGTTTAGTGAAACGCTCCCCTGAAGATAGTCAGATCCACAACATGTATCTATAGTCATCTCGTATACTAAAGAAAACATGATAGTTGATCAGTACACATTCAATATATGATGATGTGCTTATAGAATCTATCACAGGTGATGACTGTGATCATTTACTGTGGTATTATATATGAACCATTAACCTTTACACCGCTATCTTTTTTTTTCGTCTGCTGTTTATTTTCTATTTTCCATTTTTATCATCAAAAACATGCTTTGACAGCACATTAGAATAATTTACAATATGATTTGACAGCACTTCAGAATCATTTCCATTGGAAATGATTCTGAAGTACTGTCAAACCATGTTTTTATTGATAATTCTTTTTGTCGTCTGCTGTTTATTTTCTATTTTCCATTTTTATCATCAAAAACATGCTTTAACAGCACTTTAGAATAATTTACAACATGCTTTGACAGCACACTTCAAAATCATTTCCATTGGAAATGATTCTGAAGTACTGTCAAACCATGTTTTTATTGATAATTCTTTTTGTCGTCTGCTATTTATTTTCTATTTTCCTCATCAAAAACATGCTTTAACAGCACTTTAGAATAATTTACAACATGATTTGACAGCACTACAGAATCATTTCCATTGGAAATGATTCTAAAGTGCGGTCAAATCATGTTTTTATTCAGAAATAAGGCAAGATATAAAAGCAACAGCAGACGACAATTGTTGCGAGTAGCGGTCGAAGGGTTAATAAATACCATATTAAATCATCACTCGTGTAACATTCTCTATTTAATGTACTTCATTTCAGCACAAAACGTGGACATCATACTACCCCTAGCCGACGAGTATAGAGTCCGCCTGTTGGTCGACAAATGTGAAGACTTCCTCATTAAAGACATCGAACGATCAAACCCGAAACCGCACCCGGACAAAATAGTGCACAGCCTCAGCCTAGCCGACAAATACACGCTGGAAAAACTACAGAAGGCGAGTTTCGAGGCCGCGGCAAAGACGGAATCTGACCTACTGGAGAACGTGGAGGATTTCTGGGACTTGCCGTCGGTGACTACGACGTCCGTGTTTATCCGACGATTGAAGTTGTTGGAGCAGTGCGGGAAGAATATACGGAGCAAGATAAAGGAGACGCAGAATCACTGTAGTCTGTACCATAAAGGGGAGAGAAGCGAGGGCGCCGTGTGTACAAAATGCTACGCGACAATCGGAAAGACGACACAAGCAGAGCTGAAACTGACTTGAGAGAAGCTCAGGGATTCCGCTGGCGATCGCCACTTTCGCAATTGGCGATAAAAATAAACAATAATCCAAAAAATAATTGTAATTTTTTAAGTGGCGATTTTTTTATTTTCCCCAGCGGAATCCCTGGAAGCCCTGTGACATTGTACCTACAAACTTGACGATAGTTTCCGTAAATGTTTGTTTGTTGGTGTTCAACGGCCTATCAACAGCTAAGTTCATTTCCAACGGGTTTGATCCCGTATTCAACCTGCTGTTCTATTATTTTTATTTCCCCCCCAAAAAAAAAACATGGTTTCACACCACGTTAGAATCATTTCTATTGGAAATGATTCTAAAGTGTTGTTAAAACATGTTATTGATGAATAAAACATTTGGGGGGAAACTCCCAAAAACGACGAAATGTCCAGAGCAAATGTCGAACAGAATTCCGCATTTCCTTTGGAAATTACAACTTTCTATGAAGAATCGACAAATGACAAGGTCCCAACATGGAAGGCCTGATGATAAACTGATGATAAACTGATGATAAACCGTGTGACCAGTGTAGAATTGTGTTTGTAAAACACGGGAATATACATTTGTAACAGAACTAAAGGTAAAAAAAGTTCCAGTTCATCTATGGTCACGCGAGTGTCGCATATGTCCATATTTACAAAGTGTGTGAATGTTAAAGTAATCACTGTAGTAATTATATTTGCATGATCATTTTGAATAAAAAATAAACAGCCAAGTGTTTCAGCGACCTTGTAATGGTCAAGGTCAAATTAAGTCGCGTGAATTTGTCGCATATGTCCACATGCACGATGTGTGCAAATGTCAAAGTAATCCATGTAGTGCATGATCATTTTGACATAAAAATAAACGGCGAAGGTCGGCGACCCTGTAAAGGTCATGGTTAAATTAATAGTCATGTATGAGGTGTGCAAATGTCAAAGTAATCCATGTAGTAATAATGAAGTTACGAACATGATGGTGTGAATAGTTTGTTTCGAAATGAAAACACGTCTTGGCATTTCATTAGAATTGTCTCCTTGGAGACAATTCTAATGAAACACCAAGATGTGTTTTCATGGAAAAATATGCTTTATTATATATATACCTACCCATGAAATTCATAGTTATACGATGTAAATAAAAGTCATATGTTCTCATCGATGAAATAAACATCTTCCGGTGAAAATACGACTACTACTGCTATCTATATTCATAACGCGCACCTGCAGTGCCGCTGCAAATACACATTCATTAATACCGCATACAGTCTAAAAAAGTGCTAATTTCCATGGAGAAGTATATTCATATTTTTGCAACGAATATAACATTTCGACGAAAACAACCACGGACAGACGTCATACAGAACGTCAAGACCAAAGCAGGGGCATATATATATATATGGACATGCTCAAATTAGGGGCTCAATTGTCTCCGAGGTTTACAATGGAAAGGATTCTAAAGCGCTGCCAAACCATGTTTGTTCATTACCAAATACAGTGTAACATCAGTCACCTATTTCATGAACATTGCAAAGTATACTTATCTAGCAAAGTATACTTTGAGGGAGTAATCATTTATTTTTCCCGAAATGCATTATATCATATAGAACTAACCACTGCATATATTTGATGCTTAAATGTATGCAGAATTATTATACTGAATTTATTACATTATCACAGACATAATGGCTGTGATAATGTAATAAATTCAGTATAATAAAAATGTAACCATAAATTGAAAATTTCTCCCTCAAAGTATACTTTCTTTGCTAACGAAGTATACTTTGCCATGTTGATGAAATAGGCTACTGGCACCAACACAATCAGATTAGATAAGACATTGATGTTCCATTGTCTGGTCATCACAAGACGTTACCATAACAACGCAATGTGTACACGCTCATTCTCAACAGTGCTGCACTCCACAGCAGCGTAAAATGTTTCATGTCGGAAAACTGCATCGGTTACCGAGGAGATGCCACTCCACTTTTAGTCTGCTTAGAGCTATCGCATAAACACATTTTCATCTAGTAACCGGCGCAAATTTCTTGCGCCGGTTACGAGATGAAAATGTGTTTATGCAGTATCTTCTGAATGTAGCTGAATGGGAATTCGTCAGGAACCCGGCGCATATTCAGACAGGAAACATTTTACGTTGCAGTAAAACGGAAATCTTACGGCCAGGAATAAAGAAAAGTATATACACTGGACATAGTCGCACATTGTTATCAAAATGCACCAACCTGGTATTCCATATATAGATTTGCTCGGAAAATTTCAACTATCAGCATTTATGCAAAAATCACTTTTGGCAAACTCGTACAGCGTAATCAGCCACAATTAAATACAACAAAATGCAGATTAATAATGCGTTTTATATACATATTCTTTCATTAATAGCATTTAGAATGTACAGTATCATACATCCCAGCAACATCTAAGGTCATATAGAGATATGATCCCAGTCCAACAGACCAGTGAGTGAGGATTCAAGGTGCATGATCACGTGGTTGCAACAACGTCGCCCGCTCCAAAGTATTATTTGATATTTTACTTAATATGCAACGGATTTTGAGATGAAATATGGCGCACGAAACACCTTCATGAGCTGCATTTGGTGGTCCAGGGAGTTCGGCACAGACTTATGTCGTTTTTGCGAAGAATCAATTTCCATGTCGGTAGACACGGAATCGATTCTTCGCAAAAACGACAGAAGTTTGGGCGTAAATACAGACGCGTTTGATGCGCCATATTTCATCAAAATCCGTTACGTAATAAGGACAATATAAAAGAATACGTACTTTGAATCAGATGGATTCTGGAAGTTTCAGTAATTGTTGTTGTTGTTAGTACCACATGATCATACACCTTTGGATTGAACTCACAACCAACCTGCGGCATTGAAGTCCAATGCTATATCCTCTAGGCCACGACCGATCCCACCTCGCTTTCATGTCTTATCCCAAAAACCAGAGTGATGGAAATAATATGTATTTCTTTCTGCCTACAGCGGGTATTTAACCTATAATATCCGGTCCGACTACTCTACAACTACTGTCTGTTTCACAAAACCTGCCCAAATTTTACGGCCATATAAACAATGCAAAAACAATTTTCTTTCTCGATAATATTAAATTTTACCAAAATTTAAAATGTAAATGCTTTGATTTAACAACGGCACTGGTTCAATGACCTTGCATGTCGGGACCGACTATTTAAGTCCCCATCCGATAGGACTAGGCTATCACGAAGGTGTCTTGCCCAAGGACACGCCGAATCGGCCAGTGTCGGGATTGGAACTCGGGACCTTTCGATCTGTAGTCCGATGCTCTACCACCGAGCTATTGCGGCTGACTACCAAAATTTAAGAATTTCTTTTTATTTCAGGAATTTGGTCAAATATCGATTTTATTACGAAAATTAGTTCACTATGAGAATTTAACATGGGGACAAAAAAGAGGTGGAGAACCTGGAGGAGTTGAAAAAGAAAACATTTGGAAATACAAATCGATTCCGAAATCTAGGCTTTTTTTTGCAATAAAATCAATATTGGACCAAATTTCGCAAAATAAAAAGTAGGCTCATTCGTAAATTTTGCTACAATTTAATATATTATCAAAAAATATATTGCATTATTTATAGCCATAAAATTTTGGCAGATCACTATTCAAAGCCATCAGACCATAATGGACACTTTGGTAGAATGTCATCACTCTTCTTGTAATGAATGAGACTTGAAACCTTGGACCCATCTCTATACAGAGCTCCAGCTAAGCTGCGTATTTGCGTAAATACCCAATTAAAATTGCCAAAAACCCAATTGAAATCAGAAGTAGCGAGTATCAAAAAGCAATGAAATGTTCGTGGTACCTTTATCATGCTGCAGAAAAAATAAACAGACCGCATTTATAACATAGTTTTCTTGTTTTCCATGAAAACACATCTTGGTATTTCATTAGAATTGTCTCCAAGGAGACAATTCTAATGAAATGCCAAGACATGTTTTTATTTCGAAGAAAACTATTCAATAATTACTGTCTGTTGATGTGTAAACAGTAGTGTGATTTTATTTTACCCAATTAAAATTTTGAAATACTCAATTGCTTCAGAAATGATGGAGTGACAATACTCAATTACTAATTGCTTATCTGGAGCCCTGTCTATATATATGACATTAGTGGTTGTCGTGAAGTTTTAAACACATTCACTTTTTATTTCTTGTATTATCAATCAACATACACCCAAATTTGTGCAGTCTGATCAGGATCAGTGGCAAGTAGTCAGAAAACTATTATACATCCTTGACTGTGCAACATTATCAGAAAACATCAGTAGCCGATTTCATCAACATTGCAAAGTATACTTTCATAGCAAAGCATACTTTGAGGGAGAAATTTTCAATTTTATGATAAATTTATTAATTTTTATTGTACTGAATTTATTACATTATCACTTGGCTGTGATAATGTAATAAATTCAGTATAATAATTCTGCATACTTTTAATCATGAAATATATGCAGTTGTTAGTTTTATATGAAATAATGCATTTCACGAAAAATAAATGATTGCTCCCTCAGAGTATACTTTGCTAGTAAAGTATACTTTGCAATGTTGATGAAATAGGCTACAGGCTGTATCACGGAAGGGAAAGTATTATTTATTTAATGGCGTTTGACAGCATGTTAACAGTTAACGAGGTCGAATCCCATAGTTCACCCGTTGTGATGGGAGGAAAATCCCAAAATTAGAACTGTAAATTTACAGTATAAAATATATACAGCGCTGAAATTAGAATAACCGGACCTGGAAAGTAAGTGACGAGAATATGATTATTTGGTCTGACATAGTTATTCATAGGTGTAACAGTCGAAACATCTTTCGCCTACAAGATTTGGTGATTTGGCTTCATCATGTGGAGCTGGTCAATAAATAGTTCTTCCCACTCATCAAAATTCCTTCTTGATATCTGGAAAACAAATCAGGACCTTAACTCTTTTCATGCTAGCGGTGAAAATATCCGCCAAACGAATTTGGAGTATATGTTTTATTTCTCTCTGTAAATATGTCTTGAAATTTCATTAGAATTGAGTCCTCAGGACTCAATTATAATGAAATTCCAAGCCATATTCATGATATTTACGGGGAGAAATACAAGAAATTATGATGAATTTTTGTCCGCTATTTTTTAACTCTTTATAGCCCACAAGTTTCCCAGCATGCAAAGAGTTAAAACAGCAAACACCAAAGGGAGATAACATGAGACAAGCTATCGTGTGATTTTGTACCATAGAAGGTACCAGTCCACCTGAAAAAGGCTTAGTTTCGTAGTTTGCCTATGGGCTTTTTACTGAATATTCCAAAACTGCCTGTCTGTGGCGATTGAATGTTACTTACAATTAAATACTCCCCATCCTATGCTATTTTCAGCTGACAAAAGCAAGTATTTGTAAAATTATGTGCCAAACTGTGATTTGGGCCATTTAGTGAGCATATTCAAATTAAAATTGTACGCATCTTCCGCTCGAAATGTGTGTTTGTTGTTTGGGGCGCCATTTTAACAGTCTGAAACAGAGGTTTGTGGCTCGAAAACAAAACACTCGGTACCAGTACAGACTATGATCAGTGTGGGCAGGTATACATGTAGACTTGATTCACACATTATTTGTTGGTGCAAACTCCGCACATCACATAGCTTTCTGGCGCCTTTATTCCAGCGGCCATGACGGAATAAGTGCAGAAATTGACCACCACATGCTAACTTTCACACATTATAAATGCTCTTAGCTGTATGCCAATTTGATTTGTGTAGCTACTAAAGTTTCTTGACATATAATGTAACAGGTGTATACAGCAAACAGCCTCTGTGAATATATGAAGAGGATATCTGAGAAAAAAACTTGCGGAAGTGCTCACTCGGCCAAGAATTGCTAAAAAATTCTAAAATCTTGGTGGACTGGTACCGAAGATGTGAGAGAACCCATGAAAAAGATTTACAATATTTTCCGTAAATGACGTCGGAAGTTGACAAAATGTTCCATTTTGTTAACTTTCGTCGTCATTTACAGAAAATATCAGTTTCTGTAAATATTTTCATGAAAAATAACACTTCCTCCGAGGTATAAAATCACACGGCTTGTTTCATACATGACTAACATCTACCAGCAACAAACTGTATATGTTTATAATGTTGATTTTAGTTGGAAACAAGAAGTATGCATTGCTATTAAATATGATATAGATGTAGTACGATTCCACAGCAGAAAGAATAGTGCCTTCTGATATCAGTTTAACCAGGTTCAGCTCGAAATGGTAGGAATTCCTCAACGAGCCTCGGAATTCCTATTGGTTTCCTAGTCTTGCCTGACGAACTTGACATCAAAAACACTACTCGCATAATAACATACAATTTATCAAGCTCAGTTCCCAAATGGCAAGAATGTGTCTGCACGCCTTGGAATACTACGCATCTCCTCGCCTAGCCCGATATATATAACCAGATGGCCGCATTTCGAGCCCGCCGAGGCATTTGATGGTATTTTTAAAAACTTTAACGCAGATTTCGGACGGACGGACGGACGGACGTCATTGTGATCACTATGTCTCGCTTTCCGCAAGCGGGCTCGACAAAAATACACTCGGATGGAATTTTCTATGCGACATGTATCATGTTTATCAGACTCGGCTCGAAAATAGTACAAATTCTTCGGTGGCCTCCAAATTCCTACGTGTTTCCTAGCCTTGCCCTATAACTTGATATCAAATCAAACTCGACCAAGTATTCACAGAATATGCGTTATAGACGGACGGATGAACGGAGAGAAAAGCGAAAACTATATAGCCCAGTACTTCGTATGTCATGGGTATAAACACTAATTCTATGTAATAACTAGTACCACATGAGATATCAAGTTTATCAGGCCTGATAACTTGATATCAAACTCGAGCACGTGACCAGGGGCTCACGGTTTAGGTGTTATGGACGGATGGACGACCGGATGGAATGGCGACAACTACATATCCCTCGACATACTTTATATGCCAGGGATATAAATAGACTAGTCTCTACGTAGTAACACGTACCACTTTGTTCGAGTAGCTTGCCCTTCCACGAGGCCTCCAATCCCTCGAGGAACTTCTCAAACACAGCGATACCCGTCTTCAATGATGTCCGCTTGTACTCTGTAACCATGGTAACGGTCAACATTCACAATTTCAACACTGGAGACCTCTTTCCTAATATTTGCAAATGGTGCAGATCATGATGAGCCAGCTCATCAAGATCTGCACCATTTGTGGATATGTTTTACTAATTTATTTAATACAAAATGACCTCCCGTTTCTGCATAATGGAACGGTCTCAAACTTAACATGAAATAGGCCATATCAGTTACTTAGGGATGAAAGGGTTAACCAACTTACATGTCCACCCACGGGAAGGCATCGACACTCACCGACTTATATGTGGCTGTGACTGGAGAAACGGGGCTTATGGGATCTGTGACCAGTGTAGCTCCTGATCAAATAGCACTGACTGTGTAGCCTTATATATTGCTTGTTAGAAGCACGACGGGTACAGGCATGGGAGTGGAACACTATCCCCAATCCTGAAAATTTATTTGAGCAGCGGATTGCGCTGCGATTTGCTAGGGGGGTCTGGGGGCATGCCCACCCCCCCACCCCAAAAATATTTTTTCAATTCTAGATGCTCTGTGCTTCATTCTGAGGTATATTTAGCATTAAATAGATGACATTTTCCCCTGAAAAAATATACTATAATTAGGAAAAATTGGCAACATAATCCATTTCAATTTAAAATAATACTTGCAACAAGAAGTCAGTACATGTATAACAGGGATTCCGCTGGGGAAAATAAAAGAATCGCCAATTAAAAAAAATATCTTGTAAATCCGTTGAGAATGGCAATAAAAAATTACAATTTTCGAAAATTGTAATTTTTTATCGCCATTCTCAACGGATTTACAAGATTCACAAAAGTGGTCCCTGGGACCTCAAATCCGGATTTCCGGATTAATCCGGAAATTTCCCATGCCTGAGTGTAAACTGTGTGGATGCACCCTGATCAGACTGCGGATGTATTTACATCGGTCGTAAAACCTGTAAGCCCCATTTCTCCAGTCACAGCCACATGGTGCAGAGCTCCAGATAAGGCAATTATTTGTGTTATATGACCTGATTGCTATTTCAGGGTTAATTGATTAATTGAACTTTTATGTGTTCTACAGCAAGGTTATGAACGCTCCGAGTCTGTGACCTTGACCCTGGGCTTAGCGGGGCCAGGACGAATGTGGATTTGTCACAGGGCGGTAGAGGACCATTGGAGCACTGCGTGTGTGAAATGTGAAGCAGATCCGAGCAAGGAAACAGAAATTATAAGCCATTTACCAGAGCGTTAAGGTTTCGGGACGGCCGGACGCCAGTAAAACTATATGCCCCCCTCATCATTCGGTGGCGGGGCCATAAAAAGTACTATGTTTCTATGAATATCGGAGCAAATATAAAATTACATGGTCTTTTTTCTCGTTATCAGTTCATTTTGGCTACTAATTTCTGTATCCAGGCAACCAACCTAGCCATTGTAACACGAGTGACGCCATCTCACCTTTGACACGTTTGCCGTGATCGTCCCCCGCCTCTGTGTTGTCCAGTTCCTCTATAATGGCGCTGATGGTTGGCACAGCGAACGGGTCAAAGTCATCAACCGCGTCTACGTCTATCGGCACACACACCCGGCCTGCAATACAGAGCTCCAGATAAGCTACGTATTTACTTAATTACCTAATGAAATTGCCAAGACATGTTTTCATTTCGATGGTGGGCACAGCAAACGGGTCGGTCATCAACGGCGTTTACGTCTATCGGCACACACACCCGGCCTGCAATCAGAGGTCCAGATAAGCTGCGTATTTGCTTAAATAACCAATTAAAATTGCCAAAACCCCAATTGAAATCAGAAGTAGCGAGTATCAAAAAGCAATAAAAAATTGTGGTACCTTCATCATGCTGCAGAAAACAATAAACAGACCACAGATATAGCATGTTTTGGGTTTTTTCCATGCAAACTATTCAATAATTGCTGTCTGTTGATGTGTAAAATTTTTGAAGTACCCAATTGCTTCAGAAATGATGGAGTGACAATAATCAATAATTCCTTATCTGGAGCCCTGCAATACAGATTGCCGCTGTACTGGGGAAATGTTTAACATGCCGACATTCTAGGTGGCAGGTGGGAGCATGCGAGACCTGTAGCCTATTTCATCAACATTGCAAAGTATACTTTTAATACTAGCAAAGTATACTTTGAGGGAGTAATCATTTATTTTTCCTGAAATGCATTATTTCATATAGAACTAACAAATGCATATATTTCATGATTAAAAGTATGCAGAATTATTATACTGAATTTATTACATTATCACAGCCAAATTGGCTGTGATAATGTAATAAATTCAGTATAATAAAAATTAATAAATTTATCATAAAATTGAAAATTTCTCCCTCAAAGTATACTTTGCTACTAAAGTATACTTTGCAATGTTGATGAAATAGGCTACTGGTTTGGCCCTCAGGTATGTCTTTGGCATTCTTGTATACGAGGGTTTAATCTGGTAATACCGCTTGTATGAGTAATACGCTTATTCCTAATCCTATTACTTTTAATAGGGGAAGGGGCCACGTGACTTTGGTGTGGTATGGACCCGACACCAGGTCAGGTTATTTCAGGGCTGAATATGAATTTATTTGTATGTAAATATTCTGTTCTGATTTTGTGATTTTTCCCCCCTATGCAGCAGCTTACATGGCCTGGCTTTCAATGACATTAGCTGTTGATAGGCCGTTAAACACCAATAATTCCAGCACAAAAATATTTACACAATTCCCTAACATTTGATTGGCCCGTAGCAAGTCTCCGTCCAAAATTTATATCCCAGTAAACTCCCACGCCGAACTACTTTCCGTAACCGTGAGGCGCAGTTAAAATAATTCTTAAGAAAACGGAAAATAAAACACATTTTCTTGATGAATTTATTTAAAATGCTGGAATTATAACGAATGAATGGCCTTTTTGTGGAATTTATCGGGGATATAAACTTGGAAAAGTCGCGGGAATACTGGACGAGGCCTTCCGGCCTTCGTCCAGTATTCCCGCGACTTTTCCAAGTTTATACCCCGATAAATTCCACAAAAAGGCCATTCATTCCAATAATAAATCCAACCCAATAAATCCCAACATTCTAGCAGACTCTTGCAACATGATATGTAAAAATAGTATTACAAATGTTACTCGTGTTTCAATGTAGAATGTGTAATCCGGGGCCCAGCACCCACCTGTTTTCGGGTGTATACAGAACGGGCTCTTCAGTAGATGGTTGACGCCCTTACTGACGTTGACGTCGAGCCGTGGGTAGCAGTACTGCAACATGATCTCCTCCGTTATGTTCTGAGACTTCTTGTGTTCACCCTGCAACAGATTGGAGAAATTTGCCTACCGTAATAACCCTAACTATTCGGAATACCAGGCTAGTGTCTTTTGATATCAAGTTTATCAGGCAAGGCTAGGAAACGAGTAGGAATTCCGAGGCTTGCCGAGGAATACCTACTGTTTCCGAGCCGAGCCTGATAAACTTGATATCAAATACACTAGCCTGGTATTCTATTTATCAGGTAACCTTTTATGCTCGAAAATGATCACAGATGACGTCGTTATCTATGGACAGAACGCGGGCTTCTTTGCGTTGCATCATTACACTGACGTCATTCGGTAACGTCACGTGACGTCATCCGACCAATGGAACGTCAGTTTTCACTTCGTTGTAACCCGGATGTTGTTATCAGGTTAATGCCTGATACAACAATATGTTATCAGTCAGTACATATTCGGTCAATACAGGGCAGGTTACCTGTCAAAATAAATTCGGATACCATTTGTTTTGGGAAACACAGAGCTCCAGATAAGTTTTTATCTAAAGATTATTAAACCCCAGATTTCAAATTCAATGCGTATTTTACTTTTACAAATGCATTATGGATTTTCTTATTATCAATTTGAAAATCAATGGGTATTTTCACATTGGTGCAAGTATTTTGTATTCCCACTTTTGATAATCAGTGTGTATTCTGCTAAAATAAGTGCGTGAAATAAGCAATGGTTAGTATTATTATACTGGTTTATCACAATAACAATGTATTTGGATATAATTCCAGCACAAAAATATTTACACAATTCCCTAACATTTCATTGGCTCGTAGCAAGTCACTGTCCAAAATTTATATCCCAGTAAACTCCCACGCCGAACTACTTTCCGCAACCGTGAGGCGCAGTTAAAATAATTCTTAAGAAAACGGAAAATAAACACATTTTCTTGATGAATTTATTTCAAATGCTGGAATTATAAGGAATGAATGGCCTTTTTGTGGAATTTATCGGGGATATAAACTTGGAAAGGTCGCGGGAATACTGGACGAGGGTATTTTCCCGCGACTTTTCCAAGTTTATATCCCGATAAATTCCACAAAAAGGCCCTTCATTCCAATAATAATTTCATAGTGGTTTTCCAAAACAAAGTGTCTGAATACTTAGGGTTATTACGGTAATGCCAACAAATTGGAGCTGAAGTCAAGCTCACAATCTCAAGGTGCATATGATCACGTGGTCACAACAACAACAACGTCGCCCACTCCAAAGTAAGTATTATTTGATAGTTTCCTTAATATGCAACGGATTTTGATGAAATATGGCGCAGCAAACGCGTCTTCATGAGCTGCATTTGGTGGTCTATGGAGTTTGGCACAGACGTATGTCGTTTTTGCGAAGAATCGATTTCCGTGTCAGACACGGAAATCGTGACACGGAAATCGATTCTTCGCAAAAACGACAGAAGTTTGGGCGAAAATACAGAGACCACCAAATGCAGCTTAACAAGACGCGTTTGATGCGCCATATTTCATCAAAATCCGTTACGTAATAGGGACACTATAAAAGAATACGTACTTTGAATCGGTACTTGTTGTTAGTACCACGTGATCATACACCTTGAATCTGGGACTGGAGAAATGGGCCATCATGAGCTGGGACTTCTTGTGTTCACCCTATAACAGGGTGGAGAAATACGGCTTACACGACATGTGTGGCCTATCTAGCTCCCGCCATGTGACTGGAGAAATGTGGATGCCCAGGCTGATCTGGAAGTATGTTGGTTGCACAAGTCACTTTCTACGTGTGTATATAAAGCTAAAAGTCCATTTTGTCACATATGAGACAAGCAATGTTATTTTGTACCCAAGATGTGCGATATCATGAATTATTTTTTCATGAATTTTTTTTTTTTGTTTTTTTTGTTGTTTTTTTTAAAACAAATTTACAATATTTGACGTAAATGACGTCTATTGTGAATAAAATTCCACATTTGCTCTGAACATAATGTCAACTTTTTACATACTTTACGGAAAATATCATAGTTTGTGTAAATATGTCTCCTGAAAAAAATCGCATGGATTGTCATATATGCAAATAGAGATGTACCCTATTCCTAATGAGTTCCTCGCGGCTGTTAAATATCGTCCAGCGTTCCTTGGAGTTATTTCCCGTCTGTAGATCTTCCTCTAGTTGTGTTCTGAAACCTGCTGCCAGTTAAGGTTAAAACTCTTCATTATGTAACATTTGAGTCGGTTCATAAAAGGTATTACACACCTGTAGCCAATTTCACCAACATTGCAAAGTATACTTATCTAGCAAAGTATTCTTTGAGGGAGTAATCATTTATTTTTCCAGAAATACATTATTTCATATAGAACTAACGACTGCATATATTTGATGATTAAAAGAATGCATATTTATTATACTGAATTTATTACATTATCACAGCCAAAATGGCTGTGATAATGTAATAAATTCAGTATAATAAAATTTTTCCCTGAAATAAAAATCAATAAATTTATCCTTAAATTGAAAATGTCTCCATCAAAGTATACTTTGCTAGATAAGTATACTTTGCAATGTTGGTGAAATAGGCTATAGTTAGCGCTTGAGAGAATAAAATGATTTTCCCAGTGCAATAAATACTGCATAATTAACCAGTTAAGATTGTGAAATAACGCACACGTGAATGGGCATTTCCACAAACAAGTGAGCGTAGTGAATGAAGTTTGTTCAGCAGCAGGACCCAATCGCAAGAATCTTATTTCTCGATAATCAGCTCATCTGGCTGAATAAATATATTTTTACATTTCATATTAAAGATACTTTACAAAAAACAAAGTGAATCAGAGGCCCGTTTCACTATAAAACTTCGTACGACCAAAATGTTCGCAAGTGCAAAATTATGATATTCTGTAAATTTCACATCAACAATGTTTTCTTGTAAACAATTATTGGATTCACATTGATAGAGCATGATCAATAAATGTAAATCCATCAATTGAAATTTCCAGACGATCCAAAATTTGCACTTACAAACATTTTAGTCGTACAAAATTTAGTGAAACGGCCCGGCCCCCTGGTGCATAGCCTCATTCTTAGAAATCAGAAAACATTTTCTCATAATAAATTATCGTTCATGTATTAAGATCGTCTACGTATAATTGCAAAAGGATATTTTCGTCTGGCACAAGCTGTAGGACTTTGTGGCATCGATCTTCATCGCCGAGAAAATCTTGCTTCTTTACAGCGTAGTTGACAAACCGACACTTCACTATGTCTATTGCACACCTACAGGCATAATTCAGAGCTCCAGTTAAGGTGCGTAATTGGACCAAATATTTTTCTTATTTCTTCACGAAAAATGGTAAGTTGGGATTGCTTCAGAATCGTCTCATCGAGCACTCCCAACTTGCCAATTTTGGTGAAGAAATAACGAGAAAGTCTCCCCAAAGTTGATCAAATTATGCACCTTAACTGGTGCTCTGATAATTATATTCCATATATTGGTGTTTAGCTCAGATTCGTCACGGCACAAGAACGCCAACATCGCTGTGGTGGTTGGAGGATAAAAATGCACATACGTTTCAAGCCAATCGTTGAAATGGTAATTAATTTTAATTTAATGGGTGGGAAATGCAAATATGGATGATGGTAAACATGCACATGAAGTTTCAAGCCAATCCGTCATATCGCAAAGAGTGTACGGAGAATGGTGAAATGCGTACACGTCTACTGAACTGGAAATTAGTCACTTGACCTTGACCACGGCGGAGCATGGGTGGGGAATTGATGGTAATAAACATGCAGAAGTTTAACACTCGCTACGCGGGAGACGAAAATTGTCGTCTGCTGTTTTTCATTTTTGCCTTAATTCTTAACAAAAAAAAACATGTTTTGGCAGCACATGAGAATCGTCTCTCATGCGCTGTCAAAACAAGTTTTTATCGAAAAATATTGAAAATAAAACATTTCCAGCAGACGACAATATTTAATTCAGCGCAGTAAGGGTTAAAGCCAATTGGGCATACTTTAAGCAAGGTATAGCAAAATGGAACATGTGACCGACAAACAGACCTATAGAGAACGTGGACATTAAAGACAGTGTTCTGATCCAATATCAGGCACCCTTAATACTAAACCTGATAACTTAGCACTACTGTCTGTTCCACGTTTTGCTGCCAACGAACTTTTGGCTATTAAACACATTAAATCTAAAAAGTATTTAAAAGTAAATACTTTTTTATCAATAACAAAAAAGTCACCCTCCAGTACAGACAGTAGGTGTGAATCTCAGCAAGATTCAAAGGAAGTGCGACTCACTGTATGGAAGGATGTACGCGGTCATCCAACACCACCTTCTTTGTCTGGTTCTCCCCTCCCTAGAACGAACACAGATAAGCAGCATGTAAATAGCCAATACCGGCCCGTGGCATTTGATATCAAGTTTATCTACGAAATGTGTAGGAATTCCGATGCTTGTCAAGGAATTCCCAGTTTCCGAGCCAAAACTAGATTGGTCAGTAAGCGAAGCATCAAAAAGCAATGAAAAATTTGTGGTATCTTTATCATGCTATAGAAAACAATAAACAGACAACAAATATAGCATATTTTCTTACTTTTCCATGAAAACACATCTTGGTATTTCATTAGAATTGTCTTCAAGGGGACAATTCTAATGAAATACCAAGACGTGTTTTCATTTAGAAGCAAACTATTCAATAAGTGCGGTCTGCTGATGTGTAAACAGTAGTGTGATTCTATTTTACACAATTAACATTTTGAAATACCCAATTGCTTCAGGAATGATGGAGTGGAGTGACAATACTCAATTACTAATTCCTTATCTAGAGCGCTGGTTACTGTCAGAAAATAGCGTGCTGTTTCTTATCTCGTAAATTTTCATGGGGGAAACATACTGTGCATGCCCTGGGAATTGGTCCAAATATCGGCCCTCAAGAACAGGCAAACAAGCGATCAGTGTCGTGTGTCTCGCCCACAAAAACAGCAGGCCAATGGCACCCGAATGACACGATGTGGTCAGTCACGAGACTACAGAAACAATTGATGTTTGGTAAAGATCTGAAAGACATATCAGGACTGACTAATGACAAAGCTCTAATGCACAGCTCCAGATAAGCTTTGTGTCTAAAGCTTACTATACCCCCTGATTTCAAAATCATTGCGTATTTTACTTTTACAAATAGATTATTGATTTTTTCTCTACTAAATAGGGAACAAATGATAAAAAAAAAATATAACAAATTTAAACATTCACTTAATTGAGCTGCAAAAAACTTTCTACAGCTGAACTAAGTGAATTTTCAACTTTATGACAGTATTTTCACTAATTTGAAAATCAATGCGTATTTTTACATTGCTGTGCGTATTTTGTACTCCCACATTTGATAATCAATGCGTATTCTGCTAAAATAATTGCGTAAAATACGCACCTTATCTGGAGCATGCATATGCAACGTTTTGACGTACATACAAAATTGTGCCGATACCTACGACAATGATGATAACACCAATGCCGGAATTGCTACCACCGAGACAAAAAGGATGTAACATTTGTCTGCTCACCTTTACAACACTGAGGTACTCTGCGATGGCTGTGCGGCCGGTCTGTGACAGTTTCCGTGCAGTCTCGTCACACACCCAGCAATGGACGCCCCGTCTACCCGAGTACACCCAGAGGATATGCTCAAACCCAAAGTCATCTGAAATAACGTGGAAAATTGTAAGCCTGATACATAGAGAATAGTAGGTTAGTGCCGTGAATGGGAAAAAATATCCGGCAAGGCTCAAGAATTTCTTTATTTCTCATCAGAAGTATATGTTGTGACCACTCATTCGCTGAGACGGTTCAAATGAGTGGTCACAACATATACTTTGGTTCAGAAATAAGGAAAATAGATAGAGAATAGTAGGTTAGTGCCGTGAATGGGAAAAAATATCTGGCAAGGCTCAGGAAACGGGATGGGCGAGGCTCTGCCGAGCACATCCCGTTTCCGTGCCGCGCCAGATATTTTTTCCCATTCACGGCACTAACCTACTATTCTATTTATCCTGTCAACACCTACAAATGGCTGTAAAATGCAAAAATAGTATTGACAGGATATCAAAAATGTTTCACGGCACATACGCACTGTGTTGACGGGATAAATCGAACATGTATGTTAGATTTTGATGGCTTATCTCTGACGATTTTTTTATATCCACAGATCTCCCAGATAAGGTGCGTATTGGCGTATTTTATGCAATTATTTTACCAGAATACGCATTGATTATCAAAAGTGGGAGTACAAAATACGCATTGCTTTTCAAATTGAGTAGTGAAAATACTTAGTTGATCTGCAAAAAAAAAGAGCAACACAACAGGTTCAATTGTATTACAGTATAAATAAGTGAATAAGTAATAATACATTCAAATAGGTGAATGTTTACATTTGTTTTAATCATTTGTTCCCTATTTAATAATAAAGAAAATCAATAATCCATTTGTAAAAATAAATATGCATTTAATTTGAAATACAATACTCTTCAGACACAGAGCTTATCTGGAGCTCTGTAAAACCACCAATCACATAATAGTATCGTGATTTGAAAGCTTGAAGGGGGCGGGGCTCCGTTCAAATGTAACATGTGCACGAGATAGGGCTGACCAAAAAATAAGTAAGTTATCAGAGCTGCAGATAAGCTGTGTATTTGCGTAAATATCCAATTAAAATTGACGAAAACCCAATTGAAATCAGAAGTAGTGAGTATCAAAAAGCAATAAAAAATTTGTGGTACCTTTATCATGCTACAGAAAACAATAAACAGATCACAAATATAGCATAGTTTTCTTAATTTCCATGAAAACACATCTTGGTATTTCATTAGAATTGTCTCCAAGGAGACAATTCTAATGAAATGCCATGACATGTTTTCCTTTCGAAACAAACTATTCAATAATTGTTGTCTGTTGATGTGTAAACAGTAGTGTGATTTGATTTTTACCCAATTAAAATATTGAAATACCCACTTGCTTCAGATATGATGGAGTGAGTGGCAATACTCAATTACTAATTCCTTATCTGGAGCCCTGCTAGGAATGTTGTTAGTGTTTGGCATTCATCAGTTTGTTGTAATTCATGATGTAACCTAAATCATGCTCGGTAAACAGCACATTACATGTACCTCGCAGGGCGCGGTCTACAATCTTGATGGCAATCTGCATCAGCGGCCAGCACTTCTCGCAGATATCCGCACCCCTGTAACACGGCAACCAGATATTATTATTTGACCTGCAATCTGAACCTATCGGTGCACATGCCATACACTTTTAACACTTTAACAATCGTCGTCTGCCGTTGTTTTTATATCTTGCCTTATTTCTCAATAAAAACATGTTTTGACAGCACTTCAGAATCATTTCCAATGGAAATGATTCTGAAGTGCTTTCAATGTATGTTGTAAAATATTCTAAAATTTGATGATAAAAATGGAAAATAGAACATAACAGCAGACGTAAAAAAAATATGACAGCGGTCTAAGGGTTAATCATGTATCTGTCATATATGTTTACTGAAACACAAAAGCTATGTTTTTATCACAATGTCAAAGACGCAGGGCTCCAGATAAGGAATTAGTAATTGAGTAATTTTAATTGGGTAAAATAAAATCATACTACGGTTTACACATCAACAGACAGCAATTATTGAATAGTTTGCTTCAAAATGAAAACATGTCTTGGCATTTCATTAGAATTGTCTCCCAAGATGTGTTATCATGGACAATAAAAAGAATATGCTATATTTGTGGTCTGTTTATTGTTTTCTGCAGAATGATAAAGGTACCACAAAATTGTCATTGTTTTTTGATACTCGCTACTTCCGATTCCAATTGGGTTTGTGGCAATTTTAATTGTGTATTTAAGCAAATACGCAGCTTATCTGGAGTTCTGAAGACGTATACTGCCATATACTGCAATGTCATAAACGTGTTGTAAAATCTAATGTCACAGGGTACATAAATCACTGGTATGTAGATATAATAAGTTGTTCATGTACTCATATATAACGTTAGACTCAACTGATTTTGTTTTTTTGTTGGTGTTTAACGGCCTATCAACAACAGCTAAGGTCATTTAAGGCCAGGTCAATAGGTTTAGTACTAAATCCCATATATTACCTGTACAAGTACATGTACAAATGGGGTGGGGGGGATCCCAAAATCAGAACTGAATATTTACAATAACAAGGATTCCGTGGAATCAAATGTCTCGCCTTGTTCCGCCTTGACCTTGACCCTGGGGCCTTGACCATGACTCCCCGAGAATAGTCATATATTCATCTACATATCATAGTAAAGGTATGTATAAAGTTTGATGACTAGCTGATAAGGTGTTGAAGTAATGACCGTAACACGAAAACTTAACATTGAATGATGACGCCGCAGCCGACGACGACTCCGGAAAAGCTAAACCTGTCTCGCTTTCCGCTTTCGCGGGCGAGACAAAAAGCAGAACAGACACACCAGAATCATTTGGCCCCCTCCCAAAATGACTCCAACTGAATGGTGGTGACCAGCATAGGCCCTGATCAGACTGCACAGATGCGCAGGGTGATCTGGGTCTATGCTGGTCGCATATATCATAGCGTCACCATTCTCTACCATCAAGCCAAATCCCCATGGATTTAAGGGCGGACCAACGGGTTCGATCCCGCATGTAACCTGCTGAATTGGGGAGAAAATCCCAAAATCAGAACGGAATATTTACATCAAAATAAATATATATTCAGCCCTGAAATTTGAATAACCCGACCTGGTGTCATGTCCATACCACACCAAAGTCACTTGGCCCCTAAAAGTAATAGAATTCGGAACAATCGTATTACTCATACAAGGGGTATAACCAGATTAAACCCTCGCATACAAGAATGCCAAAGACGTAACTGAGGGCCAAACCAGTAGCCGATTTCACCAACATTGCAAAGTATACTTATTTAGCAAAGTACAGGGGTGTAAAATATTTGAAATATCACTTGCCCTTAAGGTCTATTACATGCAAAATCTTACTCGCCCTTACTGGTTTGCCACTTGCCCTTATATTTTATACAGATATTTCAATATTCACTATGTTCGCCATTAGTAGGCTATATATGCTACTGTACATGTATGTTATTTGAAATCTATCTCCAGATAGACAATCCAACAGTTGTCATGGTATAATGAATAAATATTTATTTGTATTTTCTCGGCCTGTCGCTTCGCCCGCTCTGTTTCCCTTTTCTCGTCATCTCCACCACCCGGACGACCAAATAGTGAGCGAATGTCGGTTTGCTTTGACATTTGCGAATGTTTCTTATAATTTATGATCTCTACAAAACAATTTTCATGATATTTCATTGCCTGTGTCAAGGTCATTACCAAGGTCAGGAATGATCGAGACAAAATTGTCTCCCCTATTATCATATGAACCAAGTATACTTCAATTGTTATGACATTATGGCCAATATAGCTTGATCTGACGAACGAAAAGTGGTAACAATGCAGTTGAAGTGTAAGGGATAGGCTAGAGTAGATAAGTACACGTAGTCACTTAATCACTTATAATGTACACTATATTACATGGGGAACACACAGGAATACATGATACATTGATATGCGAACATCACTGTCCGGTGCATGATACTATTCAATTACAAGGTTGTAAGCCAATCGACTGTTATACTTTAAAGCAACTTAAAAGCTATAGACGAATAAACTATGTATGTGGTATCTCAATGGTCCCGTAGTGGACAATAGTATGAATGCACAAGTACTTTGATGATCGCTAATCAAAGTGAAATAACATACAAGTACAACATGGCAGAACGAACATTGGAGGACAAATGACAATCATCTGAGCTACCCCAGTGCTGGCGTATCTCAATAGATAGTGGTAACCTCTGAGTATCAAGGTCCCAAGGTCTGCCTCACCCGCAGTATGAGGTTTAGTCAACAATATGGCTATAATCCAACTTCAAGTGGATTAATCAATAAACAATAAATGTAGTCTTACTACAATCCCTTAGCCATGATATGCCATGATAGGAGTATTATCATACACTATCAAAGTATACATATGTATTGCCTATGCAATGTATTTCTGAATGTCAAAGTCAAAGCCGGATGTGGTTACATCACATGGTAGTCAATAACGATAATGTTCCGGAAGCTGGTACCGGAAGTAAGGTTCCAAAAGGTAGACTGTCGCGAAGTATTATTTCCGGAAGTGGTGGACCAGATGTAAAGTTCCTATGGTATCACTCGACTGTAGCAACCCGGATGTGGTGGACCGGATGTAAAGTATCCATAGTGAATCTATTGGTTGTAATACCGGAAGTGGTAGACCGGATGTAAAGTTCCGATATAATACAAATGGCGATTATCACGTTGGCTAAGACGCCGGGAAAAGTTTCACTTAGGTGACATATGAAAATGCACAGCACATATGAAAATGTACGGTACATTTTCAGACAACACAGCACACAAAATACTTTAAGTAGATGTTAAATGCTTAATAATCGAACAGGTTATGGGACTGTGAGTACATTAACCCTTTCAACACCACAAACCTCTATAGCAATATTTGCAAACAGTGTAGATCCGCGAGCCGTCTCATCAGGATCTGCACTGTTTGCAAGTATTGTTCATATTTGTCAAAGAAAAACATCCCATTTTTATAATTGGACTGATGAAAATCATTTTCTAACGAAAATCAAACGATCCGTCTCATCGGAATGCTGTGTAGTTTGGAGAAAATGATATTTTCGCATGTGCTAACTCTGGCTGTCTGCTAGCAATATTGTGTGTTTACATTGAACATTGACGTTACAGAATGCCATAAATGAATTATGGGCGAGTTTAAATCGCGGACGACAGGCGGCCTAGGCCCGGCGACCATGCCATAAATCAAGACACTTGCGCGATAACTCGCTGCACTAACTTAAGTGAATATGAAACCGTGGCTGCGATGTCTTGCCAGATATATGTGACGGAGAATTTGCGTATTTCCCATTTATATTGTAAATAGGTAAGTATTGATAACATTTCAATTCACGCCGCTTGAGCCGCGATTTAAACTCATCCATAATTAGAATTGTTCCGGTTGGCGCAAACGCTTTTATTCAATTCAAAGCGTTTATGAAATGATCAATGGTATTTGATAAATAAACGGGTTTAATAAACGGAGAACGGTGCATAACTATACATTTTTTTATTCACGATCAATCATGGATGATCCAAAATTCACTCGACCCGTCGGACGACCGTCTACACAAAGCTACTCGACCGAGACGATGACCAAGTCGCCATGGCGAGCAGTCGAGTGAAATTTTACACCCCTGAAGTATGCTTTGAGGGAGAAATTTTCAATTTAAGGATAAATTTATTAATTTTTATTATACTGAATTTATTACATTATCACAGCCATTTTGGCGGTGATAATGTAATAAATTCAGTATAATAATTCTGCATACTTTTAATTATCAAATATATGTAGTCTTTAGTTCTATATGAAATGATGCATTTTGGAAAAAATAAATGATTACTCCCTCAAAGTATACTTTGCTAGATAAGTATACTTTGCAATGTTGGTGAAATCGGCTACTGGTTTCTGTTCACGATAAGGATCCCGATTGTTAATCTAAATTACCCACCTGCCGCCCACCAAATCCCCATGGATGAACAGAATAGTAAATCATGTGTGTGTCGTTGATTTGTTACCGCAGAAAACAGAGAATTCCTATTGCAGAGCTGTACAAATCGGCACGCCCGACGCCCGGGACAAGTCGGTTTTGGTTTCGGGCAAGTGGCTCTATGCTGAAAGTTAGTCCCAGGCAAGTCACTATTTTCCGTTGAAACGTCCCGCCATAAGCCTGTTTTCTTCACTAGACTAATCCTAAATTGTAACATTTCATCGATCGATAACGCCTCGGGCGTGTGTCGGCTTCCCCGTGGCGATACACACTTACACAGAAGCTGCTATACTGTGTATATAGCAAGAAAAGTGATATACTAGCTGTGACCCTGATTAGATTAATTTATTCGAATTTGAAAGCATAATCCCACCGACAATTCCGTATGAACTCTGAATTTTGTGTCAACTTTTCAACACAATTTACGGAAAATATTTTCGAAATCAATATCGGCGATATATGGCGACAGATCTGCGTATGATTCAGAGTTTTTTTGTAATCCATTCCTTTCGGAATACACATTTACGGGTATGAAATTATTAAAAAAAATATTTTTATTTTTGTTATTTCTCAATGAAAGTATACGATGTGACCACTCATTTGAACCGTCTCGACAAGACGGATTAAATGGTGGTCGCGGCATATACTTCTGAGTGCATAGAAGGAAAATATTTGTCCGCAAACATAAGCGTATCCTCAGCATGAAATGGGTTACTGCATGATTGCCCCGTGATGCAATGATGAAAGAAGTCGCACGTTCGCGACGTCTGTGGCACATCAAAAGGCGTGTTGACCAATCAGTAACATTTCAAAACATAGCCTAAAGGTCACACAGTTTACAGGCTCGTGCTGAATGAGGTCATACAATAAACACCTGTACACACAGCTGGGTGTATCGGTTTTTTGCACAAAGCATCACACAAATCTCGTCTGTGTAATATGTGTCGGGTGTAATCGCATCTGGATTTGGAATTCATATATCCCCTGGCACGGATATTGCACGGTTCGGATAAGCAACACGGAATGTCGTATGTCGCCGGACTTCCGTGCAATATGCATATTAACATGATTACCTGATTAAAGGTATTACATTTGCTAACATACTAATAATAATTATTTCATGTACTTTGAATGTCGTTGTTTTAATAAACTTACAGAAATCACGAATCAACTAATTACACGATGACTACGACGTCCGACGATTTTTTTTCTTTTGTTTTCCTTTTTCTCCTCTATTTTTTTAAATATTTTTTTTGGGATCCACGAGAGACCCGCGTTATAATGGAGATCGCGCTATACGCGATCGCGTTATAATGGAGCTGCAGTGTAATTAGCGAATTAACAGCTGTTGCCAACAACAAAAAACTGAAATTTCAAAAAGTTTATTATTTACCGTTCCGCGAACATACTGATAGACATTAAATATTGTAAATATAGACGCGATTTCATTTTCGAGACGGTCAAATGAGTAGACTCCGTAATTTAATTCACAAAACGTCGATGTTTTTACACCGAAAATTCTGGAATATACGCTCGAAATTATAGATAGACCATTAAACACCAATCAATCGATCTTTCCTGATTGACAGGGTTCCCGTTACTAGTAATATATGTTATTGCCAACATTTTTATAGCAACTAAAGTGCATGTATTATGCACACATGGATTATAATTTCCAGGACAAGTCGGGGCAAATCACTTTTGTCAAGTCACTTGTCCGGGACAAGTGGCTAAAAAATCAATTTGTACAGCCCTGTATTGATTTGGAAACTTACGAGCAGCAGTTGCGGACGTCATCGTAGTCGGTCATGTCGATATCGAACACTAGTTCCTTCTCTTGCGCCTGGAATGCTGCAGCCTTCACAGTTTTATGGTCCTTCGGCTGAAATTCAATTGCCAAATAATGGAAGGGCGTGATCAACAAGAGCTGTAGGAGAACAGCATAGCTCGACTACGAGGGTTGTTGATGTACACATAGCTTGACAAACAAGGTGGCTGCGGCCTGCATAAAAACCTTAACCAAGGTTGACTAAAAACCTTCACCAAGGGAAATTAAGTAAGTAATTCAAGGTTAAATGTAGGTCAATGTCAGATATAGGTCAGGGGTTATTGATGTACATCATTAGGAGATGAAGTTTTCCAAGTATGGTTGCTGTAGGCCCAGGAGTATTCCATATACAAGCTTGACTAAAAACTTTAACCAAGGGGAAATAACTAAGTAATCCAATGATAAAAGTAGGTCAAGGTCAAATATAGGTCAGGGATTATTGATGTACATCACTAGGAGATGAAGTTGTCCAAGTATGGTTGGTGTAGGGTCAGGAGTATTCCATCTACAAGCTTGACTAAAAACCTTAACCAAAGAGAATTAATTAAGTAATTCAAAAGGAAATGTAGGTCAAGGTCAAATATAGATCAGGGGTTATTGATGTACATCACTATGAGAAAAGGTTGTCCAAGTATGGTGTCTGTATGCACAATAGTATTATATGTACAAGCTTGAGTAAAAACCTTAACCAAGGTTGACTAAAAACATTAACCAAGGGGAATTAACTAAGTAATTCAAGGTTAAATGTAGGTCAAGGTCAAATATAGGTCAGGGGTTGTTGATGTACATCACTAGGAGATGAAGTTGTCCAAGTATGGTTGGTGTAGGGCCGTAGGGCCAGGAGTATTCCAACTACAAGCTTGACTGACTAAAAACCTTAACCAAGGGGAATTAACTAAGTAATTTAAGAGGAAGTGTAGGTCAAGGTCAATTATAGATCAGGGGTTATTGATGTACATCCCTATGAGAAAAGGTTGTCCAAGTATGGTGTCTGTATGCACAATAGTATTGCATGTACAAGCTTGACTAAAAACCTTAACCAAGGTGGACTAAAAAGCTTAACCAAGGGGAATTAACTAAGTAATTCAAGAGGAAATGTAGGTCAAGGTCAAATATAGATCAGGGGTTATTGATTTAAACAATCCCAAAACCTAGAAGTTATACAATTCACCTAAGGAATGAATTGTCAAGTATGGTGGGTGTAGGGCAAGTAGTATTCCATATACAAGCTTGACTAAAATCCTTAACCAAGGGGAATTAAGTAAGTAATTCAAGAGGTAATTTAGGTCAAGGTCAAATATAGATCATGGGTTATTGATGTACATCCCTATGAGAAAAGGTTGTCCAAGTATGGTGTCTGTATGCACAATAGTATTCCATGTACAAGCTTGACTAAAAACCTTAACCAAGGTTGACTAAAAACCTTAACCAAGGGGAATTAACTAAGTAATTCAAAAGGAAATGTAGGTCAAGGTCAAATATAGATAAGGGGTTATTGATGTACATCACTAGGAGATGAAGTTGTCTAAGTATGGTGGGTGTAGGGCCAGTAGTATTCCATATACAAGCTTCACTAAAAACCTTAACAAAGGCGTGACGGTGACGCCGGGGTGACAACATAAGCTCTAACTATTCTTCGAAAAGTCGAGCTAAAAAGCTCATAAAACATGCATTCTGCAAATAATGGGCCAGACGAGTGGGTGGGACCCTTCCAACACACTATCACCGTACGTGTATAGTATACATGACTCAATCCATAGATAGACTGATCAATATCTGTTATTCATGGACATTAAACAGATTGATCAATGCTAGCTTGATTGCATGGCGAAGGACATATGTACAAGCTGAACTGGGTAGCAAACATTGTAAGGGCCCTTTTCTAACCCCGGGGCCGAAATAAAATATGCTGAGAAAATGAACTAA
The DNA here is from genome assembly GCA_029237695.1 of Conchocele bisecta. Taxonomy (NCBI): domain Eukaryota; kingdom Metazoa; phylum Mollusca; class Bivalvia; order Lucinida; family Thyasiridae; genus Conchocele; species Conchocele bisecta. The sequence goes on from CM055280.1 coordinate 67,607,882, forward strand.
AAACCTTTAAAACCAGAGCTCCAGATAAGGTGCGCATTTGCGTAAATACCCAATTAAAATTGTCAAAAACCCAATTGAAATCAGAAGTAATGAGTATCAAAAAGCAATGAAAAATTTGTGGTATCTTTATCATGCTACAGAAAACAGTAAACAGACCACAAATATAGCATATTTCCTTATTTTTTCATGAAAACACATCCCAAGGAGACAATTCTAATGAAATACCAAGATGCGTTTTCATTCAGAAGCAAACTATTCAATAAGTGCGGTCTGCTGATGTGTAAACAGTAGTGTGATTCTATTTTACACAATTCAAATTTTGAAATACCCAATTGCTTCAGAAATGATGGAGTGAAAATACTCAATTACTAATTCCTTATCTGGAGCACTGAGGACCCATCATAACCTTTCAGTTTATGCTAGTCAGTCAACTTCAGTGAATGCATGGATAGTCAACAGTGTGGCGGTATATGCTGGGTACACACCATGGGCCCAAATACTCTATCAAATTTCCTCGTTTGGATATTTTAGTTTCAGGACATACCCTGTGAGAGAACACTGCCCCAATGTCGATCTTGTACGGACATCTCTTCTGTATTTCCCGCTCCAGTTCAGACTGGTCGGTGAACGACTGGTATCGGATGTACACGTCGTCTTTCAGGGTAAATGAGAATTCTCGTTGGCTGAAGTAATACTTCGGTACTAAAAGGTAAAAGTTAGCAAACTTTATAAATGTGGCTGTGACTGGAGAAATTGGGATTATGAGTTTTGTGACAATGCGCTCCACACACGGCCAAATAATCAAATTATTGTAAAAGAAGAATGTAGTTTGAGATCAAAGTAATCGGCCAAAATTTGAAAAGTAGTTGGTCGGAATGCAAAAATGGGATTTTTTCAAATTCTTAGATAAAATAGAACTCGCACTCCTCCATTGTGAAATTTAACATATCAACCCAAGGTGCCTCGGTGTCGTTGCCGGGACGACGTAGCCTACCCTTCGGCATTCTACAGAAAAAAAATCAATGAATCAGAGTGGCCGATTCCGTCAATCCACGAGGCGACGACAGGTGCGTCCAAGTGACGAGGGAAATGATGTTGGGTTTTGATTGGTGATGCGGTCCTTCCAAGAGGCGCCGATGGACGGGTGCCGGGTCAGTTGCACGATCACCATATATAGACTATAGTTCAGTGACAAATTAAATAATTTTCCACAGCAAACGTGTACGGGGAACATAAAGACAAACATCATGAGAAATATGAAGTGTGTGAAACAACTCGATGACAAAATGGAATACTTTATTGTCATGGAAAGTTATGAAAAACTCGCGAAAACTCATGACATCGCTCTGAGCCCCAGTATTTGTTCACCTCCGCCGTAGTGCAGCCATCTGTAGTACGGGCCATAGGGAAACAACTTCTTGTAATATATGGGAAGTAGGTCTGGTAAGCATGCTGGATCGTAACTATTCTTTTCACCCGTCATTTTGTTCTCATTCGCAAAAAATAAACAACAAATTTAGCGCCAAATTTCCACAGAATGAGTCAACTCGCAACTAGAATAACTCGTCCGAAGACACCCGTCCCATTTAATAAGTTAACTCAGAAAGAAACATACATTACTGAATTACTGTATATTCTAGGTTTCTGGCAAACTCGCCAGACCATAAGACAAGTCGCCCTGAAAACATAAGTCAACTCGTCCCATTTATACAATTTAGAATATCTAGTGGGACGACTTATCCGGGCGCACGATTCACCCAAATCCTCCCCAAATCCTCATTTTCCCCCAAATCCTCCCCAAATCCTCATGTAATGAATAAGTTATTCAATTAATATTAATATGTCTCACAAAACCTTTTAATATCGTTCTTAAGAAGTTATTGAACCTGATTTGAATACGTTTGTATGGTAAAAATAGTCTTATTTCGATGTTTTAATTTAACGTAGGCATTCTAGCAGCAAGGGAGATCATCCAAAATAAATTATGAGATAAATGCATGTTGTTTGACCCATGTTGGTCAATTGAATCATGCAAGTTATTTACCATTCCAAATGTTTATTCATCTGGGTTTTTTTTATCTCAATCAATCAATCAAATTCAGCACATATAGCTTGAAAATATGACCACGTCCGTGATTGATTGATTGATTGATTGATAGAGATAAAAAACAGATGAATAGTATTATAAACATTTGGAATGGTAAATAACTTGCATGTTTAAATTGACCAAAATGGGTCAAACAACATTTATCTCCCTTGCATTTATCTCATAATTTATTTTGGATGATCTCCCTTGGCTGCTAGAATGCCTAAGTTAAATTAAAACATCGACATATAACTTATTAAGAACGATATTAAAAGGTTTTGAGACATATTAATTGGATAACTTATTCATTACATGAGGATTTGGGGAGGATTTGGTGGGGGGGGAATGAGGATTTGGGGAGGATTTAGGTGAATCATTTGTCTTATTTTGTTCTGTAGCATGCATTGATAATGATTATAAAGTATGGGGTACAGTTTTGGACTTTATTACCATTTTGTGATATCACCCTTTCAAACAGGTGATATCACACATTGAGGTGTGGAGTGTTGATATCACCCATTCGAAAGGGTGATATCACCCATTTGAATAGTTGGTACCACTGATTTGAATAAGTGATGTCACCCTTTCGCACTGAATTAGTAATATCACCCATTCGAATGAGTGATATCACCTATTCAAATGGGTGATATCACGCTGTTGAATGAATGATATCACCCATGGGAAAGGGTTATATATCGCACATTGATATAGGTGATATTACCCATTGAGATTGAAATAGGTGACATATCACTCATTTGCATAGGTGATATCACCTATTTGATTGGGTGATATCACCAATTTCAATGGGCGATATCACAAAAAAAGCCCCTTGCACGTCCAGGAAAATAGTGCCAATAGACTCGTGTAGATAGAGAATAACCACTAGCGTTTGCTGGATACACAAACTATTTCACGAGACTGGATCACAATAATTACAATACAAATAGTTATTTTTGTTGAATTGTGTTGTAATGTGGCATTGCCAGCTTTGAATATTGCTGAGACGTTTGCCGTTTTCCAAATTGGTGGTAGCTTACTATGTAATGATTTATTAAAGATAGTAGTTATATTGATTTGATCAATGATAATTTGCATTCCTTTATTACACGGGGGTGAATGTTATCTAGACCTTGTGCTTGTGATGGTTTGATTTCGGCTATTGCTCTTTCTGTGTCTTAACATGTTACAGTTATGCTGTTAAGACGCGTACTTAAATTCATATCTTCAAATAAAGGGACAATCAAATATGTTAGATATCGGTAGATTTATGTAAGTATAGGAACCGGTACCCGTTTGAAACATGGTGTAATACTAATACATAGTGACATATGTGCATGTGTAAATATAGCTCACTACGTCACAAAAACACTTTACCTGTTCTAATTACGTGCATGGATTATACCGTCACGCTGCATGCACAATTGTTGTATTTTTTTACGGGTTCTACCGATCTACGCCAAAAAATAATCAGTTGCACCGAAAAGTCAACGGCGGAGCATTACCAAGAATAGAAAGAACAGCAGTTGTTTCCCCTTATCATATTTTACTCCATTTGCTATTTCAGACCTGTAATCAGTCACACATGGATCTGACAATATCTCTATAACGCGGTAGATGGCGGCTGTCATGATACAATAAAATTATCATTGTGATTTATAACTATTTGTTGTCAGAAACGAGTATCCACACTTTCTGAATTAAGGAATTCCAAGCAACAGCGGGGTAGGGAAACCTGATCAATGCTGATTATCGCGTGTTACCCAATTTCGACATGTCGGTCTGGTTGACATTTTGCAATTGTATTAACACAATCTGCCTGGCTTATTCCGGCAAAACCTTTACTAAAGAATTGTCACCCAGCCAGAATCTCTTGGAGCAAATTATGTTAATTCACTATACATTTTGGTGTTTATGTAATTTGTAAGATTTACGGAGGTTTCGGTAAATGGCCAGTTCGGTAAATTGATAATATAATGTGAATGGTTCGCACAATATATCATTCACTCACACGCCCAATCATAATACGCACGCTAATTAATTAATGCTAATTCTTTGAACTTGGGGTGTCACTTGCAGAATATATCATAATTTCACTCACACGCCCAATCATAATACCCACTCTAATGAATGCTAATTAATGTTCACCTTAATGTTCACCTTTGATTGGCTTACCGGTTTGAATTTATATATGCACTAATTGGCTTAACCCAATCCATTTACCTTTAAGCACTATGCGCACGTGCCTTAATTACTCTATTGTATCATTTTACCGAAACCTCCGACCCATTCACACTATAAAATCAATTTACCGATCTTGTAATTTACCGAAACCTCCGGTATCCATTTGTAAAATAACTAATGTCTAAATAAACATAGTTACTCGCCTTGTAATTTATTATACCCACTTTTTTTGTAAAAAAAAACGGGTATATTGTTTTCGTCACGGGTGTCCGTCCGTACGTCCGTACGTCCGTACGTCCGTACGTCCGTCCGTACGTCCGTCACGTTTCTTGTAACTCTAAAAACTTTTTCACCTTCATACCTACGCGCCTGATATTTGGTATGTAGCTTCGTTATCATGTGCAGATGCGCAAAGTGAATGAATTTGGATTTTTGATCCGACCCTCCATCATGGATTATCTCCCCCTTTCGGACTCAGAATTTCCCATTTTTTCCTCGTAACTCGAAAAACTTTTTCACCTTCATACCTACGCGCCTGATATTTGGTATGTAGCTTCGTTATCATGTGCAGATGCGCAAAGTGAATTTGGATTTTTGATCCGACCCTCCATCATGGATTATCTCCCCCTTTCGGACTCAGAATTTCCCTATTTGTCATTGTAAGTCGAAAAACTTTCTCACCTTAATACCTACATTTCTGATATTTGATATGTAGCTTCGTTATGATGTGCAAAGTGAATTCCGATTTTTGATCGGACCTTCCATCATGGATTATCTCCCCCTTTCGGACTTAGAATTTCACTATTTTTCCTCGTAGGTCGAAAAACTTTTTTCACCTTAATACCTACGCGTCTGATATTTGGTTCGTAGCTTCGTTTTGATGTGCTGATGCGCAAAGTGAATTCGGATTTTTTATCCGACCCTCCATCATGGATTACCTCCCCCTTTCGGACTTAGCATTTGGGGAAAGTGGGTATATTGCGATGGCGCGCCATCAACTTTTTCTAGTTTATATATAGAATTAACACTGTTTCCTCTATTTATATCCATCCACCAAACTGCACCATCACCCATTATTGCATTGATTCAGATTAATTTATTTACAACAGCAGAGCTCGAGATAAGCTGCGTATTTGCTTAAATACTCAATTAAAATTGCCAAAAACCCAATTGAAATCATAAGTAGCGAGTATCAAAAAGCAAAACAAAATTTGTGGTACCTTTATCATGCTGCAGAAAACAATAAACACACCACAAATGTAGCATAGTTTTCTTATTTTCCATCAAAACACCTCTTGGTATTGCATTAGAATTGTCTCCAAGGAGACAATTCTAATGAAATGCCAAGACATGTTTTTATTTTGAAGCAAACTATTCAATAATTGCTGTCTGTTGATGTGTAAACAGTAGTGTGATTTTATTTTACCCAATTAAAATTTTGAAATACCCAATTGCTTCAGAAATGATGGAATGACAATACTCAATTACTAATTCCTTATCTGGAGCCCTGCAACAGTGTATTAATTATACCCCTGGCATACAAAGTATGTTGAGGTGTATATCGTTTTCGTAATTCCGTTTGTCCACGTTAAAGTTTTTGGGTACCCATTAATTATCTCTGTAACGGTAAGTCAGATTGACATCAAACTTTATAAACTTTCTTATCATCATCAATATTTTCATTCCATACCACACACATGTGGCCTTCATGTCCAAGGTCAAGACTAAATTACTTAAAAATTTGCGTCCTTAAGTTTTTCGGGTACCAATTATATCTGTAACAGTAAGTCGGATTGACTTAAAAAACTTCATACACTAATTCAGTGAATTGGGAAAAGTAGGTCAACATCGTTTAACGAAGTCACGTATTCCACTCGGAACAAAATCGCAGCCATGCCTGCACATGAATGAAGTTGATGCAGGCAGTAACTCTGCTAAACTCCCGTACCATCCCATATGGATGAAACATGAGTTTTACAGAGTTACTGCCCGCAACTAATGTATGAAATACTATGAATGTATTGTTTGTGTTACAGGACGTAACAATGGAGCGGTCACCCACCACGTTGTTTGTACGCCACCTACCACATGGTCTGGACGCCCAAGAAAAGGTTGATTTTTTGTGTCATTTTGGAGCTGACAGGGTGCGTGTGATGGGGGTCAACGGTGGCGCGATGAAGCATACAGCCTTCGCCCAGTTTGACGACCCACTGGCTGCGGAATTGGCTCTACAACGCCTGCACCAGCTGGAGATCCTCAGTCATAAGTTGGTAGTAGAATACGCCAGGGTTTCTGATAAAACAAACTTCCCAAGTGACAAGGATAAACGGACAGAAATTGTGGAATCTGAAACTGAAACTGTTAAATCAGAAGAACGGAAGGCGACAAAACATGCTCCGCAAACAGCGGATGAAGTGCTACTGAAGCATAACATTCCTTACCCGAAAAATCCGACTCTGAGATATTTCTATCCACCCCCGACCGTATCGACGTTGACCAATATTGCCAACACTCTCGCTTCCCATTCTCGTTTCTACGTACAGGTCCTGCATCTAATGAATAAAATGAACCTACCCGCGCCGTTTGGGGGTGTTACACCTACGCCTCCACTGGCACAGGACTCCGCGGCTGGTAGGCGTACTGATACGGCAATGTTTGAAAATAGTTCTGGTCCGATTGAGGAGGTTGAGATGGAGTATTGCAGCACAGAGGAATCAGAACTGGAGTCAGACAGCGAGTCGACGAAACTGAAACCAGTTGTGCAGCAACCCAAGCGAGTTAAACGACCGCGGAAAAGAATGAAGGTCACACCACACGTTTATCCCCAGTACCAGATGCAAATAAAACCAGTTCCCATAGCAATGCCTAGCGACGTTTTTGAGCAGGCGGAAGCAATGAAATCCTCTCAAATTCAGTTTAATTTATCGGTGACGGAGATAAAAACTGACAATATTGCTCCGAATATTACTGCAACAGACAGCAATGAAGGATTTGGAAAGATTGAACCCACAAAACAACCTGATACCACCGTGGAAACCCAGAAACCAGAGGTTAATTACAAGATAGATACGAAACTCTTTATTACGAAAACAAAAATCATCGAATCTCGTCTATCAGACTCTCAGATAAAGGAATTTTCCGTCTTTAAAGGCTACAAAGCAGGTGAAACGACAAGTAGACTGTATATTAAAAACCTACACAAGCACACGACGGAGCAGGATTTGGTTAACTTGTTCGGAGGCTACGTGGATTGGACCCAGGAGTTGGCCTACCATATGTTTGACGTTCGACTAATGAAGGAAGGTCGGATGAAGGGCCAAGCCTTCGTGACGATGTCGAGTGATGCTGTAGCGGCCAGTGTACTGAAAGACTGCAATGGTTATGTACAGAATGGGAAACCGATGGTTATACAGTTTGCAAGGTCCGCTAAGGCAAAAGACAATGCAGGGAAGAAATAAATTAAAAAAGGGTCAGTGGAAGAAGGGAGCTAACTCTATGTGGGAGTTAGCCCCCTTATTCCACTGACCTCTTCAATTGGACCCATATGTCACAGGGCGAGAAAAATGTGCACCGGCCCGGGGCTCGAACCCGGGACCTCTGGTTTACCATACCATCGCTCTCACCGACTGAGCTAGCCGGACACGAATACACATTTCCTCCCCACAGTGAGTTACGTACCGTGACATACTTCCCCGCCAAATTGGAATTTGTCCCCGAATTCTATGTTTAATTTGTCTCTGAATTCCATATTTTTGGTACATTTTGGGTAGTTTATATATCAGTCACGGCCCCACGTTGGGCGCCAAATGACACAGGGCGAGAAAAATGTGCACCGGCCCGGGGCTCGAACCCGGGATGTCTGGTTTACCGTACCATCACTCTAACCAACTGAGCTAGCCGGGCACGAATACACATTTCCTCCCCACAGTGAGTTACGTACCGTGACACATACAGGGTTTTCAATAGAGAAGTTTTGGGTCAGTTAGACCTGGGAAATTTGCCTTTGACCTTTGGAATTTGAAGCACATGGATCACACAGTAAAACAATTATTTTTCTCTTATTTCGCTTAATTCATAAATGACTACATCAATCCTTATGGATTTGTATCTTAATGGCGAATTAGGATCCACATATGGAGCTAAGTGATCTGGTGCAGTAATTGTGCCTGGCATTGCATCAGGACACTATCCTTCAGTGCTGAAAGTTTTTATGCTCCCTATGCGATAGCAATAGCATATTGCGTTGCTCTTGAGGTTCCGTATGTACGTCCGTGTACTTTTACGTCAAAAAGTTTGTAAGATTTTCTCCAATTAAGAGTCCAATATGCCATGGGGGTATATCCATGTTTTACAAACATAATGTCTAGTTATTGTACAGTCCAACCTGTGCTAAAGGCTACCACTGAATAACAAAACTTTATTAGCTCTCTATAGCAACAACGCTTTTGTTTTACCCATTATTCAATTACTGCATAAATATACCTCTGAACAAAAGTCAGATTTTCCCCTTCCCATTGCTGGACTATATTCACATGTTTGACTGTAATTTAAGTGTTAAGCCTACAGTACTCCTCACTTACAGATGCGTTCCCATCTGTATATGATCTTGCTGTTGAATGGACGTAACACCCCCAATCAATCAATCCCCCACACAGGTGTGTTGCCATCTCTATATGCTGTTGTTGTTGAACAGACGTCGTACCACCCCCAATCAATCAATCAACCAATCAATCAATCCCCCACACAGGTGTGTTGCCATCTCTATATGATGTTGTTGTTGAACAGACGTTGTACCACCCCCAATCAATCAATAATCAATCAATCAATCCAATCAATCAATCCTCCACACAGGTGTGTTCCCATATTTATATGATCTTGTTGTTGAACAGATGTAACACCCCCAATCAATCACTGAATCAAAATGGAGTGTTCTCACAGAAAGAACTTTGCTGATTAGCATGATTAGTGAAGATAAAAAAGTGCAATTTGGTTTGGATCTTCACTGTTCGCATATGCAAGTAGCCAGGGGGCCTTTTCACTAAGTGCAAAATTATGATAGTCTGTAAATTCCACATTAACAATGTTTTCTTTGCACTTACGAACATTTTAGTCGTACACAGGTTAGTGAAACATGTTGCCCCCAGGTTTTTGTTCCACCCACATTATAGAGAATAGTAGGTTAGTGCCGTGAATGGGAAAAAATATCTGGCAAGGCTCAAGAATTTCTTTATTTCTCATCAGAAGTATATGTTGTGACCACTCATTTGAAGTCTCGCCGAGACGGTTCAAATGTGTGGTCACAACATATACTTTGGTTCAGAAATAAGGAAAATAGATAGAGAATAGTAGGTTAGTGCCGTGAATGGGAAAAAATATCTGGCAAGGCTCAGGAAACGGGATGGGCGAGGCTCTGCCGAGCACATCCCGTTTCCGTGCCGCGCCAGATATTTTTTCCCATTTTATCCCGTCAACACCTACAAATGGCGGTAAAATGCAAAAATAGTATTGACTGGATATCAAAAATGTTTCACGGCACCGTGTTTCATGGCACATATGCACTGTGTTGACGGTATAAAGTGTAAATAAGACATAGTAGTCATAATTACGGCATAGGTATCGCTATACATGTAGTAGGCATCAACAATTTAGACCTATGTAAAAATACCTCCTTATAGGAATCGCGATTTGCCTGGTTTGGCCCTCGGTACATTTTTATATTTGGCTCTTTTGTTACCTGGGAGTTGAATTGGGTTATTATTGCCCATTATAAAAGTAGTAAGATTATTACTGATCCTACTGCTTTTGGGAGGGGCCAAGTGATTCTGGTGTGCCGAGGATCTGGCATCAGATCAGGATTATTCTGATTTCAGGGCTGAATATGTAGTTTTGTTATTATTGTAAATATTCAGTTCTGATTTTGGGATTTTCCCCCCATTTGTACATGTACTTGACCCGGCCTTAAATGACCTTGATAGGCCGTTAAACCCCAACAAACAAAACTGGTGGGTAACTAGCTATGAACGATATGTGGCTGTGGCTGGATATATGGGGATTATGGTTATTGAAACCAGAGTAGATGCAAATTAGTATTCACACAGTCTGATCAGGATCTGCACTGTTCGTCATTCCATCAATAAAATACCCAGTGTGCTATTTGATCTAGTCACAAATCCCCATAAACCCCATAATTTCACATGCACACATATCATTGATAATGATAAACGTGTTCCTCGCTTCTGAAAACAGGCTTCCTTATGTGAACGCCCTAAAGTGCTTAACCCTTCCTACGCTGTTGACGGAAATTGCCGTCTGCTGTTTTTCATTTTTGCTTTAATTCTTAACAAAAAACTGGTTTTGACAGCACATGAGAATCGTCTCCACTGGAGACGATTCTCATGTGCTGTCAAAACCAGGTTTTTGTCGAGAAATATTGAAAATAAAACATTTCCAACAGACGGCAACATTTAATTCAGCGTAGTAAGGGTTAACGCTGAAAGGTTGAATTCATTGTTTTTATGCCCCTTGTCTCGTAAGGCATATGTATGAGACACGCCATGTGATTTTGTACCTTCGGACATCTGCGTAATTTCAGAGTACGTGCGGAATATAATTTCACATGTACTCTAACAGTTTTGTCAACTTTTGACACCATTTACAGAAAATATTGTAAATGTTGTAAGCGTATTTCATGAAATTACGCAGATGTCCGAAGGTACAAAATCACATGGCGTGTCTCATATAGTGTTTGGACTATGTCCGTCCGCGTGTGTGTCCCTTCTGTGTTAAGAAGTTGGTCAGAGTTTCTGTAACCTGCCAGCGGGGACATTTGTGTGCCGATAAGTCACATGTTCCTCCTATTGCTGGCAAATCCTGTAAATAATTAGGACACAATAGGATGGATTGAAATCACGGTTTAATTTTTATAAATTAAACACATAAATCTCATTGCGTACATTAAACACATGAATCACATTGTGTACATTAAACACATAACTCGCATTGAGTACATTAAACACATAACTCACATTGTGTTCATTAAACACAATGTGTATCATGTGATGGTGGCTGTGAATGGAGAAATGAGGAATATGGCCTGAGTGCCCAGTCTAGTTCCCGATCAATGAATGATGGCCTTAGTAATGTATAGTGTATGGAAATGGGTGGGTGTGGTAACGGTTTTCCAAATGAGCCAAGAATTGGGTCCTAGGTCCGATTCTTCTACCTGTGGTTTCACCTCTTGTAGCGTGTGACACAGACATGATCACGGTATTTGACATAGACTCGTCTCCGCGAAACTTCACAAACTTTACTGGACATTCGGTCTGGTAAACTTAGAAAATATAGAATTGATTGTGTGTGATATTTAAGAGCTTAAACGTTTTACGTATATCAGTCGTTTAAGTAAGGCTAGCTAACGTCATGAAGCCATAAATGGCCATACCCAGAGCTCCAGATAAGGTGCGTATTTGTGTAAATACCCAATTAAAATTGCCACAAACCCAATTGAAATCAGAAATAGCGAGTATCAAAAAGCAATAACAGATTTGTGGTATCTTTATCATGCTACAGAAAACAATAAACAGACGGACCACAAATATAGCATATTTTCCCACGAAAACACATCTTGGTATTTCATTAGAATTGTCTCCAAGGAGACAATTCTAATGAAATACCAAGATGTGTTTTCATTTAGAAGCAAATTATTCAATAAGTGCGGTCTGCTGATGTGTAATCAGTAGTGTGTTTCTATTTTACACAATTAAAATTTTGAAATACCCAATTGCTTCAGAAATGATGGGAGTGACAATACTCAATTACCAATTCCTTATCTGGAGCACTGCATACCAAAGGAATAGGTGAGTTGAAGCTTGAAGTTGAAAAGTAACTTTTATAGTCGGACATTCAGTCCACCTACGGTTTACTGGCGGCAGTTTTACCGGACATGTACATGTCCGTCGGTCGGACGAGTTTCGTGCAATTTAGTGGAATATGTTCATATATGTACACTGATACTTTACAACGTCCTATCCGTTATATGTAGCCCAAGTAAATACCAAGTCTGACGATAAATGTGCCCATTGTTTTAAAAGACAGAAATCTCAACAGTGGTTACCTAGATTGCACAGTCATTTAGGCTTCTCTTACCGGTACACAGGGTAGGTGGTTGGTCGGGCGAACGCGACAGAAATCTCAACAGTGGTTACCTAGATTACACAGTCATTTAGGCTTCTCTTACCGGTACACAGGGTAGGTGGTTGGTCGGGCGAACGCGACAGAAATCTCAACAGTGGTTACCTAGATTGCACAGTCATTTAGGCTTCTCTTACCGGTACACAGGGTAGGTGGTTGGTCGGGCGAACGCGACGGGGTAAATTAACGGTAGGGGTTCTTCCTTATAGGAATCACGATTTACCTGGTTTGGCCCTCAGGTTATTTGGTTATTGCAAATTATAAAAGTAGTAAGATTATTACTGATCCTTTTGTTTATGGGAGGGGAGCAAGTGATTCTGGTGTGGCAAGGATCAGGATTATTCTGATTTCAGGGCTAAATATATATTTTTTTATTGTAAATATTCAGTTCTGATTGTGGGACCCCCCCCCCCCCCATCTGTACATATACTCTATGGGATTTAGTACTACATCCATTGATCCGGCCTTAAATGACCTTAGCTGTTGATAGGCTGTTAAACCCCAACAAACAAACAAACAAAACCGGTACACAGCTGATTTACCATGTATACCGCATTGACTACATCATTAAGGAATATTGATTTTGTATGGACTTGTGCTGCTGTCATGAAGGTGTTGCTAGCAGAATATATGTGGTAAACTTGTCATACCTGTTGTTCTAAAATTAGGTGATTGGAGTGACCTGACGATTTAGACAGTGTAACCTGGTCATTTGAAAATGGCAAAAACAATAACCCATGTATCAAACATGGTGTAAACTTTAGCACGAGATAGCACATTGTGATTAAGTATCTTTAGAAGATGTTACAGTGGCACCTGTCTTAACAGGAAACAAATAAAACATCTGTGGTCTTGTTTTTGATGGGTGTCATGGTCATTAATCTTGGATAATAACATTTGTTCATGATTGAAAAGCATACGCATACATTTCAAAATGGTCGTGTGCCTGATTTACAGTGGAACATCTCTAAACTGGACGCCCTGGGGATCTCCCAGGGTGTCCGGTTTAGAGAGGTTCCACTGTATATCAAATTTTATTAATGTATCTGTTATATTTGTTTTGCGGTCTGTGTCAAACGCCACGCGAGTTGATACTGGCTGAACACACAACGATGACCGAACTGGCAATTATATGAGGCACACAGTACACAGTAACTTGACCTTAGCTGTTGATAGGCCGTTAAACACCAATAAACAAACATAATTATATGGTATACAAGATTTGCAAGCAAACTGTGTCTGTGACCTTAAAACACCACGACTATTTTTATGCCGGACTACTTTTGCATACTCAATTTCTCTAACCTTAAACCTACAGTGCTACATGCCAGGTTATAATATAGTGAGACGTGTTTTTCTTTATTCTTTCAATCTGACATTTTTCTGGCAAAATGAACATTGATTTACCATTACCAGACGTACTAATTGACATTATTATACTTTTTATATCAAACGCGAAATGCCAGTTTGATATCAGGGGCGATAACCGTGTTTCCTTAAAATGATAACGGAAGCAACTATTTATTCCATTTATTTATTGTTTGATGTGCAATATCATACTTTATGATATGTCGATAAATATATTTATTCAGCATTTAGTTGATATAAATAATTAAAAAATACTGCATCATTTGCATATGGAACTAGCTTGATACCAGCTCGAGTCTCTATGAGTACATTAAAGATTACTAAATAATTATACCCCCCGCAACGAGTTGTGGGGGGGGGGTATACTGGAGTCAGGTTGTCCGTCCGTCCGTCCGTCCGTCCGTGCGTCCGTAAACTTAACATCAGAGAAATATTGTTATAACTTTTATTTCCTTCATCTTGATATTTCACACATGCATTCCTGTAAGGCTCTACTACCATGCTGTGCCAAATCCACGACCGTCCAACCCCCGCAGATCCCAAGGTCAAGGTCAAATACTTAGTCCGTAAACTTAACATCAGAGAAATATTGTTATAACTTCTATTTCCTTCATCTAAAATGCTTGATATTTCACACATGCATTCCTGTAAGGCTCTACTACCATGCTGTGCCAAATCCACGACCGTCCAACCCCCGCAGATCAAGGTCAAGGTCAAATTACTTAGTCCCGTAAACTTAACATTCAGAGAAATATTGTTCTAACTTCTATTTCCTTCATCTAAAATGCTTAATATTTCACACATGCATTCCTGTAAGGCTCTACTACCATGCTGTGTCAAATCCACATACATCCAACCCCCGCTGATACCAAGGTCAAGGTCAAATACTTAGTCTCTTTACAAAACTTAACATCAGAGAAATATTGTTCTAACTTCTATTTCCTTCATCTAAAATGCTTAATATTTCACACATGCATTCCTGTAAGGCTCTAAAACATGCTGTGCCAAATCCATGACCGTCCAACCCCCGCTGATCCCAATGTCAAGGTCAAATACTTAGTCTCTTTACAAAACTTAACATCGGAGAAATAAGTTATAACTTCTATTTCCTTCATTGAAAATTCTTATTATTTCATTTGTGCATTTCTCTAAGGTTGTACTATCATGCTGTGACAAATCTACGACTGTCCAACCCCCGCTGATCCCAAGGTCAATGTCACTTACTTAGTCTCTTTACAAAACTTAACATCAGAGAAATATGTTATAACTTCTATTTCTTTCATTGAACATTCTTAATATTTCATATGCTGTGACAAATCCCCGCTGATCTCGAGGTCAACGTCACATACATACCGTATAACCTTGAATTTTTTTTACTGGCTAATAAACGCCCCCCCCCCCCCCCCCCCCCTTGTAAAATGTAACGCCTCCGGGGCGTTAATTCGAGGTTATACGGTAGTCTCTTTACAAAACTTAACATCAGAGAAATCGGTTATAACTTCTATTTCCTTGCTTGGATCTGCTTCACATTTCACACACTCATTGCTCCAATGGACCTCTACCACCCTGTGACAAATTCACGTTCATGCCGCTCGCGCTAATCCCAGAGTCAAGGTCACAAGCCCACACACTTGGATTTTTTTTACATATTTTAGGGGTACCTGGGCCCACGCGGGGGGTATTCCGTAAGCCTCGCTAACTGACCAATCTAGTTGTATCTGTGTAGCTGGCACTCATAATTTTTAAAAGTCGTGGACTAGTATCAATTATACACTTATTTAATTTTCATAAAGAAAAATGTGTACCTACTGGATGGGACCCCAGCTTTAACAAAAATTAAATATATATTTTAATTAGTCAAATTCCAGAGCAGAATGGGTGCAGGTTATTGGAAAATAGGTCACACAACATCCATAAGAAAAATGAAAGTAGCAGATAATAGCAAAATATGTGGTAACGGGTTAGTGTTTTAGGGAAAATCAATGGTGGTGGGCCACCTTAGTCTGATCCCTGACGGTTATTGGTTTGCATCGGTAACGGGCCAGTTTGACAGTCAACCTGTGTAAGTTACCATATATGTAACTACTATAAAAATGTGATTGTTTTCAATTACGTACATATGTAATTTAATTATCAGGATACATGTATGTATAAAACAGATTAGTAAATCAAACACCATACATACGTATGCAATTTAATTAATATAGGTTAGAGAATAATAAACGGTGCGAATTTGTCAAGGGGGTAATAGTAGTCCAGTACAAACAAAATCGTGAGGGTGTTTTGAGGTCACTGATACAGTTTGCTTGCAAATCTTGATCCATTACTACCCAGTTTCACTTGAGGAATATCTGGGGGTGTTGGTCATGTGATGTAAACAGAGTTTCCGTGGCCAATACAAACTGTAAACAATATTGGGGGACATGACGAGGTTGGATTTTTCTTTCTTATGAGTAAGTGAACCTATTGTTTAATTCATGCAGAACCAGTACAGACCGACTGCAGGTCATGTACAAGTAGGTCCCACAACATACATACGAATAGTGAAAGTAGGAGAGACTGGCCTTATTGGATAGGATTCGGTTAAAGTATATATTAAAACTATTTGGTTTCTTCTATCCTATACTGTGATAATTTGTGGGTGAAATATTACTTTATTGCGAAAACAATTTGCTATGGGAATTTAACAGACAGTAGTGATTTACCGTGATTCTGGTAGGATTTATTTCCTTGAAGGAAATAATCATTTCCTCCTAGACATTCGCGAGACGTATTTGACGTCACGTTTTGACGTCATTGCAGGCGAAGAAACAATTCATGCACTAACGTCAAAATTGTCAATGTTGACAACGTTATAAGCTGGTTTAAGAGCAAATTTCACATTTTTCTAGGAGTATGAAATATACAATTTATTCCACTACCATTGCGGAACACTCCTTTCTTTATTTGTCGGATTTCCAGATGTCTCGGAAAATAAATCTGGTATTTCAAAATGGTAGTCGAATAACTTCTATGTTATTCTCTAATTTATTACATGACTGGGTCTGTATTGTTCACAAAATGTCATAATCCCCATTTCTACATTCCAAGCAAAACATTATTAGAAAAACATAATATTTATGGATTCACAGTCGGACATCACTCGTTGTGATTATTAAATAACATCTTCACTCAGTTAGTCGAACGACTTGTAGCTGGCTGTGTGTTTTTTGCTTAACCTACTACGCTGGAGACGGAAAATGTCTTCTGCTGTTTTTCATGTTTGCCTTAATTTCTTAACAAAAAACCTGTTTTTACAGCACATGAGAATCGTCTCTCATGCGCTGTCAAAACCGGATTTTGTATAATAATTCAGCATTGTAAGGGTTAACATGTGTGATTATTTCCTTCTGCAATTCTATAGTTAATTCGCCTTGTATTTGAATGTCGACAATTGTTTTTATTTATGCAGTGACAAAACGTGCCTTACCTGCGGAATACAATCGGAGACGCTTATAGTTACGCAAGTACTGTTTCATAACCCTATCACCCCTAAATACATGACCGCCAGCGTTAAAGGGAATATCAAGAGCTAAAAATACTATACAAAATAAAAACGTGTTTTCATCATGGCCCTGTGTAAAGTGGTTTAATTGAACATTTATGACGATACTAGGACCGCTGGGTTGCTTCAATTTTCACCGATATCGGGACAAAAGTATCAGATTTGAACGCAACAAGATAGGAAATCCGATATGTATGTACATGTACATGCATGTGTGATTCAGAAAAAAACACAGCGGTCCTAGGATCGTCATATACAGTCTACATTCGTTACCTCAAACTCTCTTAAGTCAAACTACTGATACATTCTTGGTAAACGAGTGTAGACTGTATCTTAAATTACACTAATTTGCACAGGGCCGTGATGAAAACATGTCCTTATTTTTTATACATGTAGTATATATTTTTTTATATCCTGATATGCCCCTTTAATCTTGCCGAGATTTCATCGTTTCTGAGCTTCTACTGGCAATACCAAATCGCAATCAAGCAAATTGATTGTCTGATCCTCAGCTGTAGCACAGCTCAGGCTCAGACAATCCAGCCGCTTGACTTCAATCACACTATTCAAGTAGTTTTAAATAAAGAAATTGACAATACCAGCGGTAGTATAACTGACATATACTTGCTCGTGCTAATTTTTTAATATAGGAATGAATGGAATTTTAGTGGAATTTGTCGGGGTATAAAGCTGGAAAAGTCGCGGGAATACTGGACGAAGGCCGGAAGGCCTCGTCCAGTATTCCCGCGACTTTTCCAAGTTTATATCCCCGATAAATTCAACAAAAAGGCCATTCTTTCCTTATAATTCCAGCATTTGAAATAAATTCATCAAGAAAATGTGTTTATTTTCCGTTTTCTTAAGAATTATTTTAGCTGCGCCTCACGGTTACGGAAAGTCGTTCGGCGTGGGAGTTTACTGGGATATCAATTTTGGACAGAGACTTGCTACGGGTCAATCAAATGTTAGGGAATTGTGTAAATATTTTTGTGCTGGAATTATTTAATTATGGCTTATGGGTTTTCAGCGCAACTCCGCGACGTTATCGCTGTCCAGTTGACCCATGAAAAAAAAAAGAAAAAAAAAAGATTTTTTTTTAGATTTTTTTTGAAGTGGCGTTTTTTTTATTTTCCCCAGCGGAATCCCTGAACTCCGTACGACTAAAATGTTCGTAGGTGCAACATTATGGTAGTCTGTAAATTTCACATTAACAATATTTTCTTTTATTATTCAATTATTGAATTTACATTTATTGAACATAGGCTGCATATGCAGCCTATGCTCAATACATGCAAATCCATGAATTGAAATTTCCAGACGATCCTAAATTTGCACTTATGAACATTTTAGTCGTACGAAGTTTAGTGAAACGGGCTCCTTCACTGTGTAATAAACAAACTACAGTGAAACATCTCTAAACCGGACACCCTGGGAGGTCCCCAGAGTGTCCGGTTTAGAGGTGTTCCACTAAATCAGACATATGCTATGCCAATGTATGCCGCGGTGCTTTGCGAACTTGAACAGGCGTTATCATCATAAATATACACCAATGAAACCCATACAATAAAGGATACACAGACTGCCTTTGTGTCCGGTTTAAAAGTCCACGTATTTTTTTTTAAGTATTTGTTATTTTTGTATGCGATTTTCAGCATTCGTTTCATCTGATCAACTTCTATCATTTAAACACAATAAAAAATATGTTTTATTCCACTTTAACGTTTCACCTAAACCATAGGGTAACCAACGACCACGACAGACAATGGAGAGTCGACAACAAACCGGACAGTATAAGGGTCTGTTGCTCATAACAACGTGTCTGCTAATCACATACACCCGATCTGACGTCATTGATTTAACTGACGTTACCCAGCTATGCCCATACGTGGAATTCTGCACGTCGGACCCTAGAACGGAGCCTACGTATCTGTCTCAGGAAATGCCTTGCTGTATGCCGTGTTTCTGCTCCGAGTTCTGCTGGGCGCGAGCCGATTGTTGTTATGACATCGCGACTCCGTCACCGGCGAATATTGCCGAACTCCAAGATGCTGTTGAGTGTGTCTCCGAGTCTGTGGAATTTGTGCACGGACAACGGGTGCCGATACATAGAGCCAATACTATGTACATGTGGATGGTAACCAAGTGTATAGGTATGTGGATTCACAATGTGTGATCGTAGTTAGTTACTTCCCTTTACAAATCTATTTACAGAAATTGGGCTCTTTGGTTTATTTCAGCCTTTGTTTCTTACTGAATGGTGCAAATTTAAACACTGCTAACAGTGTAGACCCAGATCAGACTGCACATATAGATGGGACGAGAGTTCCTATACACTTAGGAACACGATGTATATGTGGATGGTCTCGACATGTGTAGGTAAGTTGGCGTTTGTCTCACCGACGTTAGTGGCACAGGTGGGAGACTCGGACCTAGGACCCAATAAATGGCTCATTTGATGAACGTTACCCCACCCACCCATTTCCGTACATTATATACACTATAGCCTAGAAAAGTCGCGGGAATACTGGACGAAGGCCGGAAGGCCTCGTCCAGTATTCCCGCGACTTTCCCAAGTTATACTGTATAGTGTACGGAAATTGGTGGGTGGGGTACCGGTTTACAAATGAGCCATTCATCGGGTCCGAGTCTTCCATCTGTGGTTAGTGGATGGAAAGTGAGGCGTAGCGGTCACAATTTCAGCGTGCTCTGTCCGCCTGTGCTAATCTTATCAATTTATTTAGTTCAACATTGTTGATTATTGTTATTGAAAGCAAGCAGCTTGGTTGGCTTAGCCTGAACTGTATTACAGCTCGGGCTCGGACAATCAATGCGCTTGATTGTGAGTTGGCATTGCCAATATATGTTCGGAACATTGATAATCTGGGCAAGATTAACGCAGGCGGGGTAGTGTAGGCGCCATAGGCGCCAACAAAATAGTTCGTAGTTTCTTGGTATTTTGACATAATGCATATCAGGAAAAATAAATGATTACTCCCTCAAAGTATACTTTGCTACATGAGTATACTTTGTAATTTTGATGAAATCGGCTACTGGTGATTTGTCACGGGTGATGGATAAATAAGTGGCTTGGATATTAAGTGAATTAAATTCCGGGTATGGAAGGTGTTCGAGCCAATTCCCACCCTTAAATATGAGCCGAATCGAAAAAAAAATAGTGAATTAAACAGAATTATACTAAACAATGCATTGAACTGTCATGGGTGTAAACTTTCTGGCACAAATCACTGGTACTGCACTCAACACCGGCGTAAAATGTTTCCTATCGAAAAATGGCACCGATTTTCCTGACGAGATGCCACTCATATTTTTAGAAATATCACATAAACTCTTTTTGGGAATTACTCAGGAAACCGCGTTTTACGCCGTTGCGAGGTGCGACACCATGGATTATTATCCAACTATTGAGAACTAAAACAGTCTATGAAACCGGATCGGTGTTATTTTCTTTTGTAGGCCCAGCACAATATCACGAATATTCGGACAAATGTATTCTTAAACCGGACTCCACATTCCCAGACCTGATCCCTGTTTGGTCGCCATCCACCCGTGACCTTTACCGCAACAAATACTGCGCCCTGTGCTATGAAGTCACGGATTATGAGTACCTAGCCATCGATATCGGAGACTTGAATCCGTACCTGGAGAAAGGAGAACACACGGACCTGGCTATTGTCGATTTCTTCTCCGACATCCATCCATCACCAATGTACTGACGGTATTCGTGGCGAACATTACAACGACGCACGTATCGTACTGTAATTTATCACTGGCTTCCAGTTGTCGTAACGATACCCAGTTCAACAACGTTATTGAGCGACGCTGCGAACAACAGAACCAGATATTTATCTATGAAGATATCGAGAAAAAAAAGTTTGTACTGTTCAAGAACATTTACTGTTTGCTGTGTGGCAGTGGCTACCAGTTGTATAATGAAACACACGGCGATATGTCGACGGTCCCCGAAGTATGTATGGTGATTCCAGGCTTTGGGGACTTGTCCGATAGAGGTTCAGGAGAGTTCACGGAGCTCCTCGACTTCGATGGGCCAGCCAATCAAGTCCGACAGACATGCGCGCGGACAGAAGTACTCGATGTATATATGGTATGTTTCAGCATCGTAATGGCTGTGGAAGGTGTTCGAGACAATTCCCATCTTTAAATATAAGCCGAATCGAATAGTATGGCTCATGTCAAAAGGTCATGTTGCTTTACGAACATTTAGTGTTTCAAAGAATATCTGTAATACTTGCTCTGTGACCTGTATTGAATCGAGTCTAGCATTTGTTCGTGGTAAAAAGTGTGGTAGCGTCACATTTGTATCATCTACTGTTGATATAATTGAAAGAAAAATAGTCATTTATTCCGTCAATCTATTCTGTATCCGTGAAGGTAAACTGGAGGCGCTATGTTAAGTTTTTACTCGACTAGAAACAACCTAACTACTATCTGTTCCACGTTTTGCTGCCGGCGAACTTTTAAGCACATTAAATTCAAAACATATTTAAATGTAAGTACTTTTTCATCAATAACAAAACATCACCCTCCACAAAAAAAGTTTTGATGAAATTCCATCAAATATTGATTTTATAGCGAAACAAATATTTTCCTATGGGAATTTAACATGTAATCGGGGAAAAAGAGGTGGAAGCGGTGTGGAGGAGTCAAAAAACGAAAAAAAAATAATGGAAATTGACGCCGAACCCTGTCTAGATAGTTTGGAAATGACGTAATCAAGAAAATAAGTTATATTTTGAAAATCGGTCCACAAATAAAAAAAATATTAAACAAAAAATCAATTTTTAGCACCCATGTTAAATTCCATAGAAAAATCAATTTTTCGCAATAAAATTAATATTTGATGGAATTTCATCAAATCATTTTTTTGGGAGAGGGTGACTTTTTTGTTATTGATGAACAACTACTTACATTTAAATATGTTTTAGATTTAATGTGCTTAATGTCCAAAAGTTCGTCGGCACAAAAACGTGGAACAGACAGTAGTGCATTAACGAATACAATAGGCGGACAATGGAAGCAAGGGCATCGTTAATTTGACCTTGACCTTGGAAATGAAGGCCGCATGAGTGTGGTATGGAATGAAAACATGGTTGATGATAAGGAAGTATATGAAGTTTGAGGTCCATCCGACTTTCCGTCACAGTACCCAAACTCTTTAACGTGGACGGACGGAATCACGAAAACTATATACCCCTCGACATACTTTGTATGCCGGGGGGGGGGGGGGGGTGGTATATCTATTGTTTTGTATACACATTTTAAACTTTATATATTTTACAACAATTACAAACAAGAGCGAGCAGTCATGCATGGAAAACGACAGGTGACATATGTCATTAGTCCCTTTTTTCCTGTCACATTCATAGCTCAGGAACTAGACTGGTGACATATGTCATCAGTCCATTTTCTCCTGACACAGTCTCCTAAATTTAAAATTCATATCATTTTCCAATTCAAATAGGAATTCTCAGCGATTTGTAACCCTGAGGATATAACAAAAACGTTCTACTTTCACTTTCATTTCAGCTACACATTTCATTTCAATTTATTGAGTAAATGATGCCGAATTATTTATTTAAATTAATATATCTAATTATTATATATACTTTTTTTAATTCATAATACAAATAATCTAGAGATAATTATTATCCTTATTCAAACTTAAGACAACGTTTCCTTTGTGAAGTGTATCGTACTGTATTATATGCTTAACGTCAAGTCGCAAGACTGTCGGCAGCGTATGCGCTAACACACACGACGTGTAATTATCAAAAAATTGCTAGCACCTCTTTGGAAAGTTTGGATTTCCGCGTGAACTGTTTTACTCAATTCATTATAGATTAGTTGATTTTTTTAAGTAAAATGGACACTGATGAATAATATCGATGGCTCAAGATGATTAAAACAGTGTGTAACGGTCAGAAAACAATGTTTCTGCTTTAAATCATCATCATTTCGCTGTCCAATGTCGGATTTTATCGAGCTATTGACCTATGTAAAGTTCAGAACGTAAGCTTTAATCTGATTGGTCATTCAAGAAAAACGTCACAGGGAAATCACGCCTCCTACTATATCATTGCGCAAAATATCAACACACATAACAAAGAACTCATATTAACACATAACAGTTAATAGTTTATAATGTATACAAAAACATTTGCAATAACTCACATGTAGCACAAAAAAGCAACTAACATATGTATTACGCTGAATCGGTAAGATAGCTCGCTGTTTTACTGTTGTTGAACTACTTTGTTATGGCGTAGTACCACGTGTTTTTCTAAAGTTAAACCCGAAAACAGTGACACTGCGACCGCCACTTAACTCATTAGCATATCTGCAATGACTGAGAATTTTCATATAGTTACTTTTATTTATGCTTATATTTAACGGCGGCACTGGCTCTAGGACCTTGCATGCCGTCTCCCAAGAATGGGAGAAAGAACAGAGGTAGAGATTTTTGAGAGAAGCCGGTAATTCGTATTTACAGAGCAACTACGAATTATCGGTACCCATTTACAGCTGGGTGAACTGGAGCAGTGTGGATAAAGTGTCTTGCTCAAGGACACAACGCACGCCGCTAGTCAGGCTCGAACCCACGACCCTTGGAAATATAGTTACTAAATGAGGGCTAATTACTAATAATAACAAACTTTAACAGTTTTTCCTTAAACATAAGGTGAACATAAGTCCTCAGTCACCTTGACCTTGGGCGGTCGGACGTGGGTCGTATGCGAAACAAAGCACCATCCCTAGACACACATTATGGCCAAATATTATAAAATCAGTGAAGCGGGTGTTACTAACTTATGTACGCACGTACGAACGCACGCACGTACGTACATGGACTAACGCTATATTCCTTCTTGCCTTACGTCGAGGTGATAATAAACAGTATCGTCGACGGAATCCACATTACACTTAAAGTGACTTAATTACTATATAAATATATAAGTTTTCAACATAATAGTCCATGTCCGACGGCTGAATATTCATGAAAAAAATGCTTTAGATACGTGTTTTACTGCAGTAATTTTTCGCACACTTGCTTTGAACCGCAAGGGAAAATGGATTTTTTTATTAATTCGTTCCCACGAATTAACAATTAGACTTAGCAATTCGATTCGTTCCCTCGAATTAACAATTCGTTCCCTTGAATTAACAATTCGTTTCCATGAAATGACAATTCGTCCCCTCGAATTAACAATTCGTTCCAACGATATAACAATTCGTTCCCACGAATTAACAATTCGTTCCCGTGGGAACGAATTGTTATTTCGTGGGAACGAATTAATATTAGTATATATTATAAGTGTGTGAAAACGCGCGCATGGATACAGGTACTCGTCACATGACTAAAATGCATACATTATAGTTTCGCGAGTAATTTTAAAATAGAAATCTGTTGCCGAGTATCGGAACGAAAATACCATTTTTCCAATAAAATTAGGTAGCACCGGATTTGTTCAAAGACGCGATATACATTTTAATGTGTTATTATTAAAAACTAATTGTTTACTTTGAACTAAATTTCAAGAGTGTATTCAATTACCCGCCAAATACACTCTTTACTGAAGCAAGTGCATACAGGGTATTGCGAGATTCAACGTTGACGTTACGTCATGTCTCTGCTATGTCTCGGTCTCTTCTAATTTCAGAAAAAGTGCCGCCCACTAGTTTGTCCGAGTATGGATTACCCTACAACGGTGACTGCCTCTATACGAGTGACTCGACGTACGCGCAACCGTGGACTGTGTCGTTTCTGGCGAGGTCAGACACTTCAATATATCCCTCCGCCTATGAAACAAACGTCAAACTTTTAGAGAAGTTTCTGAGCTTAGTGGTAAATGAACGTCTACCAATGTGCAGTGTCGAGATTGCAGTTAATGTCAACCAATCAAATCCAAATGCTCAATCACGTGATCATATTATATCCGCGGGTTTTCAATACCTTTATTATCCCAACATATTTTATATTAGAAAGATATACGAGTTTATACAATCGGATATGGTATTATCGTATAATGTCACTGCAGTGTTACTGAAGGGAATAGACGCAAGACAAGGTGAATACACGCACATCTATTCTTTGTCTTGGCAAGAGCAGTGTAAAGGTGATTTCCAGGTCATTCCGATATGGTGTCCGACTGTTGAGCTGTCTGACGCCGACTTCCGGTATTGCGTCACACACAAGATACTTCCGATGGACTCCGAGTTCAACAACCCGTCAACTCTGGCCGCCAACCAGTCAGCCTTACGTCAGATCTGTCTACATGACTATTTACGCGCTTGGCTGAATAGTTCACGGGCCAGTAGACTAACCAGATGGCCAAATGTATTGTTTCTATATAGTTTACTCACCTTGTTGGGTGTCAATTGATTGTAACTGCAACGAGCTCTCCGGTGCCGACTTCCGGTATTGCGTCACACACAAGGTACTACCGGAAGACTCGAGTTCAACAACCCGTCTACTCTGGTCGCCAACCAGTCTGGTTTACGTCATATCTGTCGACGGGACTATTTACACGCCTGGTTGCACACGGTGCCGTCATGTGAGACTAAATGCAACGCCCCATGGACGATCGTATCATATTAATACCGTGCGTTACTGTGTTTTATTTGTGGTTGTGATTTGAGAAATGGGACCTATGTCATTTGTGACCAGCGCAGACCCAGACCAGCTGGCGCATGCGCGAAGTCTGGTCAGGGTCTGCACTGTTCACTATTCAATCAAAGGAACGTCCATCATGCTTGTACAAAACAGTAGACTATTATCAGGTTTTGACCCGTGGGACCCCTGATCATCATATGATGTATACCATATAATTATGTTTGTTTATTGGTGTTTAACGGCCTATCAACAGCTAAGGTCAAGTTACTGTGTACTGTATGCCTCATATAATTGCCAGTTCGGTCATCGTTGTGTGTTCAGCCAGTGTCAACTCGTGTGGCGTTTGACACAGACCGCAAAACAAATATAACAGATAAATTAATAAAATTTGATACACAATGGAACCTCTCTAAACCGGACACCCTGGGAGATGCCCAGGGCGTCCAGTTTAGAGATGTTCCACTGTAAATCAGGCACAGGACCATTTTTAAATGTACGCGTATGCTTTTCAATCATGAACAAGACCACAGATGTTTTCTTTGTTTCCGGTTAAGACAGGTGCCACTGTAACATCTTCTAACGATACTTGTTCACAATGTGCTATCTCGTGCTAAAGTTTACACCATGTTTGATACATGCGTTATTTTTTTTGCCATTTTCAAATGACCATGTTACACTGCCTAAATCGTCAGGTCACTCCACTCACCTAATTTTAGAACAACAGGTATGAAAATCCCATATATTACCTGCATAGATGGGGGGGGGGGGGGGTCCCAATATCAGAACTGAATATTTACAATAAAAAAACTATATATTCAGCCCTGAAATCAGAATAATCCTGATCTGATGCCTTGCCACACCAGAATCACTTGCCCCTCCCATAAACAGAAGGATCAGTAATAATCTTACTACTTTTATAATGGGCAATAACCGAATTCAACTCCCAGGTAACAAAAGAGCCAAAGATAAAAATGTACCTGAGGGCCAAACCAGGTAAATCGTGATTCCTATAAGGAAGAACCCCTACCGTTAATTTACCCCGTCCCGTTCGCCCGACCAACCAGCTACCCTGTGTACCGGTAAGAGAAGCCTAAATGACTGTGCAATCTAGGTAACCACTGTTGAGATTTCTGTCTTTTAAAAACATGGGCACATTTATCGTCAGACTTGGTATTTACTTGGGCTACATATAACGGATAGGGCGTTGTAAGGAATTAGTGTGCATGTATGAACATATTCCACTAAATTGGACCGACGGACATGTACATGTCCGGTAAAACTGCCGCCAGTCCGACAATAAACCGGAAGTGAGTGGACCGAATGTCCGACTATAAAAGTTACTTTTCAACTTCAAGCTTCAAATCACCTCTTCCTTTGGTATGGCCATTTCTGGCTTCATGACGCTAGCTAGCCTTACTTACACGACTGATATACTTAAAACTTTTAAGCTCTTAAATATCACATACAATCAATTCTATTTTTTTCTAAGTTTACCAGATCGAATGTCCAGTAAAGTTTGTGCAGTTTCGCGGAGACTGAGTCTATGTCAAATTATGTGATGTCTGTGTCACACGCTACAAGAGGTGAAACCACAGGTGGAAGACTCGGACTTAGGACCCAATACTTGGCTCATTTGGAAAACATTACCCCACCCACCGATTTCCATACACTATGCCTTACTAAGGCCATCATTCATTGATCAGGCACTCAGGCCATACTCCTCATTTCTCCATTCACAGCCACCATCACATGATACACATTGTGTTTAATGTACACAATGCGAGTTAATTTATGTGTTTAATGTACGCAATGTGATTCATGTGTTTAATGTACGCACTGAGATGTATGTGTTTAATTTTTAAAAAATAAACCGTGATTTCGATCCATCCAATTGTGTCCGAATTATTTACAGGATTTACCAGCAATATGAGGAAAATGTGACTTGTCGGCACACAAATGTCCCCGCTGGCAGGTTAGAGAAACTCTGACCAACTTCTTAACAGAGAAGGGACGCACACACGGACGGACATAGTCCAAACACTATGTGAGACACGCCATGTGATTTTGTACCTCCTTCGGTCATCTGCGTAATTTCATAAAATACGCTTACAAAATTTACAATATTTTCCGTAAACGGCGTCAAAAGTTGATAAAACTTAGAGTACATGCAAAATTATATTCCGCATGTACTCTGAAAATTTTGTCAACTTTATTTATGAAACCTAATGTAAATTTTGTAAACGAAATTACCGTAATGAAATTACGCAGATGTCCGAAGGTACAAAATCACATGGCGTGTCTCATACATATGTCTTACGAGACAACAGGCATACACACAATGCATTCAACCTTTCAGAGTTAACCCTTACTACGCTGAATTAAATGTTGTCGTCTGTTGGAAATGTTTTATTTTCAATATTTCTCGACAAAAACCTGGTTTTGACAGCACATGAGAATCGTCTCCAGTGGAGACGATTCTCAATTGCTGTCAAAACCATTTTTTTGTTAAGAATTAAAGCAAAAATGAAAAACAGCAGACGACAATTTCCGTCAACAGCGTAGGAAGGGTTATAGGTTAGACACCACCAAATAGTTTTACTATATAATTTAACCGAATGCCATCCAATAAGGCCAGTCTCTCCTACTTTCACTATTCGTATGGATGCTGTGGGACCCACTTGTACATGACCTGCAGCCAGTCTGTACTGGTTCTGCATGAACTAAACAATAGGTTCACTTACTCCTAAGAAAGAAAAATCCAACCTTGTCATATCCTCCAATATTGTGTACATTTTTTGGCCACGGAAACTCCGTTTACATCAAGTGACCAACAGGGTCAGTGTTTTCTTTTAAATGCTACAAATATGCTGAAAACTGGTGTTGAAGGCACCCCAAAATGTTCCTCAAGTGAAACTGGGTAGTAATGGATCAAGATTTTGCAAGCAAACGGTGTCTGTGACCTCAAAACACCCGCACTATTTTTTTATACCGGACTACTTTTGCATACACCCTGGGCGGTTTCGCACCATTTGGTGTCTTCTAACCTTAAGCACTTTAGGGCGTTCACATAGTGAAGCCTGTTTTCAGAAGGAACACGTTTATCATTATAAATGATATGTGTGCATGTCACTGGAGAAATGGGGTTTATGGGATTTGTGACCAGATCAAATAGCACACTCCTGTAGCCTGATGAATATTTATATAGGGTGTTAGGAAGCATGGCGGGTATTTTATTGATGGAATGGCGAACAGTGCAGTTCCTGATCAGACTGTGTGAATGCACAGGCTGATTTGCATCTACTGGTCTCAATAACAATAACCCCCATTTATCCAGCCACAACCACATATCGTGTATAGCGTAGTTACCCACCAGTATGCATTGACGAAATACAAGATGTTTTGCAACACATTGCAGTTTATCCCATCAACACAGTGCGTATGTGCCGTGAAACACGATGCCGTGAAACATTTTTGATATCCTGTCAATACGACCCAATCACTGCGTATGAATATGTGCGGTGGCTGAGGTTATTTTGTTTGCATTTTAAAGCCATTTGTAGGTGTTGACGGGATAAATAGAATAGTAGGTTAGTGCCGTGAATGGGAAAAATATCTGGCGATGCACGGACACGGGATGGGCGAGGCTCTAACGGGATGTGCTCGGCAGAGCCTCGCCCATCCCGTTTCCTAAGCCTTGCCAGATATTTATTCACGGCACTAACCTACTATTCTCTATATCCTGCATGGACTAGTTATAATTAAGTCCAAAATAAACTTTACAGTATATAAATGGTTCAATATTTCGTGAACAAGTATGTTTAAAAACCTGATGAAAAATGTTTCTCAATGCTGAATCTATTCTGCAACTACTGCACCAAAATATCAGATGCATGTGTTTAAAGAGATTGTGTAAACAATGAAAAGACAACAACACCCTCCATTTCAAAAACTGCAATAAAGAGAACACTCTTTCCTAGTCAATATTGATATCCCGAGCATAAAACG
Source organism: Conchocele bisecta (assembly GCA_029237695.1). NCBI lineage: Eukaryota > Metazoa > Mollusca > Bivalvia > Lucinida > Thyasiridae > Conchocele > Conchocele bisecta. Next base: position 67,637,906 of record CM055280.1, read on the forward strand.
GATCGCCTACAGTGATCACAATGCTGTATTGTCTAAACAGACACATAATGCAAGGGCCAACTGATATTGAATGAGAGATATTAGCACGGAATAATGCTGATTCCAACATGATAATGCCAGACGCCATTCAGCTCGTGTAACAACCCAATTTGTATGTGGTAGTAACGTCAATGTCATGCCCTGGCCATCTCTCAGCCCAGACATGAATCCCATAGAGCATGCATGGGATGAGCTGAGATGCAGAGTTCGGTCAAGACTAAATCCACCTGATAATGTCAGACAGCTTGAAGTAGCTATTCATGAAGAATGGGAAGCAATGCTTCAACGTGTCATTCTGTCATGTGTACATTCAATGCGCAGATGTTGCCAAACATTTATCAACGCCCAATGTGGGCGCACTAGGTACTGAATACGGTCAATTCATCATTGTGATCACTGTATGCGATCCATTTTATGCTCTGGATAATTAATATTGACTAGGAAAGTTTCCAAATTGTGTTCTCTTTACTGCAGTTTTTTTTAAATGAATGGTGTTATCTTTTCATTGTTTACACACTCGCTTTAAACACATGCATCTAATGTTTTGATGCAGCAGTTGCAGATTAAATTCAGCATTAAACGAACATTTTACATCAGGTTTTTAAACAAACTTGTTCACGAAATATTGAACCATTTATATACTGTAAAGTTTCTTTTGGCCTTAAGTATATGAATATTCTGGTCATAACTACTTTTGCTGATATTATTAGCCGATCTATTTATAGATCGGCTAATAGATTGGTCATCCATCGAATTCTGAAAAAGTTTGTAGCAACCCTTTTCTCCGCTATTCGGTAATCTACGAACGCGAATTTTGCTGTATCATTTCCAAATTGCATCAACCGATAAAGTTTGCATTTTTGGCTATTATCTCCGTTTAAAACTTTAAATATAGCCAAATAACACAATTTTGAATACGTAATGAGCTGAACGCCGGAAACGATTGAACCCGGAAGTTGTTGTTGAAGTCCATAGTTGGCTCTAATGGCCATATACGCCAACATACGCCGATTATTGGGCTAATTTAAAGCTTTTATTTATTAAACAGAACAAGTTTCAGCCACGTATAATCGCGTACAATGTGTTTATTCGGCTAATTTATAATCGACCTCCGCTCAAAATCTCCTCCGATCGCGTATGCGCGTAATTTGACGCTAGTTAATATTCACAAAATTTTCCACCAATCAAAACGAAGAATTGCCCTTCATAGCGAACTTTGATTTCTTTACGTATCATGCAGGGATGGCAGGGATGCATCCAGCACGCGCGATTGCGGCAATCCCCCTTAATTATTGTCAATGCCGCAAATTATTGATTGTCTTGCGCCCGACATCGCGCAAAAAATCACGGATGGGCCCCCTTTTTAAATGACCAGTGCGCACATTAAAAAACGTAATTGACTATTTAAACGCGCTGCGTATTTAAATCATTGGAAGGCGTGCAGTTCAATCGAGTTTGTGCGGCCGTTGAACGTAAGCTTCGAGTCGATGTAAACCATTTAAATCGATAAACAAGGGATAAACAAGTGACAACGTTATCAAGGCCAATCTCGGCATGTGCCTGAATACGCAGGAGCTTGCTTCTATTTTTAGATGGCACTGTAACCGCTAGCTCCGGTAGCTCCGCCCACTCGCGTGCTGCCACAGAATTCGGACAAACACACAGTGACTACAACTTTTTGTATTGCGGAGTGTAATCTGTAGATAAATAGAGCATACAGTACAGGTGTTACGCTGGAATATTTCGCAACATAATGGTGACAACAAAACATTGCCGCTATGGTGATTCACGAACCCTGAAACCCGGTGAAGACAAATACTTTATTGGATGGATTTGGGAACGGGTTTCCAAAACCTGCACAAAATCGAGAAAAATGTCAACGCTAGGTATAGAACTATGGTAGAAAATAGTTTACCATTGACAATGTTACCAGAGACACCTACATATGTTCGATGCACTTTACCCTGATTTGATCGGCTAATAACATCATGCTCTGCATGACTTTTCAGTGGTAATGAGCATGATGAAGCAAGACACACATACACATTCTATTCAACCTTACATATAAGACAAGCCATATGATTCAAGGTGTATAATCACGTGGTACTAACAACAACAACAAGTACCGATTCAAAGTACGTATTCTTTTATAGTGTCCTTATTACGTAACGGATTTTGATGTAATATGGCGCATCAAACGCGTCTTGTTAAGCTGCAATTGGTGGTCTCTTTATTTTCGCACAGACTTGTGTCGTTTTTGCGAAGATACGGAAATCGATTCTTCGCAAAAACGACACAAGTCTGCGACAAACTCCATAGACCACCAAATACAGATCATGAAGACGCGTTTGCTGCGCCATATTTCATCAAAATCCGTTGCATATTAAGGAAAATATAAAATAGTACTTACTTTGGAGTGGGAGACGTTGTTGTTGTTGTAACCACATGATCATGCACCTTGTGATTGTGTACCTTAGAAGATACACCCCTCCAACGGGACAAGGTCAGCTGAATGATATACAATGTATGATGTGAGGAAGCTGGTAATGAATGTTTGTTATTTGTTTGTTTGTTAGGGTTTAGCGGCCTATCAACAGCTAAGGTCATTTAAGGCTGGGTCAATGGGTTTATTACTAACTCCCATATGCAATGTATAATATTACCTGTACAAATGGAGGGAACATCCCAAAATCAGAACTGGATATTTACAATAAAAAAGCTCTATATTCAGCTCTGAAATCAGAATAATCCTGATCTGGTGCCAGGTCCTCGCCACACCAGAATCACTTGGCCCCCTCCCAAAAGTAGTAGGATGAATCTTACTACTTTTATAATTGGCAATAATAACCCAATTCAACTCCCAGCTGACAAAAGAGCCAAAGATAAAAATGTACCCGAGGGCCAAACCAGGCAAATCGTGATTCCTATAAGGAGGTATTTTGACATAGGTCTAAATTGTTGATGCCTACTACATATATAGCGATACCTATGCCGTAATTGTGACTACTATGTCTTATTTACACTAATGTGGGTGGAAGAAACACCTGGGGGCCGTTTCACTAAACTTGTTATGACTAAAATGTTCGTAAATGCAAATTTAGGACTGTCTGGAAATTTCAATTGATGGATTTGCATTATTGAGCATAGCTCAATAAATGTAAATCCAGTAATTGCTTACAAGAAAACATTGTTAATGTGGAATTTACAGACTATCATAATGTTGCACTTAGTGAAAAGGCCCCCTGGCTACTTGCATATGCGAACAGTGAAGATCCAAACCAAATTGCACTTTTTTATCTTCAGTAATCATGCTAATCAGTAAAGTTCTTTCTGTGAGAACACTCCATTTTGATTCAGTGATTGATTGATTGAGGGTGTTACGTCTGTTCAACAACAAGATCATATAAAGATGGGAACACACCTGTGTGGAGGATTGATTGATTGGTTGATTGGGGTGGTACGACGTCTGTTCAACAACAACATCATATAGAGATGACAACACACCTGTGTGGGGGATTGATTGGGGGTGTTACGTCCATTCAACAGCAAGATCATATACAGATGGGAACGCATCTGTAAGTGAGGAGTACTGTAAGCTCAACACTTAAATTACAGTCAAACCTGTGAATATAGGCCAGCAATGGGAAGGGGAAAATCTGGCTTTTGTTCAGAGGTATATTTATGCAGTAATTGAATAATGGGGAAAACAAAAGCGTGGTTGCTATAGAGAGCTAATAATGTTTTGTTATTCAGTGGTATCCTTTAGCACAGGTTCGACTGTACAATAACTAGACATTATGTTTGTAAAACATGGATATACCCCATGGCATATTGGAAGAAACACTTACAAACTTTATGACGTAAAAAGTACACGGACGTACGTACGGAACATCGAGAGCAACGCAGTATGCACTCTTTGCTATCGCATAGGGGGCATACAAACGTTCAGCACTGAAGGATAGTGTCCTGATGTAATACCAGGCACACTTACTGCAACATATCACTTAGCTCGATATGTGGATCCTATTCGCCATTAAGATACAAATTCATAAGGATTGATGTAGTCATTTATGAATTGAAGAGCGAAATAATAGCAAAATAAAAATGTTACTGTTGTGATCCATGTGCTTCATACGAAAGCCCATTAAGGCCATTTCAATTTTTTTTAATTTCCCTTTATTCAAGATATTTTCTTGAATTTCAAGTTCTTTTCTTGAATTTAAGAAAAGATCTTCAAAATCCAAAAAAATAACTTGAAAATTCAAGAAAACATCTTGAAAATTCAAGAAAATATCTCGAAAATTCAATAAAGTATCTTGAAAATTCAAGAAAAGATCGCAAAAATTCAAGAAAAGAGCTTGAAAATGCAGGAAAATATCTTGAAACATCCTTTATTAGAAACGATCTTGAAAATTCAAGAAAAGATCTTGAAAATTCGAGAAAAGAACTTGAAAATTCAAGAAAATATCTTGAATAAATAGAAATAAAAAAAAGTGAAGTGGCCCTACCCATATGGTGGGCCAACTCCTAGGTCCAATCCACGTAGCCTCCGAACAAGTTAACAAAATCCTGCTCCATCGTGTGCTTGTGTAGGTTTTTAATATACAGTCTACTTGACGTTTCACTTGCTTTGTAGCCTTTAAAGACGGAAAATATATGTAATTTTACATAGGGTATACCTATTAGTCGGTCTCAGATTCAGGCACATATGAGAAATGGTGTTCACTTTATGTTTGATGTCGGATCTAAATCGATTTTTTCTTGCGCACACGATGGCACCGGCCGATCTTTTTTAAATGGTGCCCAAAGTCGTCCCCCGGGCCATTTAAAGACCACACCCAATGAGCGTGGTTTGAGCTAGTGGGGATTTGTACAATTGTTAAATGGTAACCGATTTTAATGCTTTTGGTGTCGATTTGTAGGTTTTCAGGTGTGCTGAGGCCGCTAAAACAAAAATCAAAATCAAATATGACCACCATAAGGTTTAAAATTCAAAATGGCCGCCAAATTAATGCAATTTTGCATTATTAATTTAATAGATGAAATGGGTCATTTATATTCATTTGAGATGCGTATATTCCTTGTGTTTGACATATGAGCTCAATAATAATAAATACGAAACTACAAAATGGCTTCCTTAATACTACATAAAATCAAAATGGCCGCCAAAATAATATTATTCTGCACGGATGGGTAAAACTTGTTTATTATATACAGTTTTTTCGAAATTACTATCTGCGCCTATTGGGTGAAATATAGTCAGTAGATGGTTAAACAGGGTCTCTAACATTTCTGTGTGAATTACTGCCTGCTCCTGTGCCTATTGTGTGTAAGATACTAATGGTCACGAGACGGGTACATAGGGACTCTAACACTAATGTGTGAATCACTGCCTGCTCCTGCGCCCAACTAGTGTAATATACTAATGGTCACGAGACGGCCACACAGGGACTCTAACACTAATGTGTGAATTACTGCCTGCTCCTGTGCCCAACGGATGTAATATACTAGTGGTCGCTAGACGGGTACACAGGCACTCTAACACTAATGTGTGAATTACTGCCTGCTCCTGCGCCCAACTAATGTAATATACTAATGGTCACGAGACGGCCACACAGGGACTCTAACACTAATGTGTGAATTACTGCCTGTTCCTGCGCCCAACGGATGTAATATACTAGTGGTCGCTAGACGGGTACACAGGCACTCTAACATTAATGTGTGAATTACTGCCTGCTCCTGCGCCCAACGGATGTAATATGCTAGTGGTCGCTAGACGGGTACACAGGGACTCTAACACTAATGTGTGAATTACTGCCTGCTCCTGCGCCCAACTAGTGTAATATACTAATGGTCACGAGACGGCCACACAGGGACTCTAACACTAATGTGTGAATTACTGCCTGCTCCTGCGCCCAACGGATGTAATATATTAGTGGTCACTAGACGAGTACACAGGCACTCTAACACTAATGTGTGAATTACTGCCTGCTCCTGCGCCCAATGGGTGTAATATACTAGTGTTAACGAGACGAGTACACAGGGACTCTAGACTAACACTAATGTGTGAATTACTACCTGCTCCTGCGCCCAATTGGTATAATATATTAGTGGTCACTAGACGGGTACACAGGGTCTCTAACACTAATGTGTGAATCACTGCCTGTTGCTGCGCCCAAAGGGTGTAATATATTAGTGGTCGCTAGACGGGTACACAAGGATTCTAACACAGATTATAATATACTAGTGGTCAGTAGACGGGTACACAGGGACTCTAACAATAATGTGTGAATCACTACCTGTTCCTGCGCCCAACGGATATAATATACTAGTGGTCGCTAGACGGGTACACATGCACTCTAACACTAATATGTGAATTACTGCCTGCTCCTACGCGGGTGTAATATATTAGTGGTCGCTAGACGGGTACACATGCACTCTAACACTAATGTGTGAATTACTGCCTGCTCCTGCGCGGGTGTAATATATTAGTGGTCGCTAGACGGGTACACAGGGACTCTAACACTAATATGTGAATCACTGCCTGTTCCTGCGCCCAACGGATATAATATACTAGTGGTCGCTAGACGGGTACACAGGCACTCTAACACTAATGTGTGAATTACTGCCTGCTCCTGCGTCTAACGGGTGTAATATATTAGTGGTCGCTAGACGGGTACACAGGGACTCTAACAATAATGTGTGAATCACTGCCTGTTCCTGAGCCCAACGGATATATACTAGCTCACCAGGGACTGGTCACTATGTTGAATCACTGCCTGTTCCTGCGCCCAACGGATTTTTTTTTATAATACTAGTAGTGGTCTAGACGGGTTCAGGACTCTAATAATGTGTGAATCACGCCTGTTCCTGCGCCCAACGGATGTAATATACTAGTGGTCACTAGACGCGTACACAGGGACTCTAACACTAATGTGTGAATTACTGCGTGCTCCGGCGCCCAACGGGTGTAATATATTAGTGTTAACGAGACGAGTGCACAGGGACTCTAACATTAATGTGTGAATTTCTGCCTGCTACTGTGCCTATTGGGTGTATTATATTCGAATACACATGTAGGATATGCCTCGTACAATGGGATGCGTTGAGAGTGTAACAGCGAAATGTCTATCAATGTAAACCTATTCATGTTTCATCCTCAGAGCTGTCCTCGCTTTCTGGTGCTATACAAGCCTCATCAGAGTATGTAGCATCAACATCAAACTGAAAACCGTCTAGAATGTGTGGATGTCTTCTGGGGTTACAGCCGCTGATGTTTCAGTCAGTGGTAGCTATGGATGCTCCACACACTGTATGCGATCCAGTTCGTCATTGCGAGGTAATACGTTCCCTTCGTACCAAATTGACACAGGTATAACATTCTTAAGTTCCCAGCCATATGCCAGTACATCCAGTTGGTGGTATGTACTTTTCAAGCAATTTACAATCCCGTTTGCAACGAGGTTGGCACGCTGGATTGCATATTTCAGAGATAGTCGATCTGGTGGTAGCCCCTTTAATGGCGTGAATGTACGCTTACTTCCTTTCCCGGAAAAGAGCATCACATATCGACTATCTCCGGGTGTCTTCTATTTTTTCGGTCGGTTGTAGATAACATGGAGGAGAAAGTTTGTGACCTCGTTGACATCGGCCTCAGTAGTCTCCAAGCTTGACAACAGTGACAATGTATGTGAATTATGTTGCATCTTTCTGAAGCATCGGTATTTAGACCAACCGTAGAAAGGCTGTGTAAAGTCACACCCAGTCAGTACATGGAATGCCGGAAGACGTTTACATATATCATCTCCCAGATGTTCTGCTAAAGCTTTGACATTGTGATATGTTATACCACATTTTCATGACGCAATCCCAACACATCAGTGTCATCAGCTACAACACATACACCCGCATGTCTGGTGGAAGCATAGACTGCGTGATGTGCCAGTCTGGGATCAGCTTCCTTGTGCTGCGAACACAGTTCAGGTACGTCAACTGCGGGCTGAGAACCATCTGCTAGCAGATGTGTAAGCTGAATGTTATTGCTGTCATTCGTAAGGAAGTCGTACCAATCTTGGTAACCTTTGCCCAAGATCTGCTATGTGTCTCTCTCTCTTCCCCTGTCAGGTCGAGCTTTGAACATGTACACGTTTCCATCGGCTTGACGATAATCATCAAATACAAGGTGAATGGTTGAGCCTGGCAAAGTTCTGAGATACACCACAACCCTGTTTGCCCATGATCAGATTGTGTTAGGTACAAGCCCAGTTATTTGAATTAGACTCTCATTGCATCCACTATGCTACATTCAGTTGGTGGTTCTGGGGAAAGGTTCTGTAGATTGTTTCTGAACAATGATTTCGCTGATATTCTATTCAGACCTAATTCACTGCAAATAGCCCATGGTTTGCTTGTAATTAGCCAATCCATGATAGGGCGCAGATTCAACTTTCGAGCATCATAGTCGGTTAGGATTGTTGCAAATTATCTCCCTTCGTCTTCTACTATTGACATTTTCAGCGAGTTTATCAAAGGTAAAAACTGGTTGTCGTTTGATTGGATCACGGTACCCTGTGGTCAGTCGAGTTATGCAGGGTGTGTTAATATGTCACCTGGTTCTATATATTCAGACCTGTTGTGTGTTGTCGCCTGCTGTGGGTATGTTTGCAGTTGTTTCGGCAACCGTTGTTATTCGCTGTATAAATTATTTGCTTGCTTTATCCCCAAGTTATTTTGTGGACTCTACATTGTTTGCCATTTCTTCTGAAGCTACTATTCCAATGGATATGTTTATGAGTGGCTGGCTTGGTGACCAAAGGTCGGGAACCCAAGTGTGTAACCCCACTGCAATTCGTTCAACAGCAGTTTCATCCTTTTTCATCCGTTTACTACCGAGTTCCACATGCTTAGAATGTGCGTCCTTCTTCACTTTGTCATCGAGATGCTGCTTGAGGGCTGCTAGGTATTGGTTGATCCGGACCCATCGCGCACTTGCGCCAGCATTAACTGTCTTCGTGTGTTTCTCACCACTCAACGAGCCACTGAAACCCCCATCAACGAGATATTGATATGCACTGGGATTTAGAGTCTTCATATTTCTCATATCAATATAAAAGTAGCTCATGTTTCGGGCATAATTCTGGCGATTCAACTCCAAAGCACCACGGCAAGAAGTGATGTATAGACTCTAGAAATCCCTCCCAATTGCCTGTGCGATGGAAATGGATAATCTTCAAGAGGATATTCACCATCTCTATAAACGAGTCCATCCATGTAGCGATCCTCCACCAATCCTATGCAGGACAATGATATTAACTATAATTCACGATCCAATCCTATTCAGGACAGTGATATTAACTATAATTAACGATCCAATCCTATTCAGTACGGCTATATTAACTATAGTTAACGATCCAATCCTATTCAGGCAGTGATATTAACTATAATTAATCATCCAATCCTATTCAGGACGGTGATATTAACTATAATTAACGATCCAATCCTATTCAGGACAGTGATATCAACTATAATTAACGATCCAATCATATTCAGGACGGTGATATTAACTATAGTTAACGATCCAATCCTATTCAGGACAGTGATATTAACTATAATTAACCATCCAATCGTATTCAGGACAGTGATATTAACTATAATTAATGATCCAATCATATTCAGGACAATGATATTAACTATAATTAACGATCCAATCATATTCAGGACAGTGATATTAACTATAATTAACGATCCAATCCTATTCAGGACAGTGATATTATCAGTGTAGGTGGCAGCGTCATGTCTGGGTGACTTACCACCTTTCCAAGGTTACCCAGTGTTTGTTCACGGCGAAGGTTACCTATGGCTGATGCCAGAGAGTCATCCACCTGCGTATAAGCCTCATTGGCATGTATCCCCAATTGTGTGTTTGGTTCTTCATTCAGAATCACACTTTCAGCTTCGTGTGTGTTACCCATGTCACCTGCATCGCCATCTTCACATTGGACAGTTGGCTCTGTGACAATGTCATCCGATTCATGAATATCGATGCACTCCATTTGAGTGTCAGCCTCATTGGATTGTTTCGTCGACAATATACTTATTTGTCCTTCATCCATCATCACACATGTAGCTCCACATGTGTCACCCATGCCATCTGGATCGGCATTTTCACATTGAATACTTGACTGTGTGTCATCAGATTTATGCTCAGGGACTACAGTGTTCACTATTCTGATGGCGAAGTGACATTACTGATGGTAATATAATATGCCTATGTCAGGTCATAAATAGAGTATGATTATGATCTACACTGGACAAAACAGTGATAGATTCATTTTGTTCAAATAAGCATATGCAGTATTTATATGCACAATTGTACCGCCATTTAAGCGACCAGTACGTATAATATCTAGTCCGGTAGAATGCCATTGAATATAGGTGGAGTGAAAGGGACGGTATGTGAGCATGTGGCGTTGGTGTTTACATGTATACTTGGTGAGATAGTATTACTATAATGGTAAATCATATAATTATACAACATTGCAACTATTTTAAATGTACAGGTATCGCCTTGCTGTATGTCTCAACGCCATTTCAAATATCTATATAATCAACAATTTTCACAAATCTGAACATAATTATAATATTTCGGCGGCCATTTTGATTTTTATGTCTATTGTGACGGCCATTTTGAATGTTATTTTTATTATCAGCGAACATGTATGTCAGAAATAACAAAGATACACATCTATAATTAATTGGAATGACCCATTTCAAACATTATAAACAAGGTACGCAATTTTACACTTTTTTTGCGGACATTTTACTTTTTTACACCTTATGGTGGCCATATTTGATTTTGATTTTTGAGTTATCGGCCTCAGCACACCTGAAAACCTACACACCAAAAGCATTAAAATCGGTTACCATTTAACAATTGTACAAATCTCCTCTAGCTCAAAATCACGCCCATTGGGTGTGGTCTTTAAATGGCCCGGGGACAACTTTGGGCACCATTTACGAAAAATCGGCCGGTGCCATCGTGTGCGCAAGAAAAAATCGATTTTGATCGACATCAAACATAAAGTGAACACCATTTCCCATATGTGCCTGAATCTGAGACCGACTATATGTATAGGCATTGCATCCGACAGTTAGCCACGCCCAGACCCCTCTCGATGCGGTGGTAGGTAGTGATATCTTCGAGTAACCATAACAACAAAATGCATTGTGTTACTCAACGTTTAACTGTCATACGCAACCGCTAATTGAAAATAATATTATGAAAAACTACTTGCACTGCACAATATCAACAACGGATGTTCTACGTACAAAAATACATCGGATTATTTTGTTGCGTGTTATTTTCCCCCATTTGCAGCACAAATCGTGCGGTCATCGCTAAATTTAGTAACAGAGTTAATTCCCCTCCGAATACTCTCCGAAACAAGCGACGCGTTTAACACACAAACTACATCAAGTTTGACCTTCCAACAGCCTATTGTTAAACTCACCCGACACCTGTGCGAAACAAAACTCGCACGTGTAGGTCTAACTGATGTTTAATCCTCATTCTCTCCCTCTATCGATGGATTTACAGTTGAGTTTAGTGACATTCCTGAATTCGGCCTGATTGACATTTGTCTATGGTGGCCAATACACGCCAACATGAGTGTCAACTCTACGTTCAGGGAAGGGGGTTAATACGTCAGAATTTAAGGTGATAACTTACAGTCAGGGAACAAATTAATGACAGTATAACACATCCAGCGTATATACCCATATTAATGCAAGTACTGAAATACGACAAAACAAAATCTAACAAATTTGGGCTTCCATACATTGAAAGTTTTGTCAGAGGTTTCCACAATGACGTCATTTGTATGTTTTAATATACTCGATCCGGGGCCAACTATTTCATTCACAAAACAGAAGTAAACTTGGCAATGTACCGATAAGGCATTTTCAGGCGCGACACCGCTTCCGTGGCGGAATTATTGTAACTATTGCTCTTCAATCAGTTTTCAATATATCTATAATGATCATAGATATCTGGAATCTGTATACTTGAATTGATGATGTCTTGTATATGTGTTACCGTATCTTTCTGATATTGCTATGCATACTCTGTAATGGTGTTGAATGTTTTGGTACATACTGTAGCAGTGCATACTGAACTTTAAGTTGTGCCATATCAATAGTTTACTCCTTAACCATTAAAACGCTAAAAAATAAAATTGCCGTCTGCTCATTTTGTATATTTTAATCTCTTTAAAAACCTGTTTTGGCAGCGCAGTAGAATCGTCTCAGTATGTTTTTGAGGAGAAAATATAAAAAATATTTAAAACAGCAGACGAAAATTGTCGTTTCCAGCGCTTTAAAGGTACATGCCCACTCAGTAAGCCCAAAATGTCATTTATAGGAATTAAATAAGTGTATAACTGTATCACTATTCCACCAGTTCTAAACGTTACAAGTGCCCGCTATACAGATATAATCATTTAGTAATACTTATTTTACTGATAGTGACGCGCGGTGGTATCAGGCTATTTTCATATGCAAATGAGGCATGATATTTTTTAATTATTTATACTAAAGAAATGCATCACCTGAAAAAATAATATTTTCTACAGATTTTAAAGTATGATCATTGCACATCATAAAATAAATACAGATATTAAATAGTAATGTCCGTTAACATTTTAAGCAAACAGGGTTATCGCCCCTGATATCAGTGTGTAAATTTACGTCTGATATAAAATGTATAATAATGCCAATCAGTACGTGGGATAATGGAGCATGAATGTTTATTTTGCCAGAAAATGTATCAGATGATGTCTCTGATGTAAAGAACATTTTGTACCTACTGAGTGGGCATGTACCTTTAAGGGTTAATGAAATTGCAACACCAACAATCAATCAATCAATCAATCTAGTTTAATCTTGTAGTACCCTATGTTCAGTACTTTCAGTACTATGATTGTAAAAGTTATTGTTCGCATATTCGATTTTGTAGCAATAAAATGCGAGGTAGCGCTCGCGACCGCAGCACTTAGTTCCTGAAAAATCCAAAATGTGAACAATAGCATACGTATAGTTCAGTCAATTGTAACATGCAATGCCCCATCCGAGTATCGAATTTCCATTCCATGTCGAATAGTTAAATCTGGTAATATAACTTATTGGGGTTAAACGTTGCAATATGTGACATAAATGGAACACAATGCTGACCAGCGATTGGCTTAGAAATTAGGGCGAACTATAACTTCATATATTACTCTCATCAGGAATCTGTCTAATATTTTACATATAATTAATCAGAGCTCCAGATAAGCTGCGTATTTGCGTAAATACCCAATTAAAATTGCCAAAAACTCAATTGAAATCAGAAGTAGCGAGTATCAAAAAGCAATAACAAATTTGTGGTACCTTTATCATGCTACAGAAAACAATAAACAGACCACAAATATAGCATATTTTTCTTATTTTCCATGAAATCACATCTTGGTATTTCATTAGAGTTGTCTCTAATGAGAAAATTCTAAAGAAATGCCAAGACATGTTATCATTTTGAAGCAAACTATTCAATAATAGCTGTCTGTTGATGTGTAAACAGTAGTGTCATTTTATTTTACCCAATTAATATTTTGAAATACCCAATTGCTTCAGAAATGATGCAGTGACAATACTCAATTACTAATTCCTAATCTGGAGCCCTGCAACAGTGTATTAATTATACCCCTGTCATGCAAAGTATGTCGAAGCGTATATCGTTTTCGTAATTCCGTTCGTTTTTGGGTACCTATTAATTATCTGTGTAACGGTAAGTCAGATTGACATCAAACTTTATAAATGTTCTTATCATCATCAATATTTTCATTCCATACCACACCCATGTGGCCTACATGTCCAAGGTCAAGATTAAATTACTCACAAATTTGCGTCCGTAAGATTTCCGTTAAAGATTTTTCGGGTACACATTATGCCTGTAACGGTAAGTCGGATTGACTTAAAACTTCATACACTGTCAAGGTCATTACCAAGGTCAGGAATGATCGAGACAAATTGTCTCCCCTATTATCATATGAACCAAGTATACTTCAATTGTTATGACGTTATGGCCAATATAGTCTGATCAGATGAACGAAAAGTGGTAACAATGCAGTTGAAGTGTAAGGGATAGGCTAGAGTAGATAAGTACACGTAATCACTTAATCACTTATAATGTACACAATATTATATGGGTAACACACAGGAATACATGACACATTGATATGCGAACATCACTGTACTGTGCATGATACTATTCAATTACTACAAGGTTGTAAACCAATCGACTGTTATACTTAACGCAACTTAAAAGCTATAGACGAATAAACTCAGTATGTGGTATCTCAATGGTCCCGTAGTGGACAATAGTATGAATGCACAAGTACTTTGATGATCGCTAATCAAAGTGAAATAACATACAAGCATAACATGGCATAACGAACATTGGAGGACAAATGACAATCATCTGAGCTACCCCAGTGCTGGCGTATCTCAATAGATAGTGTAACCTCTGAGTATCAAGGTCCCAAGGTCTGCCTCACCCGCAATATGAGGTCTAGTCAACAATATGGCTATAATCCAACTTCAAGTGGATTAATCCATAAACAATATATGTAGTCTTACTACAATCCTTTAGCCATGATATGCCATGATAGGAGTATTACCATACACTATCAAAGTATACATATGTATTGCCTATGCAATATATTTCCAAAGTATGAATGTCAAAGTCAAAGCCGGATGTGGTTACATCACATGATAGTCAATAACGATATTGTTCCGGAAGCTGGTACCGGAAGTAAAGTTCCAAAGGTAGTATTATTTCCGGAAATGGTGGACCAGATGTAAAGTTCCTATGGTATCACTCGACTGTAGCAACCCAGATGTGGTGGACCCGATGTAAAGTATCCATGGTGAATCAATGGGTTGTAATACCGGAAGTGGTAGACCGGATGTAAAGTTCCGATATAATACAAAAATGGCGATTATCACTATGGCTAAGATGCCGGGAAAAGTTTAACTTAGGTGACATTCAACTCGGTGGTAGTATAATGATATGATATGTGTGTATGGCGTTTCACTTCACTAAACTATGGCTGTGACTGTCTGCTGAACGCGATGTAGCTATCACACACTGCTCTATACAGGCCTGTACCCGGAGCTGCTACACACACTGCGCCAGACAGACGTACGGACTCTCGGACGACCCGACACTCTGCACTGACTGGGGTCTGCCCTCAACGAGTGGACCAAAACGTCCAATGTGGCTCGCTGGAGCGTTCTGAAGAGGCAAAATCCTCCGTGTCACTGGTGAATACAGTACTAGTCTTCTGTAACCAGAAAATATGTGTCCCGCCAACACATAGCGAGACATCGCTTATATACGCACCAGTGAAACCATGCACGGAATAATGAATATGCCTACCCCTCGTACGACATCTCACATAAATACTACAAAACCATGGCTTTTGCCATGTCACCCGTGGGTTATATTTGGCATAAATATATGTTCCCACGCCTTAAATTCAACCAAACCAGTGTACAGCCCTCGTGGAATAAATACCATCCAAACATGGTATACCCCACTACTACCTAAATCTGCACACTATAGACCCAGATCTCATAATCCGAAATCTACTCGACTGGTCTCGACAATGCGAAGGTCGCTTCTTGGCCCCGCCAAACCCCTCCATATCGGTCCTACGGCTATACACGCAAATGAGAGTGTAGCACATTCTAAACTCAAATATCGTGGTCATTTACGGAAATATCACGACACAAAACATCACCATTATGCGATCTGATATATCCGTGTTGGCCAGTACCAGGCTATGCTGAAACACTAACCCGTAGCATACATAACAGGGCAGACCATGGTATGGTCTGCGCTGTATACTGGCTTCACCTACTGAAGGTCCCTTATATGGTGAAACACTGACACGCGGACAAACTCGGCTGGCACGGATAGTGGACATCCGTACTACTAAAAGGTCTTCTCCCTAGCGAAACCAGCACACGCAGTCAACGAGTTCTCTACCACACACATGCATAGTATGTGGCAAATATGGCGTGACATCAGTAAAACATTGCTCATAAAATAGACGTATATTTAAATCCGCAAAAATGACACGCATAAACGTATTTCCACCAATACAACATAAGCCCCGTTATTATACGCACCTTGTACATGGCAAATGTACATGCTAAATCACAGGTGTGTAAAAATCACAGGTGTGTGAAATCACAGGTATGTGGAATCACAGGGATGTGAAATCAATAATACGCACAACAATACAACACAGTGCCACACATCACACATATACAATTATACGGAATCCAGAATGTACAAGAATGCACGTGTCACGCGAAATACACTTCCTTATCATCATCCATATTTTCATTCCATACCACAACCATGTGGCCTTCATCTCCAAGGTCAAATTACCTATAGTCTACGAAAGCTGCCCAAATTTTACGGCTATATAGACAATTCAAAAACAATATCATTTTCGATAATATTAAATTAAAGGAAACTTTAAGAAAGAGCCTTCTTTTTATTTCGTGAAATTCGGTCAAATATTGATTTTATTACGAAAAATTGATTTGTCTATGGGAATTTAACATGGGGGAAAAAAGAGGTAAAGCAGTGTGGGAAGAGTCAAAAAACTAAAATTTTTGGAAATTGACTCCGAAACCTAGCTAGATAGCTTGGAAATGATGTAACTAAGAAAACAAGTTAAATTTTGAAAATCGGTCCAGTATTTCTAAAATTAAATTTTTTTTTATTTACACTCTTGCAGCTTTAACTCATGTTGAAGCCGCATAATACCCGTTAGAATTACTAATTCAGTGAAGTGGGACAAGTAGGCCAACATCGTTTAACGAGGTCACGTGTTCCATTCGGAACAAAAACGCAGCCATGCCTGCACATGAATGAAGTTGTTGCAGACAGTAACTCTGCTAAACTCCCGTACCATCCCATATGGATGAAACATGATTTTACAGAGTTACTGCCCGCAACTAATGTATGCATGTATTGTTTGTGTTACAGGACGTAACAATGGAGCGGTCACCCACCACGTTGTTTGTACGCCACCTACCACATGGTTGATCTTCTGTGTCATTTTGGAGCTGATAGGGTGCGTGTGATGGGGGTCAACGGTGGCGCGATGAAGCATACAGCCTTCACCCAGTTTGACGACCCACTGACTGCGGAATTGGCTCTACAACGCCTACACCAGCTGGAGATCCTCAGTCATAAGTTGGTAGTAGAATACGCCAGGGTTTCCGATCAAACAAACTTCCCAAGTGACAAGGATAAACTGATAGAAATTGTGGAACGTGAAACTGAAACTGTTAAATCAGAAGAACGTAAGGCGACAAAACATGCTCCGCAAACAGCGGATGAAGTGCTACTGAAGCATAACATTCCTTGCCCGAAAAATCGGACTCTGAGATATTTCTATCCACCCCCGACCGTATCGACGTTGACCAATATTGCCAACGCTCTCGCTTCCCATTCTAGTTTCTACGTACAGGTCATGCATTTAATGAATGAAAGGAACCTACCCGCGCCGTTTGGGGGTGTTACACCTACGCCTCCACTGGCACAGGACTCCGCGGCTGGTAGGCGTACTGATACGGCAATGTTTGAAAATAGTTCCGGTTCGATTGAGGAGGTTGAGATGGAGTATTGCAGCACAGAGGAATCAGAACTGGAGTCAGACAGCGAGTCGACGAAACTGAAACCAGTTATGCAGCAACCCAAGCGAGTTAAACGTCCGCGGAAAAGAATGAAGGTCACACCACACGTTTATCCCCAGTACCAGATGCAAATAAAACCAGTTCCCATAGCAATGCCTAGCGACGTTTTTGAGCAGGCGGAAGCAATGAAATCCTCTCAAATTCAGTATAATTTATCGGTGACAGAGATAACAACTGACAACATTGCTCAGAATATTACTGCAACAGACAGCAATGACGGATTTGGAAAGAGTGAACCCACAAAACAATCTGATACCACCATGGAAACCCAGAAACCAGTGGTTAATTACAAGATAGATACGAAACTCTTTATTACGAAAACAAATATCATCGAATCTCGTCTATCAGACTCTCAGATAAAGGAATTTTCCGTCTTTAAAGGCTACAAAGCAGGTGAAACGACAAGTAGACTGTATATTAAAAACCTACACAAGCACACGATGGAGCAGGATTTTGTTAACTTGTTCGGAGGCTACGTGGATTGGACCCAGGAGTTGGCCTACCATATGTTTGGCGTTTGACTAATGAAGGAAGGTCGGATGAAGGGCCAAGCCTTCGTGACGATGTCGAGTGACGCTGTAGCGGCCAGTGCACTGCAAGACTGCAATGGTTATGTACAGAATGGGAAACCGATGGTTATACAGTTTGCAAGATCCGCTAAGGCAAAAGACAACGCAGGGAAGAAATAAATTAAAAAAGGGTCAATGGAAGCAGGGAGCTAACTCTATGTGGGAGTTAGCCCCCTTATTCCACTGACTTCCTCAATTGGACCCATACATGGTTTTCAATAGAGAACCTTTGGATCAGTTAGACCTGGGAAATTTGCCTTTGACCTTTGGAATTTGAAGCACATGGATCACACAGTAAAACTTTTATTTTGCAATTCATAAATGACTACTTCAATCCTTATGGATTTGTATCTTTATGGCGAATTAGGATCCACATATGAGCTAAGTGATCTGGTGCAGTAAGTGTGCCTGACATTGCATCAGGACACTATCCTTCAGTGCAGAAAGTGCTTATGCCCCCTATGCGATAGCAAGGGGGGCATATTGCGTTGCTCTTGAGGTTCCGTACGTACTCCGTGTACTCTTACGTTGAAAAGTCAAACAGTTTGTACAAGCTTTTCCAGTTAGGAGTCCAGTATGCCACGGGGGTATATCCATGTTTTACAAACATAATGTCTAGTTATTGTACAGTCAAACCTGTGCTAAAGGCTACCACTGAATAGCAAACAATTATTACCTCTGTATAGCAACCACGCTTTTGTTGTCCCAATTATTCAATTACTACATAAATAAACCTGTGCACAATGACTACCTCTGAACAAAGGCCAGAGTTTTCCCTTCCCTTTGCTGGCCTAGGCCATTCATAAGTATATCTCCGTTTCCTGTAACCCGACCGACCCGCTAAAAACGGTGCGACCCGATTTTTTTTGTTGCAATTTCGTTTACCATTTTTTTTTAATTTTATTTTTACAATTTTTTTTATAAATTATTATTTTTTTTTTTTTTTTTTTTTCAATTTAGTGCTACAGTGGGTTAAAAGGGTTAATATAATCTCTGGCCCTAAATGGCATATATGTTCAAAGAACAACACATACAGCAATTGACATACTTTTATTGCAAGACTTGCAATATTGAATTCAAAAGTTATTAATATTAAAAAAGTACAATATTTTGCAAGTGTTAAAATATTGTACATTCTTAATATTAATTATTTTTAAATTCAATATGTCATGTGACAGGAAAAAAAAAGAAATTGCCTACCGACCGACCCACTTCTAAAATTCTGGGTCGGGTTACAGGAAACAAACAATTGTTTAAGGACGGCCCTATATTCGCAGGTTTGACTGTAATTTAAGTGTTGAGCCTATAGTACTCCTCACTTACAGTTGCGTTGCCATCTTTACTTTAGGTACATACCCACACTGTAGCCACAAACTGTTCTTTACATGAATTAAATAAGTGTATATTTTTGTCACTATTCCACCAGTTCTAAATATTACGGGTGCCCGCTATACAGATATAATAATTTATTAATATTTATTTTACTGATAGTGATGCGCGGTGGTATCAAATGGGGCTTATAGGTTTTACCAGCAGTGTATATCTGCACTTCTCGCCATTCCATCAATGAACCCCTGGTCATGCTTCTAACAAGCAATATAGATCGTTATGAGGCAACAGGAGTGTGTTATTTGATCAGGACCTACACTGGTCACAAATCACATGTGCCCCATTTCTCTAGTCACATCCACATATGATCTTGCTTTTGAACGGACGTAACACCCACGTTTAATCAATCAATCAATCAATCCCCCACACAGGTGTGTTGATGTTGAACGGACGTAACACCCCCATTCAATCAATCAATCCTCCACACAGGTGTGTTGCAATCTCTATATGATATTGTTGTTGAACGGACGTACCACCCCCAATCAATCAAACAATCAATCAATCAATCCCCCACACAGGTGTGTTCCTATCTCTATATGATCTTGCTGCCACAAATAAAACATAGAGTAACGCACGGTAATAATAGGATAGGATCGTCCATGGGGCGTTGCATTTAGTCGCACGTGACGGCAACGTGTGCAGCCAAGCGTGTAAGTAGTCCCCGTATACAGATATGACGTACACCAGACTGGTTGGCGGCCAGAGTAGACGGGTTGTTGAACTCGGGAGTCTTCCGGTAGTACGTTGTGTGTGACGCAATACCGGAAGTCGGCACCGGAGAGCTCGTTGTAGTTGCAATCAATTAACATCCAGAAAGGTGAGTAAAACATATAGAAACAATACATTTGGCTATCTGGTTAGTCTACTGGCCCGTGAAGTGTTCAGCCAAGCGTGTAAATAGTCCTGTAGACAAATCTGACGTACGGCAGACTGGTTCGCGGCCATAGACGGGTTGTTGAACCCATAGTTTTCCGGTAGTATCTTGTGTGTGACGCAATATCGGAAGTCGGCGTCAGACAGCTCGACAGTCGGACACCAGATATGAATGACCTGGAAATCACCTGTACACGGACTTAGCCAAGACAATATATAGGCGTGTGTGTATTCACCTTGTCTGGCGTCTATTCCCTTCAATAACAATGCAGTGACATTATTCGCTAATACCATGTCCGATTGTATAAACTCGTATACCTTTCTAATATACAATATTTTGGCAGAATACCTGGATTGAAATCCTGCGGATATAATATGATCACGTGATTGAGCATTTGGATTTGATTGGCTGATATTAACTGCAATCTCGACACTGCAAATCGGTAGACCTTCATTGATCGCTAAGGCCATAAAGTTCTCTATAAGTATGACGTTTGTGTCATTGGCGGAGGGATACATTGAAGTGTCTGATCTCGCCAAAAACGACACCGTCCACGCTTGCGCGTACGTCGAGTCACTCGTATAGAGGCAGTCACCGTTGTAGGGTAATCCATACTTCGGACAAACTAGTGGGCGGCATTTTTTCTGAAATTAGAAGAGACCGAGACATAGCAGAGACATGAAGTAACGTTAACGTTGAATCTCGCAATACCCTAAGAGTGTATTTGGCGGATAATTGAATACACTCTTGAAATTTAGTTCAAAGCAAACAATAAGTTTTTAATAATAACACATTATAATGTATATCGCGTCTTTGAACAAATCCGGTGCTACCTAATTGTATTGGCAAAATGGTATTTTCGTTCCGATGCTCGGCAACAGATTTCTATTTTAAAATTACTCGCGAAACTATAATGTATGCAGTTTAGTCATATGACGAGTACCTGTATCCATGCGCGCGTTTTCACACACTTATAATATATACTAATATTAATTCGTTCCCACGAAATAACAATTCGTTCCCACGGGAACGAATTGTTAATTCGTGGGAACGAATTGTTAATTCGTGGGAACGAATTGTTATATCGTTGGAACGAATTGTTAATTCAAGGGAACGAATTGTCATTTCATGGGAACGAATTGTTAATTCAAGGGAACGAATCGAATTGATAATTCAAGGGAACGAATTGTTAATTCGAGGGAACGAATTGTTATTTCGTGGGAACGAATTAATAAAAAAAATCCATGTCCCCTGCGGTTCATAGCAAGTGTGCGAAAATGTACTGCAGTAAAACACGTATCTAAAGCATTTTTTTCATGAATATTCAGCTGTCGGACATGGACTATTATGTTGAACACTTATATATTTATATAGTAATTAAGTCACTTTAAGTGTAATGTGGATTCCGTCGAGGATACTGTTTAGTATCCCCTCGACGTAAGGCAAGAAGGAATATAGCGTTAGTCCATGTACGTACATGCGTGCGTTCGTACGTGCGTACATACGTTAATAATTCCAGCACACATTTTCTTGATGAATTTATTTCAAATGCTGGAATTATAAGGAATTAATGGCTTTTTGTGGAATTTATCGGGGATATAAACTTGGAAAAGTCGCGGGAATACTGGACGAGGCCTTAAACAATTACAATTTTCGAAAAAAAAATTTTTTTTTCGAAAATTGTAATTTTTTATCGCTTCGTCCAGTATTCCCGCGACTTTTTCAAGTGTATACCCCGATAAATTCCACGAAAAAGGCCATTCATTCCTATAGTAACACCCGCTTCACTGATTTTATAATATTTGGCCATAATGTGTGTCTAGGGATGGTGCTTTCTTTCGCATACGACCCACGTTCGACCGCCCAAGGTCAAGGTAACTGAGGACTTATGTTCACCTTATTTGTAAGGCAAAACTGTTACAGTTTGTTATTATTATTATTTTGTTACAGACAGAGAAATCGGGTTACAAGGCGGCAGGCGAGTGGATTAGCTCAGTCGTGATAGCGATGTCCTTGCTTCCATTGCCCGCCTATTGTACTCTTTAATGCACTACTGTAGGTTCCACGTTTTTGTGCCGACGAACTTTTGGCTATTAAGCACATTCAATCTAAAATATATTTAAATGTAAGTAGTTGTTCATCAATAACAAAAAAGTCACCCTCCCCCCCAAAATAATGATTTGATTAAATTCCATCAAATATTGATTTTATTGCGAAAAATTAATTTTTCTATGGGAATTTAACATGGGTGCTAAAAATAGATTTTTTTAAAAATATTTTTTTATTTGTGGACCGATTGTCAAAATATAACTTGTTTTCTTGATTACGTCATTTCCTCCCCCACCGCTTCCACATCTTTTTCCCCCATGTTAAATTCCCATAGGAAAATATTTTTTTCGCTATAAAATCAATATTTAATGGAATTTCATCAAAATATTTTTTTTGTAGAGGGTGACTTTGTTATTGATGAAAAAGTACTTACATTTAAATATTTTTTTAATTTAATGTGTTTAAGAGTTCGCCGGCAGCAAAACGTGGAACAGACAGTAGTTCGGTTGTTTGTAGTTGAGTAAAAACTTAACATAGCGCTTCCAGTTAAAAGGCAGTTTACCTTCACGGATACAAAATAGATTGACGGAATAAATGACTATTTTTCTTTCAATTATATCAACAGTACGTGATACAAATGTGACGCTACCACACTTTTTACCACGAACAAATGCTAGACTCGATTCAATACAGGTCACAGAGCAAGTATTACAGATATACTTTGAAACACTAAATGTTCGTAAAGCAACATGACCTTTTGACATGAGCCATGTTAAATCCCCATAGACATCTTCACGGAGTGAAGATGTCTATGGGGATTTAACATGGGGAAATTTTTTTGAATTTTAGAAATACTGGACCGATTTTTAAAATTTAACTTTTGTTTTCTTAGTTAGATCATATCTAAGTTATCTAGTCAGGTTTCGGAGTCAATTTCCAATTTTTTTCGTTTTTTGACTCCTCCCACACTTCCTTACCACTTTTCCCCCCATGAGATTTAACATGGGGAAATATGCGGCTTATATTTAAAGGTGGGAATTGTCTCGAACACCTTCCACAGCCATTACGATGCTGCAACATACCATATATACATCGAGTACTTCTGTCTGCGCGCATGTCTGTCGGACTTGATTGGCTGGCCCATCGAAGTTGAGGAGGTCCGTGAACTTTGGTCCTGAACCTCCGATGGTCACTGCCCCTATGCGTGGAATCACCGGACATACTTCGGGGACCGTCGACATATCGCCGTGTGTTTCATTATACAACTGGTAGCCAGTGCCACACAGCAAACAGTAAATGTTCTTGAACAGTACAAACTTGTGTTTCTCGATATCGTCATAGATAAATATCTGGTTCTGTTGTTCGCAGCGTCGCTCAAGAACGTTGTTGAACTGGGTATCGTTACGACAATTGGAAGCCAGTGATAAATTACAGTACGATACGTGCGTCGTTGTAATGTTCGCCACGAATACCGTCAGTACATTGGTGGTGGATAGATGTCGGAGAAGGAAATCGACAATAGCCAGGTCCGTGTGTTCTCCTTTCTCCAGGTACGGATTCAAGTCTCCGATATCGATGGCTAGGTACTCATAATCCGTGACTTCATAGCACAGGGCGCAATATTTGTTGCGGTAAACGTCACGGGTGGATGGCGACCAAACAGGGATCAGGTCTGGGAATGTGGAGTCCGGTTTCAGAATACATTTGTCGGAATATTCGTGATATTGTGCTGGGCCTACAAAAGAAAATAACACACCGATCCGGTTTCATAGACTGTTTTAGTTCTCAATAGTTGGATAATAATCCATGGTGTAGCACCTCGCAACGGCGTAAAACGCGGTTTCCTGAGTAATTCCCAAAAAGAGTTTGTGATATTTCTAAAAATATTAGTGGCATCTCGTCAGGAAAACCGGTGCCATTTTTCGATGGGAAACATTTTACGCCGGTGTTGAGTGCAATACCAGTGATTTGTGCCAGAAAGTTTACACCCATGATAGTTCAATGTTTAGTATAATTCTGTTTAATTCACTTCTTTTTTTTTTCGATTCGGCTCATATTTCAGGGTGGGAATTGGGTCGAACATTTTCCATACCCGGAATTTAATTCACTTATCCAAGCCACTTATTTATTCCATCATCGGTGACATAAACAAATCACCAGTAGCCGCTCTCATCAACATTGCAAAGTATACTTATCTAGCAAAGTATACTTTGAGGGAGTAATCATTTATTTTTCCTGCATTATTTCATATAGAACTAACCACTGCATATATTTGATGATTAAAAGTATGCAGAATTAATATACTGAATGTATTACATTATCACAGCCAAAATGGCTGTGATAATGTAATAAATTCAGTATAATAAAAATTAATAAATTTATCGTAAAATTGAACATTTCTCCCTCAAAGTATACTTTGCTGGAAAAGTATACTTTGAAATGTTGGTGAAATAGGCTATTTTCAATGTTGGTGAAATAGGCTATTAAAAATGTTGGTGAAATAGGCTACTGCCTGGTGACGTTGTTTCTAATTTAAATTATATACGGTACTACAGACGCTTCTGAGATCCGATTTTTTCATTCACCTGCTTTGCATGATACGGAAGCCCATTAGGACCACTTCACTTTTTTTTTAATTTCCATTTATTCAAGATCTTTTCTTAAATTTTCAAGAAAAGATCTTGAAAATTAAAAAAAAGATCTTGAAAATTCAAGAAAAAATCTCGAACATTCAAGAAAATATCTTGAAAATTCAAGAAAAGATCTCGAACATTTAAGAAAAGAACTTGAAAATTCAAGAAAATATCTAGAAACATCCATTATTAGAAACGATCTTAAAAATTCAAGAAAAGATCTTGAAAATTCGAGAAAAGAACTTGAAAATTCAAGAAAAACTCTCGAAATTTCAAGAAATTATCTTGAAAATTCAAGAAAAGATCTCGAAAATTCAAGAAAGGAACTTCAAAATTCAAGAAAAGATTTTGAAAATTCAAGAAAAGATATGGAATAAATGGAAATAAAAAAAAGTGAAGTGGCCCTAATGGGCTTCCTTAGCATGCAACGGGCATCTGGAATCGTTCGATTTGAAATGTCCGGGAAGACAGCTTACTAGCAATTTCTTGTTTAGTTGGTTTTCCGCTTACTTGTCCATGACTGAGCACCGGGAACTAGTATATCGGTCGTACTCATATTGCATCATTTCCTGTGTTGGTCGTTTCAGGTCATAGGTTTAACCTCACTAGATCATCAGATATTCATGCGCGGTGTAGTACGTTAAAGCATAAGCCAGATTTGTTATGCCATAGACACTATTTGCTTGCAGAAACCAGTCAATCTATGCACTAATTTACTTCACAGGCATGTTAATGTATCATTTAAGTCAGTTTCAAGTATATGTTTTGGGATTATTTTGTCGGACCATGTTTGTCATGTGAAGCGGTTTCAATTCCATCCGCTGACTTTTTGCGCCATCACCGGGATGGTCACAGGAGATTGAATTTATCTTTCTTAACAATAATTAAATCTATATTTTAATTAGTGAATATCCAGAGCAGAATGGCTGCAGGTTATGTGAAAATAGGTCTCACAACATCCATACGAAAAATGAAAGTAGCATAGAATAGCAAAATGTGTGGTTATTGGTTACTTTATATAGGAAAATCTTTGGTGGTGGTGGACCTAGGCGCCACCATGTTGGCTACAATACATTGGACGTTCACATTCATACGTCGCTATATATAACATTGACAGTAAAGGCAGCACTATGATACCACATTATTATTTAAAAATTCAAATGCTATTGGCATAGCCCGTCATATAGGTAGCGCCTATTTTCATATTAATTACCTACTCCATGGTTGGTCGAAGCAACCACATCCGGTAAAATGCGACCAAAATGACATAACTGAGGAAGTGACATGCACACTTCCTGTGTGTAATGTTACACTCCGAAAATAGTTCGTTGAACTACAGACGAGACGACCTAAGTAAATGACGTCACGACTCGATCATTCCTTATATATTGGTCGCTACGACAAATCGACCTCTGTCGAGTCCTTGGAGACGTCAGATACCTGTAGATTTTGTCATTATAACACAATACCAAGAAACTACGAACTATGTTTTTGGCGCCTATGGCGCCTACACTACCCCGCCTGCGTTAATCTTGCCCAGATTATCAATGTTCCGAACATATATTGGCAATGCCAACTCGCAATCAAGCGCATTGATTGTCTGAGCCCGAGCTGTAATACAGCCCGGGCTAAGCCAACCAAGCTGCTTGCTTTCAATAACATTAATCAACAATTTTGAACTAAATAAATTGATAAGATTAGCACAGGCGGACAGAGCACGCTGAAATTGTGACCGCTACGCCTCACTTTCCATCCACTAACCACAGATGGAAGACTAGGACCTGGGACCCGTCAATGGCTCATTTGTAAACCGTTACCACACCCTCCAATTTCCGTACACTATACAGTATAGGCTATACTGTATAGTGTACAGAAATGGGTGGGTTGGTAACGTTTTTCAAATCAGTCCTTTATTGGGTCCTAGGCCCTCCACCAGGTCCTGTCTTCCACATGTGCCACTAACGTGGATGAGACAAACGCCAACTTACCTACACATTTCGAGTAACTAACTACGATCACCCATTGTGAATCCACATACCTATACATTTGGTTACCATCCACATGTACGTAGTATTGGCTGTATGTATCGGCGCTCGTTGTCCGTGCACAACTTCGACAGAATCTGAGACACATTCAACAGCGTCTTGGAGTTCTGCAATATTCGCCGGTGACGGAGTCGCGATGTCATAACAGCAATCGTCTCGCGCCCAGCAGAACTCGGAGCAGAAACACGGCATACAGCAAGGGTATTCGTGGGACTGATACGTAGGCTCCGTTCTAGGGTCCGACGTGCAGAATTCCGTGTATGGGCAGAGCTGGGTAACGTCAGTAAAGTCAATGACGTCAGATCGGGTGTATGTGATTAGCAGACACGTTGTTATGAGCAACAGACCGTTATACTGTCCGGTTTGTTGTCGACTCTCCATTGTCTGTCGTGGTTTTTGGTTACCCTATAGATTAGGTGAAACGTTAAAGTGGAATAAAATATTTATTTTTTATTTTTTTTTAAATGATGGAAGTTGATCAGATGAAACGAATGCTGAAAATCGCATACAAAAATAACAAATACTTAAAAAAAAATACGTGGACTTTTAAACCGGACAAAAAGGCAGTCTGTGTATCCTTTATTGTATGGGTTTCATTGGTGTATATTTATGATGATAACGCCTGTTCAAGTTCGCAAAGCACCGCCGCATACCTTGGCATAGTCATATGTCTGATGTACAGTGGAACATCTCTAAACCGGACACCCGGGGACCTCTCAGGGTGTCAGGTTTAGAGAGGTTTCACTGTAGTTTGTTTATTACACAGCGAAGGAGCCCGTTTCACGAAACTTCGTACGACTAAAATGTTGATAAGTGCAAATTTAGGATCGTCTGGAAATTTAAATTCATGGATTTACATTTATTGAGCACAGGCTGCATATGCAGCCTATGTTCAATAAATGTAAATTCAATAATTGAATAATAAAAGAAAACATTGTTAATGTGAAATTTACAGACTATCATAATGTTGCACTTACGAACATTTTAGTCGTACGGAGTTTAGTGAAACGGCCCCCTGAATCCTAACATTTTACACCAATGTACATTTAGCAATTGTGGACAAGTTGACATATTGACATTTAAAAAGGCTTGAATTTTTCTGTATCCATAGTAACGAGACGCCAGCGCAACCCAAATATTCAAATGTTTTGTGCCATAGTGTAATAGAAAGTACATTTGTATAGTATATCGCCAGAAAATTCCACAGAACGTCGTCTGAGGCTAGTGATCAGTCATATTAAACGTTTCTATTATTTTAGATGTCATGGGTGCGTGTAGTAAACTGAACAGCGATTTGAAAGCGGTCGCTAAATGTTATTACGCAGAAAACGGCGTCGTCACAATGGCCAGAAACCAGTGCAGTGAGACAGTTTTGTGTGGATCCGGAGAAAACCACAACTGAAACCTTACCGTAGATGAAACATTTGAATAATACGTCATCGGTGTGCCGATCGCAGGTTAAATACCAGCGATCGGCACACCGATGACGTAATATTCAAATGTTACGTGCGTAAACGATGTTTAAACGGACCGGAAGTACTTGCGAACAGTGGAGGGAAACGACGTAAGATTGTCAACGTCAAACGAGTAGCGCCAATATTGGACTACGATGACAACGTAGATCGACGTACATTACGAAACGGTTCAGAGGACATTGACAGAACATTTGCAGATGAGTAAGGTATATGCCCGATGTCTTCCCAGATTACTGACTGATACAGATAGTGAATTATGAAGGTAGCATCAACAGTTCTCAACGTCAATCACGACAACGTGACGCTTCGACGTCAGTAACGTCGCGGGGTTGCGCTGAAAACCCATAAGCCCCGTTTTTCCAGTCGCAGCCGCATATGATTGATGAAGTAATTAAAAAATTAGCACGAGCAAATATATGTCAATACATTACCGCTGTTATTGTCAATTTCTTTATTTAAAACTACATAATTCCAGCACAAAAATATTTACACAATTCCCTAACATTTGATTGGTCCGTAGCAAGTCTCTGTCCAAAATTTATATCCCAGTAAACTCCATGCCGAACTACTTTCCGTAACCGTCAGGCGAAGTTAAAATAATTCTTAAGAAAACGGAAAATAAACACATTTTCTTAATTAATTTATTTAAAATGCTGGAATTATAAGGTATGAATGGCCTTTTTGTTGACTTTATCGGGGATATAAACTTGGAAAAGTCGCGGGAATACTGGACGAGGCCTTCCGGCCTTCGTCCAGTATTCCCGCGACTTTTCCAAGTTTATACCCCGATAAATTCCACAAAAAGGCCATTCATTCCTATATTGAATAGTGTGATTGAAGTCAAGAGGCTGGATTGTCTGTTGAAGCTCAGAAACGATGAAATCTCGGCAAGATTAAAGGGGCATATCAGGCCACACTCGTTTACTCAAAGTCCAATGGACTGATGATCTACTTTGAGTTAGAGAATATGTGAGTTAACGAGAGTTATTATGTAGGAAAGCATGTACTTGGGACCAAGAATGTATCAGTAGTTTGACTTAAGACAGTTTGAGGTAACGAGTGTAGACTGTATATGACGATCCTAGGACCGCTGTGTTGTTTCTGTTTTCACCCATGCATGTACATACATATGGGATTTCCTATCTTGTTGCGTTCAAATCTGATACTTTTGTCCCGATATCGGTGAAAATTGAAACAACCCAGCGGTCCTAGTATCGTCATAAATTTTCAATTAAACCACTTGATATTCTTGAAATCTTGATATTCCCTTTAACGCAGGCGGTTATGTATTTAGGGATGATAGGGTTAAGAAACAGTACTTGCGTAACTATAAGCGTCTCCGATTGTATTCCGCAGGTAAGGCAAGTTTTGTCACTGCATAAATAAAAACAATTGTCGACATTCAAATACAAGGCGAATTAACTATAGAATTGCAGAAGGAAATAATCACACATGTTAACCCTTACTATGCCGAATTATTTTTTTGTCGTCTGCCGGAAATATTTTAATTTCAATATTTCACGACAAAATCCTGTTTTGACAGCGCATGAGAATCGTCTCCACTGGAGACGATTCTCATGTGCTGTCAAAACAGGTTTTGTGTTAAGAAATTAAGGCAAACATGAAAAACAGCAGACGACATTTTCCGTCTCCAGCGTAGTAAGGGTTAAGCAAAAACCACACAGCCAGCTACAAGTCGTTCGACGATATGAGTGGCGATGTTATTTAATAATCACAACGAGTGATGTTCGACTGTGAATCCATAAATATTATGTTTTTCTAATAATGTTTTGCTTTGAATGGAGAAATGGGGATTATGACATTTTGTGAAAAATACAGACCCGGTCAATTAATTATTAAGAGAATAACATAGAAGTTATTCAGCTACCATTTTGAAATACCAGATTTATTTTCCGAGAGACCTGGAAATCCGATAAAGAAACGAGTGCTCCGCAATGGTAGTGGAATAAATTGTATATTACATACTCTAAGAAAAATATGAAATTTGCTCTTAAACCAGCTTATAACGTTGTCAACATCGACTATTTTGACGTTAGTGCATGAATTGTTTCTTCGCCGGAAATGGCGTCAAAACGTGACGTCAATTACGTCTCACGAACGTCTAGGAGGAAACAATTATTTCCTTCCAGAAAATAAACCCTACCAGAAGCATGGTAAATCAGGTAAAGGTAGAATTTAATATAATGAAATAACGGCTCATGTTCGGAAAAAAAAACACATCTATGTTACAAGACATGACACACACTGATTAATATTCACAACGGGCGTTGTTCGACTGTGAACATATATTTCTATTTCAAATATTAAAATATTTCATATACCTACATCATGTGCATTGTTTTGTATGACATAAATATTGTTTAAAGTAACCCATAAATAGTATATTTTCTAATAATGTATTTGAATGGAGAAATGGGTATGATGACATTTGCGACCAGTGCAGACCCAGAATGTCATTCATTCAATGAAATACCCGTCCTGTTTATCGTTTATATTAATAAACAGTGCAGCTCCTTATAAGGATATATGAGTGCTAACGGAAGAGGAGCTAAACTGGTCACAAGTGCCACAAACCCCAATTTTCTGCAAACAACGACGTGGCTGTTACTGGAAAAATGGGTATTATGTGTTTTACGACCAGTGTAGATCCATATCAGCCTGTGTACTGTACGCCATTCCAAAATGAAACACCCGTCATGTTTCTAACAAGCAAATTATTGGATTTACATTTATTGAGCATAGGCTGCATATGCAGCATATGCTCAATAAATGTAAATCCATCAATATATAAAGTTTATATAAAGTTCAACTGACATTTTGAAATCCAGGATTTATTTCCCGAGACATATGGAAATCCGACAATTGTCGGATTTGCAGATGTCAACGGAAATAATAGTGGAATACATTGTATATTACATACTCTTCGACAATGTGAAATTTGCTCTTAGACCAGCTTATAACGTTATACAAAATTGACAATTTTGACGTTAGCGTATGAATGGTTTCTTCGCCGGAAAATACGTCAAAACGTGATGTCAATTACGTCTATAAGGAAATATTTCCTTCAAGGAAATAAATACGGAATCACGGTAAATCACTGGTTAGCATGTAAAATAGATCATTATCAGCTACAGGAGTGTGTTATTTGATCAGGAGCTACACTGGTCACAAATGTCACAACCCCATTCCTTCACGCAAAGCAAAGCCACATATGAGAAAAGCCATGGGATTCTGAGCCTAAGAAAATGTGTGATTTTAATGTAACATATTTAGAGAAACTGTGATATTTTCTGTAAATGACGTCGAAAATTGACAAAAGTTTCTTACAAAATCCGGATTTCCTTTCTAAACATTTCGTCATCTTTCAACGTCATTCACGGAAAATATTGTTAATTTTGAAAATAACTTAGGTACAATATTACACTGCTTGTAATACATATATATATATATATATATATATATACTATACTACACTATAAACATGCTAACCGGTCACCCACATGCGATTTCATTATTATTTTGCTGAGTACTTATCTTAAAACATATACATGGAATGGACTTTTTTATTTCATGCAAATGACTTACAGAAATAGTTAATTTAATTGCATTTTATTGGTATGGGTCAAAATTAAAAGTCACACAATTGACCGTTGTCTAGTATCGAACACAACCACCCTTTGCATGTTTCACAGCAGTCGACGGACACGAGTGTATTATTTCCGGTATCCAAACATGTACGACGGAATTTCATATTTATTACATTTCCACGGCGGATATATATGCACATTTAGTCTAGTTTTTAAGTTATAATCAATGAATTGTATTGTGCGCATACATATTTACATTCATAATGACGCGTTTCCCGCTTGTGACGTCAAACGTGACGTCATGTAAAATCTTGAAAACTTAAAAAATTTGCATGGTAGCTTCCAATCAACACGCGCGCAATTACGGGTGTTCTCTTCACTGTTTATTATTTGTAAGGAGTTGATTACGGGTCTTTTCTCACAGCGAAACCCGTGCAAATAACTCGCAAGAGTGCAATAAAGAATGGTTACACATTTCTTAATTTTAAAGGAATAAAACCATGGGCTGTTTGTTGCCTTTACTGCAGTAGAATTCCAGCACAAAAATATTTACACAATTCTCTAACATTTGATTATATCCCAGTAAACTCCCACGCCGAACTACTTTCCGTAACCGTGAAGCGCAGTTAAAATAATTCTTAAGAAAACGGAAAATAAACACATTTTCTCGATGAATTTATTTCAAATGCTGGAATTATAAGGAATGAATGGCCTTTTTGTGGAATTTATGGGGGATATAAACTTCGTCCAGTATTCCCGCGACTTTTCCAAGTTTATATCCTGATAAATTCCACAAAAAGGCCATTCATTCCTATAATGTAAAACAGTTGGTATGTTTAACCCTTCCTACGCTGTTGACGGAAATTGCCATCTGCTGTTTTTCATTTTTGCTTTAATTTTTAACAAAAAGCTGGTTTTGACAGCACATGAGAATCGTCTTCAATGTCAAAACCAGGTTTTTGTCGAGAAATATTGAAAATAAAACATTTCCAGCATACGACAACATTTAATTCAGCGTAGTAAGGGTTAAATGACAACTTACAAACTTTAAACAGACCGACTGTTTTTCATATTACAGTAAACGCAACTGCCCATAGTTGTATTACTTATATTTACACTGCATTTTCGGATAGTTTTAAAGATGTAAATAATCAAATACGGCGTTAAAATTCGGAATCTTATTTTTAACGACATTGTGTCGCAATTCATGGAACAGCGACGTCAAACAAACCATAACTATGAGTTATATAAAATACATAACAACGGCACGCGACGTCACGTGTGGCTAATGTAATGTACTGGGATATAAACGCAATACGTTGAATGGGCGTTTCCATTATACGGTGTAAATATTTATGTTTATATACCAGTAGAACGTCAGAGAAATACCAAATTGCCATGGAAACAATAAACTCGCCTCTAAAAATAGTCCATTATACGGTGTAAATATTTATGTTTATATACCAGTAGAACGTCAGAGAAATACCAAATTGCCATGGAAACAATAAACTCGCCTCTAAAAATAGTCCATTATACGGTGTAAATATTTATGTTTATATACCAGTAGAACGTCAGAAAAATAAAAAATTGCCATGGAAACAATAAACTCGCCTCTAAAAATAGACCTTTATATGCACATTTTAGACTTTAAGCTAGTTTCTGAGTATACATGTAATTAGATTGCTTAGCAATTTTACCACCATTGACACTCTTTATCTATGCACCTGTGCCTTCAACCGGTGTAGTTTTACTTTTTTGAAGTTTATCCGCGGATAAATTCTCAGAGTATGCCATTTATTCCTACAGCGAACAGATAATATGAAACGGAGATGTGAACTGACATGGTCCATACAGGGAGACAACCGGCATTTGCCGCCATAGCGCCCACCCAAGCGTATACATAATCCTGTAGACAGATCTGACGAACGGCAGACTGGTTCGCGGCCAGAGTAGACGGGTTGTTGAACTCGTAGTCTTCCGGTAGTACCTTGTGCGTGACGCAATACCGGAAGTCAGTGTATGACAGTTCAATAGTGGGACACCAGATTCGAATGACCTTGAAATCTCCGACACACTGCCACGTCTCCGACGAGTTCCATTTCTGAGCGTATTGGAATGTTCTGGCGTCTATTCCCTTCATTAACACGCCTGTGATGTTGTATCCTAAGGTCAGCCGAGTCGACACGAACGCATGCACATTTCTTACGTTTCTGAAGTGAGAGTTATGTCTGTTGACAAATCCAAACGAAAGAATATATTCGCGTAAGTGCAATGCCAGAACGGATTGGTTTTGAAGAATTCCAGTTTCGATACTGCAAAAATATACGCTCTCGTAGTACTTCTGAAGAAATGGTCCCTCCAACATGACGTTACGGACGAGTTCGTCTACGGGATAGAGTGTCGTATTTACCATCACCTGGAATGATACTGTCAGAGGGGTTTCGAAACCTCGCGTGTAGTAACAGACTCCCTCAAAGGCAAGTGCTAATTCCGGACATACCAGTGGTCGGCATTTTCTCTGAAATTACATTATAATTATGTATATACAGGGCTCCATCATTTCTGAAGCAATTGGGTATTTCAAAATTTTAATTGTGTAACATAGAATTACACTACTGTTTACAGATCAACAGACAGCAATTATTGAATAGTTTGCTTCTAAATGAAAACACATCTTAGTATTTCCTTATGATGGTATGAACTACCAAGATGTGTTTTCATGGAAAAATAAGAACATTGCTATATGTGTGGTCTGTTTATTGCTTTCTGTAGCATGATAAAGATACCACAAAGATTGCATTGCTTTTTGATACTCACTACTTTTGGTAATTTTAATTGGGTATTTACGCAAATACGCACCTTATCTGGAGCCCTGTATATACATAATGTATAAATAGAGAATAGTAGGTTAGTGCCGTGAATGGGAAAAATATCTGGCAAGGCTCAGGAAACGGGATGGGCGAGGCTCTGCCGAGCACATCCCGTTTCCGTGCCGCGCCAGATATGTTTTCCCATTCACGGCACTAACCTACTATTCTATTTATCCCGTCAACACCTTCAAATGGCTGTAAAATTGTATTGACTGGATATCAAAAATGTTTCACGGCACCGTGTTTCACGGCACATACGCACTGTGTTGACGGGATAAAATACATAATGTATAAATTACATAATAATTTGGTTTGGCATACGTAGTCATTTTCGCTATACATGTACACAGCAAATTGTGCCACATATGCAATTCATATATAAAATACATACTCTATTCATATGTAAAACATATGAAAAACATATGAATTGCATATGAAATTCATATGGAAAGAGCAGATATGAAATTCATATGATGTTCATATGAATTTCATGTTCATATGAATTTAATATGAATCGCATATGAATATTTCAAATGTAATTCATATGAAAAACATATGAAATTCATATGCGGCACATTTTGTAGTGTACCATATGTGTACATATCTCCAGTATCATATACATGCTTATTATATATACATGTATATACAATTGAACGCAAGCCGTCAATATTTTTCAATACTGACGTCTCGTGAGTTCATGTTGGTCAGTTTCACCTCGCAAAATAGTTCCTTCTAAATCATTACTTATCTGTTTATTTTCTGTTGTATATTTTGTAGGCACATACACATTGCGAGAGATGCACGCATATCACAAAAATGTTATTTGATTTGTATGTGGATATATAGAGAATAGTAGGTTAGTGCCGTGAATTGGAAAAAATATCTGACAAGGCTCAGGAAACGGGATGGGCGAGGCTCTGCCGAGTCCATCCCGTTTCCGAGCCGCGCCAGATATGTTTTCCCATTCACGGCACTAACCTACTATTCTATTTATCCCGTCAACATCTACAAATGGCTGTAAAATGCAAAAATAGTATTGACTGGGTATCAAAAATGTTTCACGGCACCGTGTTTCACGGACCATGTTTCACAGCACCGTGTTTCACGGACCGTGTTTCACGGCACATACGCACTGTGTTGACGGGATAAATGTCACTCGTTCCGTAAAGTCGCGCAATTTCGCACGCTGCGGAACTCGTGCATATATCCACATATAAATCACATAACCTACAAATAGTGTATATACATCAGGCGCGGATCCAGGATTTGGGGTGAGGGGGGGGGGGGGGGGCTGTGGGGGGGAGGAGGGGCGTAACTATTTTGCAATACTTGACTATATTATCGAACGAGCTATGCTCGTTCGATAATATAGTCAAGTATTGCAAAATAGTCGATCGAGCAGAGCTCGGGATAGCGCTAGGGGGCTCCGGGGGCATTTCCCCCGGACATTTTGGAAATCTACATCGCATTTCCTGCGTTCTGGCGGATTTTGGAGCAAAAATGTTGACACTGTCACAGTATGTTTAGACATGATTTATGATTGAAAACGTTTACATTTTGAAACAATAAGAAAACGACCGAAAAATGCATGGAATACATGGCACTTGGCATGAAACGTTTATCTCGGGTGATAATGACTGTTCGTGATCGCATATCACACAACTATGGTTCAGAATGATCAAATGCCTGATTTACAGTGAAACCTCTCTAAACCGGACACTAAGAAAACATCAGTGGTCTTATTTTTTATGAGTTTCTTGGTCATTTATCTCGGGTGATAATGACTGTTCGTGATCGCATATTACATAACTATGGCTCATAATGATCAAATTCCTGATTTACAGTGAAACCTCTCTAAATCGGACACCCTGGGGATATCCCAGGGTGTCAGGTTTAGAGAGATTTCACTGTATACACATGGTGTACCTACCATATATACATCGAATATTTCTGTTTCGCGACACGTCTGTTCGACACGGTTGATTCGTCCACTGAGTGCGTCTATATTTATATACGGACGCTGGCGATATTCACCCCATTGCCCTCCTGTTAAATGTAGTAGCGAAGTCACAGGGTGACAGCGTTCGTACAACTCGTGCATCGGCCATGTATTGT
This sequence comes from Conchocele bisecta, assembly GCA_029237695.1. Classification (NCBI taxonomy): domain Eukaryota; kingdom Metazoa; phylum Mollusca; class Bivalvia; order Lucinida; family Thyasiridae; genus Conchocele; species Conchocele bisecta. The sequence goes on from CM055280.1 coordinate 67,675,383, forward strand.
TAAACGGCTGATACTCAATATTGCAAAAGAAACAGTAAACATTTTTATAGTAAGTCTTTCTATTCACCCAAACTCTGATAAATACACGGTACCGGTATTTGATTGTTCACACTTGTGTTTAATGGTGTCACTGTACCATACGCTTGGTGAATCTTGACTGCAGTTGCTAACCAATGTCAGATTACAGTAGGACACACGTGTTCCGGTGTTATTGATAGTGTACATGTCTGTCGATGATATCCGAATAGCATTGTGTGTTGTTTTCATAAGGTAATCTATAACTTCCAGACTTGCGTTTTCACCTTCTTCGCGGTATCCGTTAAAATCGCTGATGTCGAACGGAAGATACTGGTAGTCTGTGACGTCATAGCACTTGGCGCAGTGTTTGTTTCGGTAGAGGTCGCGTGTGGAGGGGGACCACACGGGGACAAGGTCAGTGAAACTGGAGTTTGGTGTCAGCGTACATCTCTCTGAGTATTCACCTGGTTCTGGCGGTCATACAACAGAATTACATCTATACGTGGCTGTGACTGGATAAATGGGATTTGTGACCAGTGTAGCTCCTGATCAAATCGCACACTGTATCCTGATAACGATCAATGTTGCTTTTTAGAAGCAGGCAGGGGCGTAGACAGGGACAAATTTCTGATACGCACACATATCAAATGGTAGAACAGTGGGTGAGCACGGCTCACTCGTCGACCTAGCGAAGTGAGGGAGAGTGCTAGGGGGTCCGGGGGCATGCCCCCCCCCCCCCGGATTTATTTTGAAACGGAGATCCTATCTAACGCGTTTTCCTGCATTATTTACGGCACCATTTGTTTGTAATCGACATGTACGTTTGATACAAAATGCGTTCTGTTCCAGACTCAATAGCAATCCCCCCACCACCCCCAAGATTTTATTGCATATTTAGAAAAATAAGCCTTTTTTTTAATTATTTTATTTTTTTCTCGTACGCACGTGCGTACGTGCGTATGCCTGGCTACGCCACTGGCAGGTGTTTCATTGATGGAATAGCGAACAGTGCAGATCCTGGTCAGACTGTGCGGATGCACAGACTGATCTGGATCTACACTCGTCGCAAACCCATAAGCCCCATGTCTCCAGTCACAGTCACGTATGAAAGTCAATGTAAAAAATAATCATATTCAGCGCGTAAACTGTGAAAAAGGGGCACAGTAAGTGCGTGCAACAATAGTTTTAATGTTACTTAACAATGTCATCATCATAAAAAGGTGAATAACAGTAAAGACATAAATTATTTTGATTTTCAAAGTTTGGTTGAATAATGGTAATGCATGTACTCAGTAATGGTATCTGATCAAATGTTAGTAAAATAGGAAAGAATGGCCTTTTTGTGGAATTTATCGGAAAAGTCGGAAAAGTCGCGGGAATACTGGACGAAGGCCGGAAGGCCTCGTCCAGTATTCCTGCGACTTTTCCAAGTTTATATCCCCGATAAATTCCACAAAAATGCCATTCATTCCTTATAATTCCAACATTTGAAATAAATTCATCAAGAAAATGTGTTTATTTTCCGTTTTCTTAAGAATTATTTTAACTGCGCCTCACGGTTACGGAAAGTAGTTCGGCGTGGGTGTTTACTGGGATATACATTTTGGACAGAGACTTGCTATGGGCCGATCAAATGTTAGGGAATTGTGTAAATATTTTTGTGCTGGAATTATTGTTATATAAAATACATGGCGCCACCACCTTTGGGAATATCACCAACAAAATCGGCCATGGTGCCAATGTCACGGTACGTAACTTACTGTGGGGATGAAGTGTGTAGTGTGTATTCGTGCTCGGCTCGGCTAGCTCAGTCGGTTAGAGCGATGGTATGGTAAACCAGAGGTCCAAGGTTAGAACCCCGGGCCGGTGGACATTTTTCTCGCATTTGGCACCCAACGAGGGACCGTGACTGATAAATACCGCCCAAAATGTACCGAATATATGGAATTCAGAGACGAATTAGATTACAAAATGTATATAATTTGGGGACGAATTTCAATTTGGCGGGCAAGTATGTCACGATATGTAACTCACTGGGGAGGAAGTGTGTATTCGTGCCCGGCTAGCTCAGTCGGTTAGAGCGATTGTACGGTAAACCAAAGGTCCCGTGTTCGAGCCTCGGGTCGGGTATGCATATTTCTCGCCCTGTGACACCATGCTAAAATAGGCTGGGGAACACTCAAATGTAAAGGTTAGAGGATTCATATGGCGCGAAATCGCCTAGGGCGTTCGCAAAAGTAGTCTGGTATAAAACAAATAGTGGGGGTGTTTTGAGGTCACATACACAGTTTGTTTGTAAATATTGATCCATTACTACCCAGTTTCACCTAAGGAACGTTTTGGGGTGCTTTTAACACCAGTTTTCAGCATATTTGTAGCATTTACAAGAAAATAATAAACCTGTTGGTCATGTGATGAACGGTCGCAAACTATTTAAATGTGTATTCCTGCGCCGGTAGTAAAGGAGTGCATTAGAAATAGGTTAACAACATTGTAATTTTGAAATTTGCGGCGTATATCAGAAAATGATAGGTCGGAAAACATGTTTAATGGCTCCGCTAACGCGTCGCCATTAATTAAACATATTTTCCGACCTATCATTTTCTGATATACGCCGCAAACTTGAAATTAAAATACATTTAACCCTATATTACAATAACAGTTAATCCTATATTACAATACAGTTAACCTTATAGTATAGGGTAGCACCATATAAGTAGCAATGAAAGACACCGCCGTGGCCGAAGGGTAATACCGGTGGAATGCCACGCTGGCGACCCGGGTTAAGTTCTCGAGCAGTAGCCTATTTCACCAACATTGCATAGTATACTTTGAGGGAGTAATCATTTTGTTCCCGAAATGCATTATTTCATATAGAACTTACGACTGTATGTATTTGATGAATAAAAGTATGCACAATTATTATACTGAATTTATTACATTAGCACAGCCTGTGATAATGTAATACATTCAGTATTATAAAAATTAATAAATTTATCCTTAAATAGAAAATTTCTCCCTCAAAGTATACTTTGCTAGAAAAGTATACTTTGCAATGTTGGTGAAATAGGCTACAGGGCGTCAGTATTTCTGTGATGCATTGTATTTCCTGCTCTACTAGTCTTTTCGGATGGGGACCTTAACAGGCGTTAACCCTTTGAACCCGAAAGCCCGTTATATCGGTTTATGCAAACAGTGCAGATCCAGATGAGCCGGCTCGTAACGAGCCGTCTCATCAGGATCTGCACTGTTTGGAAGTAATTTTCATGTTTTTGAGAACAACAAATACCCCCTTTGATAAATGGAATAGTCTGAAAATCATTTTGCGATGATTGTATTGGTTGCAAAATTAACATATCGCAGCCCATTCAGTTACTTAGGGGTGAAAGGGTTAAATCCAATCATTTACATATACATTAGTAATACACTTACAATAAAAACGTTCAGCACTGAAAGACTGTCTGATTATCGTGAAATAATGCGCTCGTGATTCGGTCTTATTTAGTTTAATTACAGTGGAACCTCTCTAAACCGGACACAGAGACTGCATCTGTAGTCTAAGTTTATTAAATTCACTTTCTGTTCTTAATTGCAAAATACACAGGCATGTCTTGGACGGCTCGTATTCTAGATTTACAATGGAACCTCTCTAATTATTAGAAAAGAAATGAAAATGACAGATTGTGTGAGCTGTGTACAAGGTGCATGATCACGTGGTTACAACAACAACAACAATGGCTGAAACTGTTGAAAGCTGAAAGCGCGCCCATTCCAAAGTAAGTATAATTTGATAGTTTTCTTAATAGGCAACGGATTGTGATGAAATATTGCGCAGCAAACGCGTCTTCATGGTGTGCATTTGGTGGTCCCAGGAGCTTGGCACATACTTATGTCGTTTTTGCGAAGAATCGAGTTGCGTGTCGCAAAAACGACAACAGTTTGGGCCAACGTACCGAAACCACCAAAATGCAGCTTAACAAGACGCATTTGATGCGCCATATTTCATCAAAATCCGTTACATAATAAGGACAAGGTAAAAGAATACGTACTTTGAATCGGAGGACTTCTGGAAGTGTCAGTACTTGTTGTTGTTTTAACCACGTGATAATACACCTTGGTGTAGTCGCAGATCATAATTATGCGCATACAGAGAGCATAACATGCTGGTGTATTGTGATCAAGTTTAATCAGTCAATGCTAGGAAACGTGTAGGAATTCCGAGGCTTGCCGAGGAATTCCTACAGATTCCGAGCCTTGTCTATGCAGAGTATAAAATACGCTAGCAATTTCACATTAAATTAATTAAGGAATAAAACCATGGGTTGTTGTGTTTACTGTAGTAGAAAAAACACTTGGTCTGTTTAAACCGCGTGGAGTTTTTTCTTACCACAGTAAACGCAACTGCCCATGGTTGTATTACTTATATTGGTATTGCATGTTCTGATATTGCACGTCCCAATTATGGCGTTAACATTACGAATCATCTAGCGTTACGTCATTTTGTCGCGATTAATGGAACTGTGACGTTTAGTTGCCGATAACTTGTGTGCCGTCATTGACAACGTCGCGGAAATTAATGATGCCAAACAAAGTTCATGTTGGGCAAATGCTAGGCTGACGCTAGGATTTTAAAATTAGAAGCCAGAATTGACTCATAACACTGAAAAAAGACAATAGTATTTTACAAACGATCCTATATATTTGTAAAAGACATAGTACTTTTCAAATAATTTCTGAAATGTTTAGTAGCCAAATTGTCCATTTCTGAAATATTAGTAGCCAACTTGCTGTTTTATTAGCGACATGGCTACTGCGGTTACCAGGGGGCCGTTTCACTAAACTTCGTACAACTAAAATATTCGTAAGTGCAAATTTAACATCGTCTGGAAATTTCAATTGATGGATTTACATTTATTGAGCATAGGCTGAATATGCAGCCTATGCTCAATCAATGTAAATCCAATAATTGTTTGCAAGAATACACTGTTAATGTGACCTTTACAGACTATCATAATATTGCACTTACGAACATTTTAGTCGTACGAAGTTTAGTGAAACGGGCCCCGGTAGCGCCAGCATAGCCAATGTAATGTATTGGGATAAAAACGCAATTCGTTGAATGGGCGTTTCCATTATGAAATTAGGCCATACCATCTCTTGTCTATGCTAAGCGTCCACCCAGTTGACCAAAAAGTTAAATTTATGTTAAAAAATCCTTTGGAGAGTGCAAAGGGTTGATGAAGTTTTAAGCATAGATTTAAATTTCCGCCAGCAATATTTAGGAACAAAAGAAAAAGAAAATACCCTGATTAAACGTATTAAGTTGACACTCATGAACGGATTTAATACTTGGACAAGTCCCCCAATCAGTTTTCATATTACTTCACCAGTAAATAGTGTAAAACAACATACACAATGTGTTTTTTTCACAGAACCACTTTCAAAACCTACCCGCACGCGGACGCTTAACAGAGAAAGAACCTTATGGAAGGTGTAAATATATGTGAGTAACAACTCTTGAAATTGAAAGCAAGAGAAAATAACTACTGACCGACACACTTGCTGATCATCCACACATACATTACGTCTACGCTGTGTACACCGACCCATCGCCCATCTTCAAATTTGAAGGACTCAGGCACACATTCAACCGCGTCTTGAAGCTCAGCAACGTTCTCCGGTGGCGGTATCTGTACATCGAAGCAGCAATCATCTCTCGTCCAGCAGAACTCGGAGCAGGAGCAAGGCATACAGCAGGAGACGCTAATTTTGTCTACCTTTCTCGGTTCAGACGTGCAGAAATGTGAATACGGACAGAGCTGAGTGTAGTCCGTCAGATCAACAACATCTGGACGAATTCGCACAGTTACTAGGCTCAGTGCCGTGAGCCAGAGATAGACCATCAGTTCCTGGCGTGTCTCCATTATTTGTTAACAGTGTTTTACCCTAAATAACTGGAATGTACTATTTAGAGGTTAATACGTGGCTTGTTTGATATCGGCCTAGGTATCGGCCCGAGGTAACTTGGTCTCAGGCTGATACCAAGTTACCGAGGGACAATACCTAGGCCGATATCAAACGAGATACGTGTTAACGCCTTTATTACTTAGATTACTTAGCTATCAATTTCAATATCAATCATCCGGCAGTTGTGATAATCCTATATTAAAATATATACCGTTAGCCATGATTGAATGATGAAATACAGAGCCTACAATTTAAATTCCCGGCATCTGTAAAAATTTACGCAGCCGATAAAGTAAACATACGCAATGCGTATGCCCAAATGAACTGGTTTAATACGCGCGCGAGACATGGTATCGGACTGGAAACGGCGGTATCAGACGAGTAACGATGGTATCAGACTAGAAATGGCAGTATCAGACTAGAAGTTTCAGCATAAGACTGGAAAACACGCCGTATCAGCATGGATGTTATTGCTGTAGGCAAATACAGGCAATTTCTAGACAAAAATCTAAGTAATAAGATATGTTAATTTCCCGACCAAACTAATCGTCACAAAGTGGTTTTCGTATCATAGTCGTGTAGTCATTTTGCGAACCTAGACATCGTGTTTCCTATAACCTGTTTTTCTTGATTCATACCCCGACAGACATATGCAGAACATTTAGCTTTGTTGCCCAAGTAAGTTCATTTATGAAAAGGAGGTACTTTCTTTAAAAAAATATGAAATTTATTTTCAAAAAGTGGAGATCCAGATGAGCCGGCTCGTGACAAGCCGGCTCATCTGGATCTACACTGTTTGCAAACACCGTTATAGAGGTATGTAGTGTTGAAAGAGTTAAAGGTATACATACTCAATAGGCATCAAGTGTTCTTTATAGGAATTAAATAAGTGTATAATTGTGTCACTATTCCACCAGTTCTAAAAATTACGAGTGCCCGCTATACAGATGTAATCATTTTGTAATATTTATTTTACTGATATGCAAATGAGGCATGACATTTTTTTTACTATTTCTTCTAATTAAATGCGTCACCTGGAAAAATAATATTTTCGACAGCTTATAAAATATGATCATTGAACATCAAAAAATAAATACAAAGAATAAATAATAATTTCCGTTAACATTTTAAGGAAATACGGTTATCGCCCTTGATATCAGCGTGGAAATTTACGTCTGATATAAAATATATAATTATGCCAATCAATACGTGGGTTAATGGTGAATTAATGTTTATTTTTCCAGAAAATGTCCCAGATGATGTCTCTGATATAAAGAATAGTTTGTGCCTGCTTGGTGGGCATGTACCTTTAAAATCGTGTCGGTTGTAGTCGCTAGCTTCCAGTCTATTGTGTGTATTTCTAGTTGTTATCGGGCGATTGTGAAACAATCTGAAATAGAAGTCATTACATACCATATAGTATACAGGGCTCCAGATAAGGAATTAATAATTGAGTATTTTCACTCCATCATATCTGAAGCAATTGGGTATTTCAATATTTTAATTGGGTAAAATGAAATCACACTACTGTTTAAACATCAATAGACAGCAATTATTGAATAGTTTGCTTCGAAATGAAAACATGTCTTGGCATTTCATTAGAATGGTCTCCTTGGAGTGAATTCTAATGAAATACAAAGATGTGTTTTCATGGAAAATAAGAAAAATATTCTATATTTGTGGTCTGTTTATTGTTTCCTGTAGCATGATAAAGGTTCCACACATTTGTTATTGCTTTTTGATACTCGCTACTTCTGATTTCAATTCTGATGAAAGTAATAGATGAAGTTATAGTTCGCCCTAATTGCTAAGCCAATCGCTGGTCAGCATTGTGTTCCACTTATGTCACATACTGCAACGTTTAACCCCAATAAGTTATATTACCAGATTTAACTGTTCGACATGGAAAATGAAACTCGATACTCGGATGAGGCATTGCATGGTACAATTGCCTGAACTATACGTATGCTATTGTTCACATTTTGGATTTTTCAGGAACTAAATGCTGCGGTCGCTAGCGCTACCTGGCATTTAATTCCTTCAAAATCGAATAACTTATACATATTCAGGGATTCCGCTGGGGAAAATAAAAAAAATCGCCACATCAAAAAAAAAATAAAATAATTTCTTCTTCTTTTTTTCGAAAATTGTAATTTTTTATCGCCAATTGTTTATTTGTATCGCCAAGTGCGAAAGTGGCGATCGCCAGCGGATTTCCCTGCATATTTTACAAAAATACATATTAGTGTCAATTATGTGCAAGCAAACATGAGCCAAGCTGATATTTTCAAGAGTGAGCCTTTCGTAAATAACCGATTATATTTTGAAGACACAGTAAATTTCAAATCTCACCGGAAGTATATATTTTGACCACCATTTAAACCGTCTCATCCAGGCGGTTAGAATGAGTGGTTACATAGTGAGAAACACAGGAAACTATTTCAACATTTACTACTTGCCCACCACATGGTGTTACACATAATTATGTGATTCGCCAACTGCTCATATAACTTTACCTTAAATTCATCATAATTTTACACTTGCCATACTGACATACCTCTTCTACACCAACGATTTGACAAGTGTTTGAGTGAAGCCGATTATATTGTGAGTATAATTCCAATTGAAACACAATTCCAATAATATTCTGCGAAATCCAATATAAGTTCTGATACATGTACAAGTACTGATATTACATGATACTAGGAGATGGTGTTGGGCGTTGGCTTGCATAATACAAATACATTTCAAACATAATTTCGTTTTCTCAGACGCGACGCACATTGGGAAACGGCCATTGTGACGGTGTTGCATGAGACACGTCGTGGGATTTTGTACCATCGGACATCTGCGTGATTTCATGAAATACATTTACATAATTTACAATATTTTCCGTAAATAGCGTCAAAAGTTGACAAATATTTCGGAGTACATGCGGAATTATATTCCGCATGTACTGTGACATTTGTGTCAACTTCTAAAGTCATTTACGGAAAACATTTTCTGTACATATATTTCATGAAATAACGCAGATGTCCGTCCGTAGGTACAAAATCGCATGACTTGTCTAATATGTTGGAGCACGTCTGCTGGTAGCTGCACGTGATCCGTTTTTGCGAAGAATCGATTTCCGTGTCTCCGACGCGGAAATCGATTCTTTGCAAAAACGATATAAGTCTGTGCCAAACTCCCTGGACCACCAAATGCATCTCATGAAGACGCGTTTGCTGCGCCATTGTTCATCAAAATCCTTTGCATATTAAGGAAAATATCAAATAATACTTACTTTGGAGTGGGACGACGTTGTTGTTGTTGTAATCACGTGATCATGCACCTTGATAACGGTAACTTGATACGGTATTGCTCACATATGTGGCTGTGACTGGGAAAATGGAGTTTATGGGATCTGTGAGCAACGTTAGCACCGGTAGCCGATTTCACCAACGACACACACATGATTTACTATTCTGTTCATCCATGGGGATTTGGTGGATGGCAGGTGGGTAATTTAGATGCGATGGGTAATTTAACAATCGGGATCCTTATCGTGAACAGAGACCTGTAGCCTATTTCACCAACGCGAGGGCGTGTCCGGCGTGTCGAGTTTAGATTTTAACCATTTGTTTTCATGGAAAGATCTGATTATTTCCTTATTTCTCACACAAAGTGTATGTTGTTACCACTCAGTTGAACCGTCTCGTCGAGACGGTTCAACTGAGTGGTAACAACATATACTTTTGATGAGAAATAAGAAAAAATGCAGATCTTTCCCCCGCACGTTATTGCTCACATATGTGGCTGTGACTGGGAAAATGGAGTTTATGGGATCTGTGAGCAATGTAGCACCTGCAGCCGATTTCACCAACATTGCAAAGTATACTTTTCTAGCAAAGCATACTTTGAGGGAGTAATCATTTACTGCACGGTAACTGCGATCAGTAATGCGGGCTTCGATACCCGAAATGATGACGCTTCACACGTTCGTATTCGCACGTCAAAGGAATTCTTCCATATGGACATATCGAAATACACGTATGAAGGAACGGTAAGGAAAATAATTACAGTCTGTTCCACGTTTTTTTTTGGTCCGACGAACAGTTGGCTATAAACCATTCGAACAGGAAAGAATGCTATAGCGGTTTATTCAAACAGTGCCGATCCAAATGAGCCGTCTCGTAACGAGCCGTCTCATCAGGATCTGCACTTTTTGAAAGTAATTTCCATATTTTTTTTTAGAACGAAAAATACCCCATTTTCATAAATGGACTTGTCTGAAAACCATTTTGTGACGGTATGATTGGTTGCAAAATTAACAAATCAAAATCCATTATATATACTTAGGGGGGACAGTGTTAAACACATTAAGGACTGAACTTATATAATATGACATTTTGTTCAAATGTAGTAGCATCATATCTACATAGAGAATAGTAGGTTAGTGCCGTGAATTGGAAAAAATATCCGGCAAGGCTCAAGAATTTCTTTATTTCTCATCAGAAGTATATGTTGTGACCACTCATTTGAACCGTCTCGCCGAGACGGTTCAAATGAGTGGTCACAACATATACTTTGGTTGAGAAATAAGGAAAATAGATACAGAATAGTAGGTTAGTGCCGTGAATGGGAACAAATATCTGGCAAGGCTCAGGAAACGGGATGGGCGAGGCTCTGCCGAGCACATCCCGTTTCCGTGCCGCGCCAGATATTTTTTCCCATTCACGGCACTAACCTACTATTCTATTTATCCCGTCAACACCTACAAATGGCTGTAAAATGCAAAAATAGTATTGACTGGATATCAAAAATGTTTCACGGCACCGTGTTTCACGGCACATACGCACTGTGTTGACGGGATAAATGTGATTACATATCTATATAAAGTATATGTGACCCTGTTCTTCTTAGTGCACAGAGCATTGCGTTGCTATCACCGCCACTTTAGTTTGTAAATGATATCGGACAGTTGCATCACTTGGAGCGTTTGACACATACAGCAAATAATATATACAACGACAACGTAACTATTATTTCAGCTGACTACACAAAAGCTATGTATCTGAGCTTTTCTACCAGCACTCACAAAATATACAATGGCCACTTTTTAAATGCGTAAAATATCAAACTGATGCTCAGTCTATTATTAGAAGTACATCTGCCACAAACAAAGCCTTTTGTACTCGCATAGTAGTCAAGTAGACACTACTGTCTGTTTCACGAAACCTGCCCAAATCTTACGGCCATATAAACAATGCAAAAACAATATTTTTTCAATAATATTACATTTTAGCAACATTTAAGAATGAGCCTTCATTTTATTTCGTGAAATTTGGTCAAATATTGATTTGATTACGAAAAATGAGTTCTCTATAGGAATTTAACATGGGGAAAAAAGAGGTGGACAACCTGGAGGAGGAGTCCCTAACAACGAAATAGTTTGAAAATTGATTCTGAAACCTATCTAGATAGCTTGGAAATGATCTAAGAAAACAAAAGTTACATTTTGAAAATCTGTCCACTATTTCGGAAATTAGAAAAATGTCCCTATGTTAAATCCCCATCACTCTGTGAAGATGTCTATGGGGATTTAACATGTGGAAATTGTTTTTTTCCGCAATAAAATCAATATTGGACCAAATGTAACGAAATAAAAAAGAGGCTCATTCTTAAATTTTGATAAAATTTGATATTATCGAAACAAATATTCTTTTTGCATTGTTTATATGGCCCTAAATGTTCGAAAGGTTCCGTGAAACAGACAGTAGTGACAATACACTTGGATCACTGCTTACAAGTCACTGGATTCGATATAGTATGTATGGAAATACAGGTACACATTTACTGCACTGTGTATTGTTCTTACTGTTACACAGCCTTTACTGAATTATCAAACATTTTAACAAAGGATCAACAAACTCTTCAGACATCAGACATCAGACGTTGTATATAAATATGATGAAAACAACACATAGCACGCTATTCTTTGATGTATTCCGTTCATGTTACACTATATTTTATGCAAGCGTTTGTCATATAATGAGTGGTATATGTCAAACGCCACAATAGGCCAATGGCTTGTACACACTAATATGGCTGACATGGCAACTCTATGCACCGTTTATGGTATAGAAAGAAGAAAATGTTCATTTGCATGTTATGCAAATATCCTATCCTACATGTACGAAGCAATTATGCATGAATCATAGGATGATCCGGGTCCTTAAATCTAAAAACATATTTAATGTAAGGATTTTTCATCAATAATAAAGTCTCCCCACCCCCTCAGAAAGGAAATTAAAAAAAAAATACTTTCATTTTCTTTGATGACATACATAACGTTATCAAGGAAACGGATATGAGAATCGTCTATATAAACATTGTGAAATCTGAAATGGATGCCATCTAACGTTAATTCCTTGAAACAAACAGACAGACAGGCAGGCAGGCAGGCAGGCCTGCCAGACAGACAGACAGGCAGGCAGGCAGGCAGAGGCAGGCAGGCAGGCAGGCAGGCAGGCAGGCAGGCACAGGCACAGGCACAGGCACAGGCACAGGCAGAGGCAGGCAGGCAGACAGGCAGGCAGGTAGGCCTGCAGGCAAACAAACCAACCAACCAACCAACCAATCAACCAATCAATCAATCAATAAACCAATCACTCAATCAATCAATCAAGCCAACATTCAATTCATCATTCAATTAATTAGCCAACCACTCAGTTAAACAATCAATAAATCAATAAATAAATCAAACCCAAACACCAATCATACATTCAATCAATCAACAATTCCACTAATCAATCACTCAATCAATAAATAAATCAATAAATTAATATATCAAAACAAATGAATGAATCAATCAATCATGCAAGCAATCGATCAAACTACCAATCAATGAAGCAATCAATTACACAATCAATCAATCAATCGACCAAATAAACAACCCGCCAATCAATCAAACAACCAAGCGGACAATCAATCAATGCACTACTCAGTCAATCAATGCATTAGTTAACCAATCCACCAACCTATCAAACAATCAATCAATCAATTAATCAACCAGACAACCAATCGTTTTCAGAAATCAGCACGGGGGATACTGTGTGACGTGTGGATTGGCCAGAGAAATGACTGGCCCTATCCAAACTCCAACACTACCTCGACCTTTTAATGGTTCTTTGCACCGGTAAGTGACTTTCCGTATTATATAACCTGTTGAATACTGGCAATGGTTCTTTAATTCAATTTCGTTTCGTTTCAATACCGTTTGTATACTAGTGTTTTCACTTGCATACTCTTTGGACTTGTATACACAACCTCCTGCGTTAATTACGTTTCTGAATATGCTATTGTCATATATTGGCACTATCAACTAGCAATCAAGCAGTTTGATTGAATAAGCCTGAGGTGTAGCACAGCTCAGGCTCAGCCAAACGATCTGCTTGCTTTCAAGCAAAATGTTCTATTATTTTGAAATAAAAACGAATGACAAATACTCGATATTGGCAAGATTAGCGCCGGCGGTGGTGTAACATTTACAACCAATATTCGTGTTTCTAGTATCGGGTCAATGGAGATTTCTCGGAATCTCACTGCGATACGCTCGCCCACTCGCCGCGACAAAGTGGGATTTTTGTTGCTGTGACTGAAGAAATAGGCCTTATGGGATTTGTGACGAGACTAGCACCTGATCGAATAACACACGCATGTAGCCTGATAACGATATATATTCTTTGACGAGTGTTTCATTGATGGAATGGCGAACAGTGCAGATCCTGATCAGACTGTGCGGATGCACAGGCTGATCTGGATCTACACTGGTCGCAAACCCTATAAGCACCATACTTCTCCCGTCACAGTCACATTTAGCTCGTGTCCAGATCGGCATGCAGATTCACGCAGTCAGTACCTTACACGAACGTTTAATTCATTTTCAACTGTGCTGATTTTCGAACAGTGCATGCCTTAATCAGATTGATCTGAGTCTACACTGATCTAACGTCGGTAAAATTGAAAATCCCTGACTGACCGCAAGTCCTATTCCTTGGAAACTGATACATTGTGAAAGGTATGGCAAACAATGTGACCAGTCAGGCACAAATTGACACACTTATATTGCCTATGCTGGTCTGAAAAGCCATGGTGTTGCTAGACCTTTTTCACACACGAAGCATAGGGATACATGCGTGTATTTTACCAGAGATAGTTCGTTTGTGTACATAGTGAGCATATTTCACCTGTGAATTGCACAGGTAAGCTGACGGCTTATCGACTAGTAAGTGGCTATTTTATAATCCCGAGACCAATCACTTGAAGACTGGCTCTGTTAGAGGTAACATATACGTACAGAAGACTTATTTTCAGATATATGAAGTTTGGTAAGTGAGTGGTGGGTGGGGTTAGCGGGACTACTGTCTGTTTCACGAAACCTGCCCAAATTTTACGAACAAAATATTTGTTTTTGCATTTGATGCAAACAATGCAAAAACAAATATTTTTTTTCGATAATATTTAATTTTATCAAAAATTATGAATGAGCATTCTTTTTATTTCGTGAAATTTCTTTTCTTTCGACTCCTCCCACAGCTCCTCTACCTCCTTTTTCCCCCATGTTAAATAAATTTTCCGTGATAAAATAAAAATTTGACCAAAAATGGAGGATCATTCTTAAATTTTTATAAAATTTAATATAAAAAATATATTGTTTTTGCATTCACGGTTTATGGCTGTAAAATTTGGGCTGCTTTCGTGAAACGGACAGTAGGTATTTGTGACCAATGTAGCTCTTGATCAAAAGCACACTCCTACAGCATTATAATGATCTATATTGCTTGTTAGAAGCATGGTGAGAGTTCCATTGATGGAATGGCGAACAGTGCAGATCCTGAACATTGATGCAAACTGTTTTGAACCCTTTGACCCCTAAGTAACTGAATGGGCTGAGATATGTTAATCATCGCAAGCTGATTTTCAGACTATTCCATTTATAAAAAGGGGGTATTTGTTGTTCTCAAAAATATGAAAATTACTTTCAAACGGTGCAGATCCTGAGGAGACGGCTCGTTACGAGCTGGCTCATCTGGATCTGCACTGTTTGCATAAACCGCTATAGCGGGCTTCGGGTTCAAAGAATATCGATCAGTTTCACATATTTGTTTGGGCTTGTATCTACAATTATTGCACGGATGCGGCGAAATCCTTTGATCTCCGCAGTGTGCTAACTGCCGGAGATCACTGTCTGGACCTGTCTGGCCCACTTCCCCCGTGATTCACGGAGACGCACTAAAAGTGCGTCTAGTGTGTGTTATATGCTTGATATTAACGCCTATTCTACATGTCAGGATAACCTGCGCATGCGCAAATATCAGCAATCAATTAAGTAGAGCAATACCGGTGCGTAACCTTTAACCAGTCATGCCCTGATAACATGGCCCATTCATGATCGACAGGCTACAAGTGACTGGGCGACTTTCGGATCGATACCCCGAATATGAAGTTTCATGGCGCTGTGTTAGGAAAATACAAAAATACTATTAATTAGTGCTATGAAAATGCCAATAACACTAACAGCTCGTGGAGCGATATAATTGTTATAGAACCACGAACACCGTAGTCACTGATCAAGCAGCGCATGTTGGTTATACACTGATTGCATGCAAACGTAGTAATCCAGCTTCGGTAAGATTGTGAACCAGATAACAGACGCCTGTTATATTTTTGTTGCTTTTAACTGGTCACGTGACCGCTGTCAGCGTATTGAGGACATGTCTGCGGAAATGTAAATAAAAGTGGGGTACCCAAGAGGAATGGCTGGAATTAAATTGTGTAATTATAGTATTTGTATTAAACTTACAATACATTCGACAAAATATATAATTTTATCTCAGGCTTTCGACGTATCCGTGCAATACATTAGTTAGATAATGTGTTCGAGTCGAATATGGTTAGTTAACAGCGCGTGGGGAATTTAAGGCGGCCGAAATACGTCTCTAGCTAGCGGTGTATTTGCCCTTTCAGATTGCTGATTGTCAGGATAGATACACAGGTTGAGGTTGAAGTAACGGACCGAGGTCTATAAATACATTAACTATGCCTAAACGCATCAATAAATGAAGAAAAAAAAAGCTAACATTTTTTTTTACCTCCATATAATTCAGTATATACTGAATTATATGGAGGGGATAAAAACAAATGTTAGCCTTTTTTTTCTTCATTTATTGATGCTTTTAGCAGGTCCGTAGCCAGGGGGGTCGGAGCGGTCGGACCTCGAGGTCAACTTTTTTAGACCCCCCCCTAGATACCTCAGGACCCTTGGGCCTTCGAAACGACCCCCCCCCCCTTGAAACGGGTCTGGCTACGGGCCTGTTTAGGCAGATTTAATGTATTTATATACCTCGGGCCGTTACTTCAACATGTGGATAGATACGCACCTGGCTGATCCAAGTCGTGGTTACTCAAGCGCTTTCACGTGCACGCTTAGATTGTGCATGATTGACTGGCGTGGTCAAAACTTTCATTTCCATACTCAGCGAGCAGAGAATGTACACGGGCAATTCTAGGTAGGTTTTAGCTATGCTATTCCTACTGTATTGTACTACACTTGTGTACACGCTGCCCCATGTTCTTTCAGGGTCCAGGTCCGGATAATTATCTTCGCTGCGTAACCAGTGCCCATTTACCCGTTCTCCGTGCGAGCCATTCTGACCCTACGACCGTACCCAAAGGATTCAAGGTGTTCCTGAATACCTCCGGCTATATACAGGTACCGTGCTCGTACTATATAGTAAGGGAAAAACACATTACCTCTTTAACATATTAGCAATTGACTTACAATATGGGGACACATCGTTTTTGGCTTGGTTGTCCGACCGTCCGTCACAAAAGTTGTGTCTCGCGTTTCTCCAAAAGTATTTGAGTTGAGAGTCGGGGAAATTTACAAGAACATATTTTTCTAAATGTGAAGTTGTGCACCTGGGGCCCGTTTCACTAAACTTTCTACGACTAAAATGTTCGTAAGTGCAAAATTATGATAGTCTGTAAATTTCACATTAACAATGTTTTCTTGTAAATAATTGTTGGATTTACATTTATTGAGCATAGGCTGCATATGCAGCCTATGCTCAATAAATGTAAATCCATCAATTGAAATTTACAGACGATATTCTAAATTTGCGCTTACGAACGCTGTAAGAAGTTTAGTGAAACGGCCCCCTGGGGATTTAGATGCGGATTCATCCAGTATTCAGAGTTATTGCCCTTGATTTAGGGAAAAGTGGCGATTTTCAACTAGTGTCGCACATAACTGAAAAACTATTTGAGGTTAGACACCACCAAATAGTTTTACTATATAATTTAACCGAATGCCATCCAATAAGGCCAGTCTCTCCTACTTTCACTATTCATATGGATGCTGTGGGACTAAACACGTTCACTTACTCGTAAGAAAGAAAATTAAAACCTTGTCTTATCCTCCAATATTGTTTACACAATGAATGTTTTGGTGTATATTACTGTCAAATTCCAAGCCCAATCACCTACATGTAATTTACATACACTGGGTTATTATATTTGACAAATAAAGCTGAGAAATCAAGATTTTAGAAGATTTTGAAAAAACAAATGTGTATCGCGGAGTTCGCTCGAAACTCTTGTCACAGTAACTTTATATTATGTTCCCAGAGAAATGTTCCTCAAGGTTAGACACCACCAAATAGTTTTACTATATAATTTAACCGAATGCCATCCAATAAGGCCAGTCTATCCTACTTTCACTATTCGTATGGATGCTGTGGGACCCACTTGTACATGACCTGCAGCCAGTCTGTACTGGTTCTGCATGAACTAAACGATAGGTTCAAGAAAGAAAGATCCAACCTTGTCATATCCCCCAATATTGTTTACATTGTTTGGGCACGGAAACTCTGTTTACATCACGTGACCAACAGGTTCAGTGTTTTCTTTTAAATGCTACAAATATGGCTGAAAAATGGTGTTAAAAGCACCCCAAAATGTTCCTCCATTGAAACTGGGTAGTAATGGATTCAGATTTGCAAGCAAACGGTGTCCGTGACCTCAAAACACCCGCAGTATTTTTTTATACCGGACTATTTTTGCATACACCCTGGGCGATTTCGCACCATTTGGTGTCCTCTAACCTATAAGTGTACCAGTCTCGCTACAAATCATTCTACAATATTCATCCCAAAATGTTCCTCCAGTGAAACTGGGTAGTAATGGATCAAGATTTGCAAGCAAACGGTGTCTGTGACCTCAAAACACCCGCACTACTATTTGCACTCAATGCATCCGTGCATTCGTCCGTGCGTCTGCGTCCATCCGTCATCCGTGAATTCATCCATGCATCTGTGTCCATCCGTCATCCGTGAATTCATCCATGCATTCGTTCGTGCTTCCTTCCGTCATCCGTGCATTCGTCCGTCATCAGTGCATTCTTTCGTGCATTAGTCTGTGGATTCGTCCGGTGCGTCCGTCCGTGCATTCTTCCGTGAATTCGTCCGTGCATTCGTCTGTGCATTTGTCAGTCCGTCCTTCGCGATTTTCAACTTGTGTCACACATAACTGAAAAACTATTTGAGCTACAGTCATTAAACCTTATAGGACTGTATCAACATGTGCAATTGTGCAGCTGGTGAACGTCGTTCGTGCATTCATCCGTGTATTCGTACGTGCGTCTGTGCGTCCATCCGTCATCTGTACATTTATCCGTGCATTCGTCCGTCCGTCGTCCATGCATTCGTCCGGTCCGTTCCGTGCATTCGTCCGTGCATTATTTCGTGCATTCGTCCGTGCATTCGTCAGGTACGTCCGTCCGTGCATTCTTCCATGCATTCGTCCGTGTATTCGTTCGTGCATTCGTCCGTGCATTTGTACGTCTGTCCGTCCGTCGCGATTTCCTATTCCCGTCCATGGCGGTTTTCAACTTGTCACAGATAACTGAAAAACTATTTGAGCTACAGTCCTGAAACCTTATAGGAATGTATCAACATGTGCAATTGTGCATTTGGTGATTTTGATGCCATCCAGTATTCACAGAGTTATAGCCCATGACTTAGTGAAAAGTGGCGATTTTCAACTTGTGTCACACTTAACTGCAAAAGTATTTGAGCTACAGTCATGAAAATTTATAGCAATGTATCAACATGTGCAATTGTGCATCTGGTGATTTTGATCCCATTAAGTATTCGCAGAGTTAAATTATGGCCCTTAACTTAGTGAAAAGTGGCGATTTTCAAATTGTGTTGCACATAACTGAAACATTATTTGAGCTGCAGTCATGAAACCTTTTAGGAATGTATCAACATGTGCAATTGTGCATTTGGTGATTTTGATACGGATTCATCCAGTAATCAGAGTTATAGCCCATGACTTAGTGAAAAGTGGCGATTTTCAACTTGTCTCGCACATAACTGAAAATCTATTTGAGCTACTGTCATGAAACCTTATATGAATGTATCAACATGTGCAATTGTGCAATTGTGCATTTGGTGATTTTGATGCGGATTCATCCAGTAATCACAGAGTTATAGCCCATGACTTAGTGAAAAGTTGCGATTTTCAACTTGTGTCACACATAACTTAAACATTATTTCAGCTGCAGTCATGAAACCTTATAGGAATGTATCAACATGTGCAATTGTGCATTTGGTGATTTTGATGCTGATTCATCCAGTACGTCCGTCGTTCGTGCATTCGTCCGTGCATTCGTCCGTGCGTCTGCATTCATCCGTGCGTCCGTGCATTCTTTCGTGCAATCGTTAGGTGCGTCCGTACGTGCATTCTTCCATGCTTTCGTCCATGCATTTGTCCGTGCATTCGTCAGTGCATTTGTCAGGTCCGTCCGTCCGTCCGTCCGTCGTGATTTCCCGTTCCCTTCCGTGGCGGTTTTCAACATGTGTCATACATAATTGAAAAACTATTTGAGCTACAGTCATCAAAACTGATAGGAATGTATCAACATGTGCAATGGTGCATTTGGTGATTTTGATGCCATCCAGTATTCAGAGTTATAGCCCATGACTTGGTGAAAAGTTGCGATTTTCAACTTGTGTCACACATAACTGCAAAAGTATTTGAGTTACAGTCATGAAACCTTATAGGAATATATCAACATGTGCAATTGTGCATTTGGTGATTTTGATGCGGATTCATCCAGTAATCAGAGTTATAGCCCATGACTTAGTGAAAAGTTGCCATTTTCAACTTGTGTCACACATAACTTAAACATTATTTCAGCTGCAGTCATGAAACCTTATATGAATGTATCGACATGTGCAATTGTGCATTTGGTGATTTTGATGCGGATTCATCCAGTACGTCCGTCGTTCGTGCATTCATCCGTGCATTCGTCCGTGCATCTGCGTCCATCCGTGATCTGTACATTCATCGGTGCGTCCGTCCGTGCATCCGTCCGTCCGTGCGTCCGTCCGTCCGTCGTCCGTGCATTCTTTCGTGCATTCGTCAGGTGCGTCTGTCCGTGCATTCTTCCGTGCTTTCGTCCGTGCATTTGTCAGGTCCGTCCGTCCGTCCGTCGGTCGCGATTTCCCGTTCCCTTCGGTGGCGGTTTTCAACATGTGTCGTACATAATTGAAAAACTATTTGAGCTACAGTCATGAAAACTGATAGGAATGTATCAACATGTGCAATGGTGCATTTGGTGATTTTGATGCCATCCAGTATTCAGAGTTATAGCCCATGACTTAGTGAAAAGTTGCGATTTTCAACTTGTGTCCCAACTGCAAAAGTATTTGAGTTACAGTCATGAAACCTTATAGGAATGTATCAACATGTGCAATTGTGCATTTGGTGATTTTGATGCGGATTCATCCAGTAATCAGAGTTATAGCCCATGACTTAATGAAAAGTTGCCATTTTCAACTTGTGTCACACATAACTTAAACATTATTTCAGCTGCAGTCATGAAACCTTATAGGAATGTATCAACATGTGCAATTGTGCATTTGGTGATTTTGATGCTGATTCATCCAGTACGTCCGTCGTTCGTGCATTCATCCGTGCATTCGTCCGTGCGTCTGTGCGTCCATCCATGATCTGTACATTCATCGGTGCGTTCATCCGTCGTCCGTGCATCCATTCGTCCGTGCGTCCGTCCGTTGTCCGTGCATTCTTTCGTGCATTCGTCAGGTGCGTCCGTCCGTGCATTCTTCCGTGCATTCTTCCGTGCTTTCGACCGTGCTTTCGTCCGTGCTTTCGTCCGTGCATTTGTCAGGTCCGTCCGTCCGTCGGTCGCGATTTCCCGTTCCTTTCCGTGGCGGTTTTCAACATGTGTCATACATAATTGAAGAACTATTTGAGCTACAGTCATGAAAACTGATAGGAATGTATCAACATGTGCAATGGTGCATTTGGTGATTTTGATGCCATCCAGTATTCAGAGTTATAGCCCATGACTTAGTGAAAAGTTGCCATTTTCAACTTGTGTCACACATAACTTAAACATTATTTCAGCTGCAGTCATGAAACCTTATATGAATGTATCAACATGTGCAATTGTGCATTTGGTGATTTTGATGCGGATTCATCCAGTACGTCCGTCGTTCGTGCATTCATCCGTGCATTCGTCCGTTTGTCTGTGCGTCCATCCGTGATCTGTACATTCATCGATGCGTCCGTCTGTCGTCCGTGCATCCGTCTGTCCGTCCGTGCGTCCGTGCGTCTGTCCGTCGTCCGTGCATTCTTTCATGCGTGCATTCTTTCGTGCATTCGTCAGGTGTGTCCGTCCGTGCATTCTTCCGTGCTTTCGTCCGTGCATTTGTCGGGTCCGTCCTTCCGTCGGTCGCGATTTCCTGTTCCCTTCCGTGGCGGTTTTCAACATGTGTCGTACATAATTGAAAAACTATTTGAGCTACAGTCATGAAAACTGATAGGAATGTATCAACATGTGCAATGGTGCATTTGGTGATTTTGATGCCATCCAGTATTCAGAGTTATAGCCCATGACTTAGTGAAAAGTTGCGATTTTCAACTTGTGTCACACATAACTGCAAAAGTATTTGAGTTACAGTCATGAAACCTTATAGGAATGTATCAACATGTGCAATTGTGCATTTGGTGATGATTTTGTGCGGATTCATCCAGTAATCAGAGTTATAGCCCATGACTTAGTGAAAAGTTGCCATTTTCAACTTGTGTCACACATAACTTAAACATTATTTCAGCTGCAGTCATGAAACCTTATAGGAATGTATCAACATGTGCAATTGTGCATTTGGTGATTTTGATGCTGATTCGTCCAGTACGTCCGTCGTTCGTGCATTCGTCCGTGCGTCTGCGTCCATCCGTGATCTGTACATTCATCGGTGCGTCCGTCCGTGCATCCGTGTGTCCGTCCGTCGTCCGTGCATTCTTTCGTGCATTCGTCAGGTGCGTCCGTCCGTGCATCCATCCATGCATTCTTCCGTGCTTTCGTCCGTGCATTTGTTCAGGTCCGTCCGTCCGTCCCGTCGGTCGCGATTTCCCGTTCCCTTCCGTGGCGGTTTTCAACATGTGTCGTACATAATTGAAAAACTATTTGAGCTACAGTCATGAAAACTGATAGGAATGTATCAACATGTGCAATGGTGCATTTGGTGATTTTGATGCCATCCAGTATTCAGAGTTATAGCCCATGACTTAGTGAAAAGTTGCCATTTTCAACTTGTGTCACACATAACTTAAACATTATTTCAGCTGCAGTCATGAAACCTTATATGAATGTATGGACATGTGCAATTGTGCATTTGGTGATTTTGATGCTGATTCATCCAGTACGTCCGTCGTTCGTGCATTCATCCGTGCATTCATCCGTGCGTCTGCGTCCATCCGTGATCTGTACATTCATCGATGCGTCCGTCCGTCGTCCGTGCATCCGTCTGTCCGTGCGTCCGTCCGTCCGTCCGTCCGTCCGTCGTCCGTGCATTCTTTCGTGCATTCTTTCGTGCATTCGTCAGGTGCGTCCGTCTGTGCATTCTTCCGTGCTTTCGTCCGTGCATTTGTCAGGTCCGTCCGTCCGTCCGTCCGTCCGTCCGTCCGTCCGTCGCGATTTCCCGTTCCCTTCCGTGGCGGTTTTCAACATGTGTCGTACATAATTGAAAAACTATTTGAGCTACAGTCATGAAAACTGATAGAAATGTATCAACATGTGCAATGGTGCATTTGGTGATTTTGATGCCATCCAGTATTCAGAGTTATAGCCCATGACTTAGTGAAAAGTTGCGATTTTCAACTTGTGTCGCACATAACTGCAAAAGTATTTGAGTTACAGTCATGAAACCTTATAGGAATGTATCAACATGTGCAATTGTGCATTTGGTGATTTTGATCCGGATTCATCCAGTAATCAGAGTTATAGCACCATGACTTACTGAAAAGTTGCCATTTTCAACTTGTGTCGCACATAACTTGAACATTATTTTAGCTGCAGTCATGAAACCTTATATGAATGTATCAACATGTGCAATTGTGCATTTGGTGATTTTGATGCTGATTCATCCAGTACGTCCGTCGTTCGTGCATTCATCCGTGCATTCGTCCGTGCATCTGTGCGTCCATCCGTGATCTGTACATTCATCGGTGCGTCCGTACGTCGTCCGTGCATTCTTTCGTGCATTCTTTCGTGCATTCGTCGGGTGCGTCCGTCCGTGCATTCTTCCGTGCTTTCGTCCGTGCATTTGTCAGGTCCGTCCGTCCGTCCGTCGGTCGCGATTTCCCGTTCCCTTCCGTGGCGGTTTTCAACATGTGTCGTACATAATTGAAAAACTATTTGAGCTACAGTCATGAAAACTGATAGGAATGTATCAACATGTGCAATGGTGCATTTGGTGATTTTGATGCCATCCAGTATTCAGAGTTATAGCCCATGACTTAGTGAAAAGTTGCGATTTTCAACTTGTGTCGCACATAACTGCAAAAGCATGAAACCTTATAGGAATGTATCAACATGTGCAATTGTGCATTTGGTGATTTTGATCCGGATTCATCCAGTAATCAGAGTTATAGCACCATGACTTACTGAAAAGTTGCCATTTTCAACTTGTGTCGCACATAACTTAAACATTATTTCAGCTGCAGTCATGAAACCTTATAGGAATGTATCAACATGTGCAATTGTGCATTTGGTGATTTTGATGCTGATTCATCCAGTACGTCCGTCGTTCGTGCATTCATCCGTGCATTCGTCCGTGCGTCTGTGCGTCCATCCTTGATCTGTACATTCATCGGTGCGTTCATCCGTCGTCCGTGCATCCATTCGTCCGTCCGTCCGTCCGTCCGTCCGTCCGTCCGTTGTCCGTGCATTCTTTCGTGCATTCGTCAGGTGCGTCCGTCCGTGCATTCTTCCGTGCATTCTTCCGTGCTTTCGACCGTGCTTTCGTCCGTGCTTTCGTCTGTGCATTTGTCAGGTCCGTCCGTCCGTCCGTCCGTCCGTCCGTCCGTCCGTCGGTCGCGATTTCCCGTTCCTTTCCGTGGCGGTTTTCAACATGTGTCATACATAATTGAAGAACTATTTGAGCTACAGTCATGAAAACTGATAGGAATGTATCAACATGTGCAATGGTGCATTTGGTGATTTTGATGCCATCCAGTATTCAGAATTATAGCCCATGACTTAGTGAAAAGTTGCCATTTTCAACTTGTGTCACACATAACTTAAACATTATTTCAGCTGCAGTCATGAAACCTTATATGAATGTATCAACATGTGCAATTGTGTATTTGGTGATTTTGATGCGGATTCATCCAGTACGTCCGTCGTTCGTGCATTCATCCGTGCATTCGTCCGTTTGTCTGTGCGTCCATCCGTGATCTGTACATTCATCGATGCGTCCGTCTGTCGTCCGTGCATCCGTCTGTCCGTCCGTGCGTCCGTGCGTCTGTCCGTCGTCCGTGCATTCTTTCATGCGTGCATTCTTTCGTGCATTCGTCAGGTGCGTCCGTCCGTGCATTCTTCCGTGCATTCTTCCGTGCTTTCGTCCGTGCATTTGTCAGGTCCGTCCTTCCGTCGGTCGCGATTTCCTGTTCCCTTCCGTGGCGGTTTTCAACATGTGTCATACATAATTGAAAAACTATTTGAGCTACAGTCATGAAAACTGATAGGAATGTATCAACATGTGCAATGGTGCATTTGGTGATTTTGATGCCATCCAGTATTCAGAGTTATAGCCCATGACTTAGTGAAAAGTTGCGATTTTCAACTTGTGTCACACATAACTGCAAAAGTATTTGAGTTACAGTCATGAAACCTTATAGGAATGTATCAACATGTGCAATTGTGCATTTGGTGATTTTGATGCGGATTCATCCAGTAATCAGAGTTATAAGCCCATGACTTGGTGAAAAGTTGCCATTTTCAACTTGTGTCACACATAACTTAAACATTATTTCAGCTGCAGTCATGAAACCTTATATGAATGTATGGACATGTGCAATTGTGCATTTGGTGATTTTGATGCTGATTCATCCAGTACGTCCGTCGTTCGTGCATTCATCCGTGCATTCGTCCGTGCGTCTGCGTCCATCCGTGATCTGTACATTCATCGGTGCGTCCGTCCGTTGTCCGTGCATCCGTGCGTCCGTCCGTGCGTCCGTCCGTGCGTCCGTCCGTCCGTCGTCCGTGCAGTCGTCCGTGCATTCTTTCGTGCATTCGTCGGGTGCGTCCGTCCGTGCATTCTTCCGTGCTTTCGTCCGTGCATTTGTCAGGTCCGTCCGTCCGTCCGTCCGTCGGTCGCGATTTCCCGTTCCCTTCCGTGGCGGTTTTCAACATGTGTCGTACATAATTGAAAAACTATTTGAGCTACAATCATGAAAACTGATAGGAATGTATCAACATGTGCAATGGTGCATTTGGTGATTTTGATGCCATCCAGTATTCAGAGTTATAGCCCATGACTTAGTGAAAAGTTGCCATTTTCAACTTGTGTCGCACATAACTGCAAAAGTATTTGAGTTTACAGTCATGAAACCTTATAGGAATGTATCAACATGTGCAATTGTGCATTTGGTGATTTTGATCCGGATTCATCCAGTAATCAGAGTTATAGCACCATGACTTACTGAAAAGTTGCCATTTTCAACTTGTGTCGCACATAACTTAAACATTATTTCAGCTGCAGTCATGAAACCTTATAGGAATGTATCAACATGTGCAATTGTGCATTTGGTGATTTTGATGCTGATTCATCCAGTACGTCCGTCGTTCGTGCATTCATCCGTGCATTCGTCCGTGCGTCTGTGCGTCCATCCGTGATCTGTACATTCATCGGTGCGTCCGTCCGTCGTCCGTGCATCCATTCGTCCGTCCGTCCGTCCGTCCGTCCGTCCGTCCGTTGTCCGTGCATTCTTTCGTGCATTCGTCAGGTGCGTCCGTCCGTGCATTCTTCCGTGCTTTCGACCGTGCTTTCGTCCGTGCTTTCGACCGTGCATTTGTCAGGTCTGTCCGTCCGTCCGTCCGTCGGTCGCGATTTCCCGTTCCTTTCCGTGGCGGTTTTCAACATGTGCCGTACATAATTGAAGAACTATTTGAGCTACAGTCATGAAAACTGATAGGAATGTATCAACATGTGCAATGGTGCATTTGGTGATTTTGATGCCATCCAGTATTCAGAATTATAGCCCATGACTTAGTGAAAAGTTGCCATTTTGAACTTGTGTCACACATAACTTAAACATTATTTCAACTGCAGTCATGAAACCTTATATGAATGTATCAACATGTGCAATTGTGCATTTGGTGATTTTGATGCTGATTCATCCAGTACGTCCGTCGTTCGTGCATTCATCCGTGCATTCGTCCGTTTGTCTGTGTGTCCATCCGTGATCTGTACATTCATCGATGCGTCCGTCTGTCGTCCGTGCATCCGTCTGTCCGTCCGTGCGTCCGTGCGTCCGTCCGTCGTCCGTGCATTCTTTCGTGCGTGCATTCTTTCGTGCATTCGTCAGGTGCGTCCGTCCGTGCATTCTTCCGTGCATTCTTCCGTGCTTTCGTCCGTGCATTTGTCAGGTCCGTCCTTCCGTCGGTCGCGATTTCCTGTTCCCTTCCGTGGCGGTTTTCAACATGTGTCATACATAATTGAAAAACTATTTGAGCTACAGTCATGAAAACTGATAGGAATGTATCAACATGTGCAATGGTGCATTTGGTGATTTTGATGCCATCCAGTATTCAGAGTTATAGCCCATGACTTAGTGAAAAGTTGCGATTTTCAACTTGTGTCACACATAACTGCAAAAGTATTTGAGTTACAGTCATGAAACCTTATAGGAATGTATCAACATGTGCAATTGTGCATTTGGTGATTTTGATGCGGATTCATCCAGTAATCAGAGTTATAGCCCATGACTTAGTGAAAAGTTGCCATTTTCAACTTGTGTCACACATAACTTAAACATTATTTCAGCTGCAGTCATGAAACCTTATAGGAATGTATCAACATGTGCAATTGTGCATTTGGTGATTTTGATGCTGATTCGTCCAGTACGTCCGTCGTTCGTGCATTCGTCCGTGCGTCTGCGTCCATCCGTGATCTGTACATTCATCGGTGCGTCCGTCCGTGCATCCGTGTGTCCGTCCGTCGTCCGTGCATTCTTTCGTGCATTCGTCAGGTGCGTCCGTCCGTGCATCCATCCGTGCATTCTTCCGTGCTTTCGTCCGTGCATTTGTCAGGTCCGTCCGTCCGTCCGTCGGTCGCGATTTCCCGTTCCCTTCCGTGGCGGTTTTCAACATGTGTCATACATAATTGAAAAACTATTTGAGCTACAGTCATGAAAACTGATAGGAATGTATCAACATGTGCAATGGTGCATTTGGTGATTTTGATGCCATCCAGTATTCAGAGTTATAGCCCATGACTTAGTGAAAAGTTGCCATTTTCAACTTGTGTCACACATAACTTAAACATTATTTCAGCTGCAGTCATGAAACCTTATATGAATGTATGGACATGTGCAATTGTGCATTTGGTGATTTTGATGCTGATTCATCCAGTACGTCCGTCGTTCGTGCATTCATCCGTGCATTCGTCCGTGCGTCTGCGTCCATCCGTGATCTGTACATTCATCGGTGCGTCCGTCCGTCGTCCGTGCATCCGTCCGTCCGTGCTTCTAATAGTGACTTGAGGGCCATTTTTGTTGTCTGGTGGTACGTTAGGGGCCATTTTTTATAAGGGGCCATGGCCCTCTGTAAAGTTGCTGAACAGTAAAGGGCCACCGAGATGTGTCCAAACATGAACTAGGAAATGGCCCGTTGTTAATAAAATGTGTCCAAATCGGTCCATACTTGGACAGTCCATAGACTACATATGTTCCCTATCTGAGTTGTCTGTTTCCTATCTGAGTTGTCATCCTTGTCACCTTGCACAATTACCCATGGCGCCTGCGCATGCCAATGTGTATACTTCCGGGTCACAGGTCAGCTATGACAAAACATGAATAGCCTATATCCGATAGTTGAAATTCCCTCCTATCGCGATGCATTTATCGTGTTTTCAGCCATTCGGTGCATTCCAACGTTAATTATATGAGAGATCGGTCTTACGTCTGTGTAGCAATATATTATAGTCTAAGATTCATGTTCGATTATAGGGTAATAATTATAGCAGATTCAGTCGTTTTTCCACATCGATCTGTCGGTGAAAACGAGTGGGTGGGGTAATTAATTTTCTTTCGTTTTTACACTCGGAGGCTAGCTTTCTTCTTCCATAATCAAGTTTTTGAGTTTCATATTGTTTATTGTGGACTAGTGAATTTTCCTGAGTTTATTCCTATGCTCTAAGTCATACCAGCTCCAATCATAGTTGCGAGTATCAAAGGGCCTTTTTCAGTTGCGTGTCCATTAGTAAGGGGCCATTGCCATGGTCGAAAGTTTGTACATTTTGGACAAACAATCCAAGGGCCATTTTCTAAAAAAAATACCCCCAGCTATCCTTTGAACCAATAAACAGGCCCCTTATTTGAACATGGCCCCTTGGTTTTGGACAGGCTACTAAAATGGCACCTTGTTCGCTTCTACACGCACACCTCTTAATTCACAGCAAATGATCCTCTATCTGCAATTTATCAAGCACACGTCCAAAGATATGTAATGACCGCCCATTAATGTGCAAACAATGGCGACTGCTATTGTGTGATTACAGTTAGTTTCTTGATTAGTTATTTTGTTGAAAACTGTATATATAGCTATATAAGGATACAACTTTCATTGCACAAATGTACATGCTACACAACATTATCGGGCAGGCATTTTACCTGTACTTGTTGCCGAGTTTTACGGCGTTCCCAGTCACAGATTGTGACGCAATGCCAATGTGAAACCGAGGAACAATTGGATTTCCATGTTCACGTTTTTCTTTATCCCATGATATGGATATTATTTTATTATCATAGATCTAAATAATATTTTATTGAACTATTCCTATCTCATATCTGGCTAAATCCAATTAATTATAATTATGTTGTATAATTGATGAATGCTTGCAAATATATAATGGTCTTTGGCCAGTGTGTTTTGAGTTGTTATTAGTACGTTCTAATTGACATTGAATTAAATTCCTCAATCCTGTCCTAATTTAATACTAATTACAGCTAATCTCGTTTATGTCAGTGTGATTAAGTGGCAAGTTAACCACCACAAGTTGGTTCTAATCAACTCTAATTAGCAGTTTATTTAACTTGTTAAAAAGTTACTGCATTATTTTCCGATCGGTATGATCGGCTTTTGTGTATCTATATATGTATATCCCGCCAGTCAACGGCGCACCCTTTCTAGCCATACCGTTACGCCGGGAAAGTTTTTTTTCTAAGGAATATGCCCATCAATTGTGGCAGTTACCATACTTTATGCCCTTACTGTAGACAAGAAAAAATCACCGACGTCGCAACTTCATGTACAAAAATAGACGGGTATAAACCCTAAGGGGACCAATGAGCAGGAAAAAACAAAATAATAACAATACAACCATAGAGAACTATGGTACGAGGGTGATTGCAGAGTCTTCAACGTGGCATGTAATGCACTCCACAACCAGAGGTATACTGTCCCCAACAAACATAAGAAATACAATGAATGGGAAAATAATATAAAACGCAACAAAGGCCCCACAAAACGGGTGACGACCAATCATAAACCGTGATCGGTGCCGCGATAAATCAGCGCGGTGATATCGAGAACAACAACAACAACCGGGAAGCGTTGAATCGGATAGTTTCGGTTTTTTTCCGCATTTATTACATAAGGGGCCATTACACTGTACCGTCCAGGCCACATGTGCAGTGAAAATGGGCAAGAAAAATCGTGTGAAACAGCCGCTTCGAGGGAAGATCTCAAAGGTAAGCTGCACATAGTCTTCAAAAGAGGATGATTAGCTATATTTTTAAATAGCTATACAGTAGCCATTAATTTACTTTCATTCTAATCGAACTAAACTAGGGGCCATCAAAAATTATGATCTGATTCTGACCACGTGTTTAATCGGCCATGTTCATCATTCATGATGTCTTTTCAACGCTGCCCGGGTATATTTGTTCTGTGTGACATAGATTTAGTGAAGTTATTGGATGCTGTACCAATTAGATACACGAACACTTGCAATATTCGTAGATACTATAACGGCTATCTAGTTTTATTTGAAAGCAGGGACATTTTCATGCTTTGTTTGCTTAAATTGGATGCTTCTAGAACTTTTTATCAACAATTCGATTGACCAAAGTATGAAGGTACTTTATCTGTTTATTGATCAAGTTTGAAAATGGTCATCTTTTATATGACAACTGCAATGTGAACGAGCTTCACTTCATCAAAATTTAATTATTTAAAAGCGATGTTTTAAACGGCCTCTTGTTCCAATGTGAATAAAATAGTGAATAAAACGGCATACATCAACTTCCCGCTCCAACAATCAGATTGGGGAAATACTCAAAGTGGCTCTAAGTCCGAACAGGCTACTTTTGCTACTTTTGCTTGATCGAGACACCATTATCAAATATTATTGGTTTATTATTTTAATCGATATCACAAGGGGCCGTTTTAAAACATCGCCACATTCCTTCGGCAGTGTGAGTGTGCAAAAAATATTGTTCAAAATTTAAATGGGTCTTCCACAGTTTGTTTTTCATGTAAAATGGATGTAGTTTCTGATGAAAGTAATAATAAAAAATATAACTGTAAAAGAAATATAAATCATGTTTTTTGGTAACTGGTAAAATAGCCAAAATTGGTGACAAAATGGATATTTTTTGTGCTAAATTAGCCTAAAATGTGTCCTAAAAAATATTCTCACTTATGCATATAAGGCATATTATTATACAATGTATATCAATGTATATCATTTATATGTGAATTTTCTTCCAGAAATTTGTGTGGGTGAAAGGCCTTCGTGATATACCAAGGACGGTAATGTGGCCGGCAAAAGTAGTTTCCGAGGCTCAGTCTGGCGACAAGATGATCGTCTACATACATAGTGACCATGCTGAGTGAGTATCAGTTACATCTGTTAATCAGGCTGTTAAAAAAATTACAGTTTTGGCATTCTTGTATGCATGATTATGGCTAATAATAGGGAAGGGGCTCAGTGAATCTGCTGTGGTGAGGACCTGGCACCAGATCAGGTTATTCCAATTTCAGGCCTGAATGTATGTGTTTATCGATGTAAATATTCAGTTCTGATTTTGAGATTTTCCCCCTTCATATCGGTGAGATACAGAATTCGACCCTGTTGATCCGTCTGTAATTACCTAGCTGTTGAACGGACGCAAAACCCTATTCAAATCAAAATCATATTATTTCCTAACTTTTTTTAAAAATTTTCCTACTATTGCTACTTTTTCTTTTTTTACATTGATGAGCATGTATTAGTCTCTAGTTCTGGAAACACGTAAGAAATTCAGATAATTTTAAAGACAGCCACATTCCTTTCAGGCTTCCGGTGAAGAAGAAAGATATCTGTCCATTTGACATCAGTTTCCATGAACAATTCATACGTAAGAGCAACAGGAATTGTTTTTTGTTAAAGCTGTTTTTTCAGCAGATTGTGATTGAATTGGACAAGATTAATCTCAAATTTGATGCTACTTTTGCCTATGATATGCATATTGCAGGGTTACACTAGCACAGGTCGGACCGTCCAGTCTGTAACTGGCAGTTTCCGCATTTGGATTAGTCAAAATTGCTTAATCAGCATGCTACTGAAATCCTCGCTAATCGCTATATCGTGGACGGTCACGATGTTTCACGATCGTGGATTTTCATTAATACTTGATGAGGCATCTGTACATACACATCCCTGAAATTTACAATCGTTCATTTTAGAATGTTTAAGATGAAACACATCCACAAACAAATGATTGAAATGTCCAAATTTTATCTCGAAGAAAACTACTGAGTAATGGCATCAATTGAATAATTGAATAATTTTGTCCAGTTAGGCTAAGAAAAGAAAAACATATTAGATTCTTGTCCATGCACCGCACCAGTCTAAAAGCAGCCATTCCAAATGTTCTATTGACATTTTAGCTCACATGTCGGCTATTACTTGGGAGCTATTGTTACTGCTTTTCGTTCGTCAACACTTTTCTGACATCTTTTGAACCGTTGGGCTGAAGTTGAATAAACTTCACAGTGATGAACTAGGCATTGCTCCTTTTCAGATTTGTTAAAATGGACATTGTGGAATATCCAAGATGGCCGTCGTAGAAAAGTAGATCAAATTCTTAAAAAATCTTCTCACAAACTGGCAAACTGATTTCAACGAAACTTGCTGGAATTATCGATAGTCAATACTTTCAGATTTGTTAAAATGACACCGGGATCAAAATCGGACGAGGTCTGAGTGGTCAAGTACGGGTGAAATTTGACCAAATATGGTCATGTCGTGTATCAATTCGAAGGTATCGAGGAGATGATTACTCTGGAGCATTTTTTTTTCGAAATCATATGATTTCGTCATCCAAAGGGGAACACTGATAATTGAGATAATAATTTCATGTGAGCGATACAGGCCATTTGGGCCTCTTTTAAAGCATCAAAATAAAGTAAAAAAAAAATTCATGATCGACTTGTGCTGTCAGAAAACCATGCAAAAATGGACCGGCTACTTACATATACTTGTCTACTCAATTTGTTGGCAAATCTTGATGAGAATCTTAAGTGTTTTTTACATGCCCTACAAAGTTAAATTTTGAATGCATGTTTATTCACTTGTTTAATACTTTTTAGCTCTTTCCCAATGACTACTATTCATTATAAGTGCCTTTTCACCCAATTTTGGTTCTTGACTCTCAAGGCGGCTCCTTTTGTGAACAATGAACAATCTAATTTTATGTTTTCATTAAACAAAAATACATTAAAAAGGATTAAATTTCGGCTTCAAATATCAAAATTGAACTTTTGGTGACCATCTTGAAAATGGTCGTCGCAAGCAATTTTCAGTGTGGTTTCACACGAAAATTTTATCAAAATTTGCTTTGGTCTATGGCTCTTTCTTCATTTGAAGAAAGTCATACAAGCCATTGTTTAATTTCTGGGGTTTTTTTTGTGGACAGATGCATCTTGTTTATTGAGAGCCAGCGACCATTTGCTTTGGACAGATGGCCCTTTCTTTGTTTGAAGAAATTTTTTTATAAGTATTTGTTTCAACAATTGTTTTTGAAGTTGAGTTGCATTTTGTTTATCAGTTTATTGAGGGCCAGTAACCCTTTGCTTTGGACAATAGCCCTTTCTTCATTTGAAGATCGTACCAGTCTTGCAACAATCGTTTTGGACTTTGTGAGTTGCCATTTGTTTATTGAGGGCCAGTGGCCCTTTGCTTTGGACAATGGCCCTTTCTTCAATGCAAGAAAGATTCTACCTACCAGACATTGTTTCGTTTTGTTGGACTTTTTTGTTTATTGAGCATGTTGAGGGCCAGCGACCCTTTGCTTTGAACAATAGCCCTTTCTTCATTTTTGTCTGTGACTACAGAAAATGGGCTTATGGGATTTGCGAGCAGTGTAGATCCAGACCAGCATGCACATCTGTGAAGTCTGATCAGGGTATGCACTGTTTGCCATTCATTCAGAGAAACATCCATCATGCTTCTAACCACAGCATAGATCTGTATGAGACTGCAAGCATATGCTAGAGGATCAGGAGCTAGGCTAGTGACAAATCCCATAAGCCCCATTTCTTCAGTCACCGACACATTTAAAGAAAATCGTACCATTTGCTTTGGACAATGGCCCTTTGTTCATTTGAAGAAAATCGTACCAGTCCATGTTTCAAAAATCATTTTGGACTGCTTTGGACAATGGCCCTTTCTTCATTTAAAGAAAATCATACCAGTCATTGTTTCAACAATCGCTTTGGACTTGCATTTTGTTTATTGAGGGCCAGCGACCATTTGCTTTGGACAGATGGCCCTTTCTTTGTTTGAAGAAAATTTGTATAAGTATTTGTTTCAACAATTGTTTTGGAAGTTGAGTTGCATTTTGTTTATCAGTTTATTGAGGGCCAGTAACCCTTTGCTTTGGACAATGGCCCTTTCTTCATTTGAAGATCGTACCAGTCTTGCAACAATCGTTTTGGACTTTGTGAGTTTCCATTTGTTTATTGAGGGCCAGTGGCCCTTTGCTTTGGACAATGGCCCTTTCTTCAATGCAAGAAAGATTCTACCTACCAGACATTGTTTCGTTTTGTTGGACTTTTTTGTTTATTGAGCATGTTTGAGGGCCAGCGACCCTTTGCTTTGAACAATAGCCCTTTCTTCATTTTTGTCTGTGACTACAGAAAATGGGCTTATGGGATTTGCGAGCAGTGTAGATCCAGACCAGCATGCACATCTGTGAAGTCTGATCAGGGTATGCACTGTTTGCCATTCATTCAGAGAAACATCCATCATGCTTCTAACCACAGCATAGATCTGTATGAGACTGCAAGCATATGCTAGAGGATCAGGAGCTAGGCTAGTGACAAATCCCATAAGCCCCATTTCTTCAGTCACCGACACATTTAAAGAAAATTGTACCATTTGCTTTGGACAATGGCCCTTTCTTCATTTGAAGAAAATCGTACCAGTCCATGTTTCAAAAATCATTTTGGACTTTGCTTTGGACAATGGCCCTTTCTTCATTTAAAGAAAATCATATCAGTCCTTGTTTCAACAATCATATAAAATTGTTTGCTTAGGTTTGAGATTTGGAGGTAGGTGCAAAGCGAAGACATCACCAATTTAACCTTTTTAGCTCGACTATTCGAAGAATAAGTAGAGCTTATGTCACACCCCGGCGTCGGCGTCACCGTCACGCTTGGTTATGGTTTTTAGTCAACCTGTATAATGGAATACTACTGCCCTACACCCACATACTTGACAACTTCATCTCCTATGATACTCAATAACCCCTGAACTATATGACCTGACCTACATTCCTCTTGAAATACTTAGTTAATTCTTGGTTTAAGGTTTTTAGTCAACCTTGGTTAAGATTTTTAGTCAACTTGTTATGCAATACTACTGGCCCTACACCCACCATACTGACAACTTCATCTCCTAGTGATGCACATCAATAACCCCTGATCTATATTTGGACCTTTGACCTACAATTTTCCTCTTGAAAATAAATCTTAGTTAATTCCCCATTGGTTAAGGTTTTTAGTCAACCTTGGTTTAAGATTTTTAGTCAAGTCTTGTATATGCAAATTACTACTGGCCCTCCCAACACCCCCCATACTTGGACAAACTTCATCTTCCTAGTGATGCACATCAATAACCCCTGATCTATATTTGACCTTGACCTACATTTCCTCTTGAATTACTTAGTTAATTCCCCTTGGTTAAGGTTTTTAGTCAAGCTTGGTTAAGGTTTTTACTCGAGCTTGTACATGGAATACTATTGTGCATACAGACACCATACTTGGACAACCTTTTCTTATAGGGATGTACATCAATAACCCCTGATCTATATTTGACCTTGACCTACATTTCCTCTTCAATTACTTAATTCTCTTTTGTTAAGGTTTTTAGTCAAGCTTGTAGATGGAATACTCATGGGCCTACAGCAACCATAGTTGGAAAACTTCATCTCCTAGTGATGTACATCAATAACCCCTGACCTATATCTGACATTCACCTACATTTAACCTTGAACTTACTTACTTAAATTTCCTTGGTTTAAAGGTTTTTAATCAACCTTGGTTAAGGTTTTTATGCAGGCCGCAGCCACCTTCTTTGTCAAGCTATGTGTACATCGACAACCCTCGTAGTCGAGCTATGCTGTTCTCCTACAGCTCTTGTTTGACATGTATTTAATAAGTTGATGCTACAAAACTTTATCTCTGCTCAAAAAAAAAAGAACGGATCACCCAAACTATTGATGCTTGAGAATTTTACAATTGCTGCTGTTAAATATCAAAAATATGTTCAGAAATGACTGGCTGGATATTATTAGTCTTAATTTAATGTCTATGAATTTGTCACTATGGCTCTGTTGTTTATATTATTTGGCAATGTTTACATCGACTGTTTACATAAACATCCAGGTATGCAAAACCATAGAGCCAATTCCCACACTTGAATATAAAACGATTGTCAATGTATAAGCATTATGTGCTGATATACAAGTATGGGAATTGGTTCGATGGACTTGCATATACGGTTATTTAGGTAAATAATGATAAATCAATGTAAATACTGCCAATTTAACCTGGCCCAAACATAGTGTGTATTTGAAATGTATTTTTTTAGACATTGTCGCCAATATTGATGGCCACGAGAATCCAAATGAAGGAAATGAAGCAGATGTTACTGACACGGATGTTGCTGAAAGTTATCCTGGTATACATGTTCTTCTACATTTACTATTCAAAGACCAATTTCAGTACACTTTTTTAATATCAAAATTCAGATGCATGCTCAGTGTAACAAACAAATTATTCTTCCCACGTAGATATATGTTCGCCACGACAAAATCGGGCTTATTGAGTTTTCGATCGATGTAGATCCTGACCAAATTGACCAAATTGCGGATATGCACAGTCCGAAAAGGATCTAAACTGTTTGCTAAATACATTAAGAGTTATTCTCTGAATGTTGACCCGTGTAGACCCTGATCTGACTGCGCAGACGCGCAGGCTGGTCTGGGTCTACACTGGTCGCAAAGTCAATAAGCCCGATTTTGTCATGGCGCGTCACATATAATAGCCTACGGTTATTAAACAAAACCGCCCAACCTTGTCTTGCAAGTGTTTGTTTACTGTATAAATAGTATCATGCTTAGTGAATTATGTAGGCCATTATAAAGTTAGTCTGTTTAATATTTTTTATATCTTTAAGGTTATACAAAACCAATTATGATAAAATCAAATTTACTTCCAGAGGTGACTGAAGTATATCCACGTGCTGGCAGCTCTGCATTTGACGTGTCCGGTGATGTACCACTGAACAGCATGAACAGTGGAAAAAAGCCAACAATACCACACGGTTTGTAAATAGTTATTTCAAAACAGTTATACAGTCACCTATATTTTATTTTAAAATATATTGTTTTATTCCAGACTATTAGTGTGAAACCCTGTGACTGTAATGTGGAATCAAATGTGCATATTAAACACAAACCTGGTTATTTATGCTTTAACAAAAGCAACTATGATATTGGATGTGTGTGTATTTCATTTTCTTTGATTGTTGTAGAAAGGTCTAATATGATAATTTTGGGATTTTATCTATTGTTTAATTTACTTTCAGTCCAGCGTAATAGATGGACAGAAAAAGAGATGGATGGAATTAACATCTCTACGCAGAGAAATGATATCAAGGCAAATAAAACCCAACAGAAAAGACGTCTCAAGATGATCAAGTCGAGTCAACAGAATGAAGGGGAACTTTGTAAAAGGACCCCAGAACTGATAGTGAAAAAATTAAGTGCAATGAACAAATGAAATCAAGGAAAGCCTTTGAACCAAAATGGTGATTTGTTCTGATAATCAGTCATGACTGTGTTGAAAGTGCACCGATATTGTCACTTCTTTTCTGCCAATTTTAGAATTTCAAAAGTGGGTAATGCGATGGCACCCATCGACCTCCTCTTCTAGTTTTAAATTTGTTTGTTTTTATTATTTTATTTTTTGGGGCTTATTTACTCAAGATGCCCTTTTTCGATGGTCATTTTCTGTCATGCATAAAGATTGAAGCATCTAAAAGGCTTCACAGACTGGACAGCGAACAATATAGGCCATGATTTAGACTGCATAAATGCTTGGGCGGACCTGGGTCTACACTTTTCACCATTGTCACTAGGTTGATTTTCTCGGGTCACTTCTGAAATTGTTTATTTTATTGTTTATTAGACAAATCATTGTAACCCCCGGACGAAAGTCACATATCAGATAGAAGGTGGAGGGACATGATCCTAATGAATGTTGTTGTTAAAACACGTACTACTTCAACAAAATATATGTAATTCAAGAGGGTCACAAAAAGGTCATCATTTTATTATCAACTTCAAGAGTTGATTGAGATGATTGAATGTTCGGATTGTTTTGATTGGTGCTGCCCTGGTAGTCACTAGTCAGGTGAGCGATGAAATTTGTTAGTTTTGATATTATTTTGGGGCATACTGTCCAACCTGTGCTAACGGCCACCTCTATTAATCAGCCAACCTGTCTTAAGCAGCCACTGTTTTGTATCCCTAGGTGGATTTACTATCTAAATTACCTCCATTAAGCAGTCACCTCAATTAAGTGGCCACATTTTTCACTTCTCTTGGGTGGCTGCTTAACACAGGTTTGACTGTATTTACTTGAGATGACTTACGGTAATTTATGTCTCGCAAATTATTCCATTTAGTATTATCATTATTGTACCCCGCTTGTTTCAACATTTTTTTATACGACCGTTTTTAAAAAACGGTACGTATTGTGTTTTACCGGGCTTGCGGGCGGGCGGCTGAAGAAAAAGCGCATAGTTCGTGTTCACAGCTCCTCCGAAACCGTTGAGTCGATCGATCTGAAACTATACACACGTCTTCTACACATATTGAAGATGTGCACCTTGGTGTTTTTATGCCGAAAAAATATTTTTTAACAAAAATATCGCCTTTTTAACTTAATAGCCATTTTTTCTACATTTTTCTATACAATTCTATATACGGTACAGAGTTTGTGTACACAACTCCTCCGAAACCGTTCTGTCGATCGTTCTGAAATTATACACACGTCTTCTACACATATTGAAGATGTGCACCTTGGTGTTTTTATGCCGAAAACATATTTTTTTACAAAAATATCACCTTTTTAACTTAGCCATTTGTTCTACATTATTGTATCCAATTCCCTATCATTTCTACTTTACACTTTACTTTTCTATCTCTGCTTAAATTAGTATACATGTTTAGCACAACGAGATGAAGAAATAATGCTATATACTTTCAAATTCTCATTAATGTTTCTTGCCTTGGTGACAGCTTCACATTTCTGCATCTTCGCCGTCTAGTCTAGCCCATATTCGACAGGTGTATTTTGTGACTTGCGGCACTCTTGTTGGAATTTTAGTTGCATTTTGTTTAT
Source organism: Conchocele bisecta (assembly GCA_029237695.1). NCBI lineage: Eukaryota > Metazoa > Mollusca > Bivalvia > Lucinida > Thyasiridae > Conchocele > Conchocele bisecta. The sequence goes on from CM055280.1 coordinate 67,714,903, forward strand.
CAGTTTATTGAGGGCCAGTGACCCTTTGCTTTGAACAATGGCCCTTTCTTCTTTTGAAGAAAATCGTACCAGTCCTTGTTTCAACAATCGTTTTGGACTTTTGAGTTGCATTTTGTTTATTAAGGGCCAGTGACCCTTTGCTTTGGACAATGGCCCTTCAATGTAAGAAAGATTTTACCTACCAGACCTTATTTCGTTTTGTTTGACCTTTTTGTTTATTGAGCATGTTGCACTTAGAGGTCAAAGGTCAAATATGGGCATGAATTTTAATTCTGAAATATTAAGCCTGTTCATCTGTTCATCTGTTCATGTGTCAACAATTTTTAATAACTTTAGAATAACTGGACCGATTTTAACAAAATAACTTATTTTCTTAATTAGATGATTTCCAAAGCATCTAGCATGGTTTTGGGGCGAATTTCTGAGAGAAAAAAAATTAAATTTGCCCCAAAACCATGTCTGATGCTGTCGATGTAAATTGTCCAATTAAGAAAATAAAAGTTATTTTGTTAAAATTGGTCCCATAATTCAAAATAAAAGTTATTACAAAAGGCCGATTGAAGTGATGGTAGCCTAACAGTTTTTTGCCGCGGCCATTTTGAATCGATTTTGGTCACATGACGTACTTATTTGTTCTCGATGTAAATATTCCGTTCTGATTTTGGGATTTTCCCCCCAATACAGCAGGTTAAAATGGGATTGAACCCATTTGCCCGGCCTTACATGACCTTAGCTGTTGATAGGCCGTTAAACACTAATAAACAAACAAAACAAACAAAACAAACACATGACGTACTAACCTAATATGAGCTTTTCAGCTGGTACCCAGTTGCATTGGAATGAAATGGCAACTGAGCACCAGCCGGACAAAGCTAGGAGGTCGAAGGTGAGAAAATAAAGGCACAAACGGCAGCTCGGCTTTATTAGGTTACTTCGAGGTTTATTAGGTCAGTAACTAATATAGATGACATTTATCCAACCCCCTTTATTATGCTAGTTCAACCATTGGTTGCGGTATATAATGCTGTCACGGGCGACTGTCGTTCTAGTTCAGTACAAGATTTTTAGGGTATGGTTGGCAATAACTTGTTCAGAATAACTTTATCATGTTCAGTAATTTGACTTTAAAAATGTAGCAAATCACTGGGTTTCCATGTCCATCTTGTAGAAACTAGTAAAAAATAAAACTTGTTCTTTTTCAAACTATAACATTGCCTCTGTTATTCTTTTATGAGTAAAGCGTAACCAACTGGACCGAGTAAAGCGTAACCAACTCTACGCTAGGTCCCGAGTGTGACGTTAAACTGTGCCTCGAGGCGCAGTACTATCTATCTACAAGCACTGGTGGTAGGGTAGGAATGTGTATATTAACGATGGGATTCACAGTATCGGTTTATGTGCCATTGTCTTGAAAAATCGTTTTGATCTACATTAATCCGCTATTAAAGCCACCGATGTATAATTAGATGTTACAATTACATACGCAATCACAGCGAAATAACTCTCATATGCTTCCTTTATGAAAATACAATGTTTTGAGTTTTCAAGTGCTATTTCGTGTATAAAACGCGCATTTTATTCGCTTCATTCACATATTTCGTTTGGTTTTTACTGACGAATGTGGTTAAACATTATATCATGGACATTGTGTGATTGTTTCACATACTATAAATGCTGCGTTTTGAAGCTACAATTCATTTAAATCACACTTTTACAGAGGCATATGAGGGTGTTATTTGGATGTGATTGCGTATGTAATTCTGTTTTGTAACCTCTAATTATACATCGGGTGGTTTTAATTCTGGATTAATATAGATTCAAAACAATTTCTGAAGACCATAGTAACATTTTACTTAACTTTTCTGAAATTTGGTAAACTACCCACAGATTCTTCGACACACAAGATTTTACTGTTGCACAGCAACCAATACTGTGGGATTTATCCGTTCCAGAATCCCATTGGTTCAGCCCTTATGTACTTGTAAAGTGTATGTAGGAGTAAGGCATTCAATTGCAACCAGTAAAGATACACCCAGTATACTGGGTCCTGAGCATGACTTTTAAACTTCTTCTCGAGGTGCAGTGCTGGTTCTACCCAGTCGCACCTGTGGTAGGGCGCGAATATGTATATTAACAATAGGATTCATCGGTTCCGGGCTGGTCGGTTTGGTGGGAAGACTGGTAAATTAATGGTGGGATTCGTACTTAACGGGGGTCCCGATTTCTTTCCCTTGTTTGGCCCTCATATACAACTTTGGCTTCTCGTATGTGAAGAGTTAAATTAGGTTATACCCATTATAAAGATAGTATAGTACTAATCCTATCGCCTTTAGGGGATGAGGCTAAGTGATTGTGGTGTGGTGAGGAGGCATCATATCGGGATATTCCGATTTCGGGGCTGAATACGTATATTTTATTGTAAATATTGAGCTCTTATTTGCGGATGTTCCAATTTTTACCGGTGAAATGTGGGATTCGATCCCGTTGACCAGTCTGAAATATACCTTGTTGTCAGTAAACAGACATTAAACCCCATTCAAATCAAATCATCCGTTCCCTAATCCCATTGGAGACCTAGTTCAGCCCTTATGTACTTGTAAAGTATGTAGGAGCTGTGTCGGGTTATGACCCAGGCAGTGGGTGGTTGGTGGGAACATAGACAGCTTTCCCGCGGGTGAAAAAATAGGCGGGTGAAAATATCATATGACACCGGGCTAAGTGATTCTGGCGTGGCGCCATTTCATGATATGATTTCAGCGCTGAATATTTTATCATGATGTATGTAAATTCAGTGCCGATTTTGTAAGTTTCCCTCATGCAGGTGAGGTGCGGGATTCGATCCCACCGACCGGACCTCGTATGACTGCAATATTGTTGATAGGTCCTTAAATGACATTCACTCCATCCAACTGCCCACCTGTCTTGAAGAGGAAACACATTGTCAAGTAATGGTAAAACATACAATGGCCCAGCCTGAGCTGCTCTCTACAAGTAGCAAGTGTATAACCTGTGAGATGCATGCATGTTCACTAGCACATTGCAGATCAAGATTACAGCAGAGCATTTTAAACATGACTTCAAATTACATTAATAATTAGGAAACCATTCTAATGCACTATCGAATCAAGTTTATGCACCGAAATAAGGAAGTTAACCCTTATTGTGCTGAACATAAATATTGTCTGCTGTTTTTCAATGACCAGGAGCTAGGATACTACCAAATCCCATAAGCCCCATTTCTCTAGTCCAGCCCAGGAAATATGAATACTTGTATTTATTCTTAATTGCACTAATGGCCCTTTGTCCACTTTAAGGAGGCCCTTTGAAACAGTTTGGTAGATTTTATTTTTGTGGCCCTTTATTTAAGGCCCTTTATAATTCGGCCCCTAATTCACTATCGGTCGTACGTCCGTGCGTCCGTCCGTCCGTCCGTCCGTCGTCCGTGCATTCTTTCGTGCGTGCATTCTTTCGTGCATTCGTCGGGTGCGTCCGTCCGTGCATTCTTCCGTGCTTTCGTCCGTGCATTTGTCAGGTCCGTCCGTCCTTCCGTCGGTCGCGATTTCCTGTTCCCTTCCGTGGCGGTTTTCAACATGTGTCATACATAATTGAAAAACTATTTGAGCTACAGTCATGAAAACTGATAGGAATGTATCAACATGTGCAATGGTGCATTTGGTGATTTTGATGCCATCCAGTATTCAGAGTTATAGCCCATGACTTAGTGAAAAGTTGCGATTTTCAACTTGTGTCACACATAACTTAAACATTATTTCAGTCATGAAACCTTATATGAATGTATCGACATGTGCAATTGTGCATTTGGTGATTTTGATGCTGATTCATCCAGTACGTCCGTCGTTCGTGCATTCATCCGTGCATTCGTCCGTGCGTCTGCGTCCATCCGTGATCTGTACATTCATCGGTGCGTCCGTCCGTCGTCCGTGCATCCGTCCGTGCGTCCGTCCGTGCGTCCGTCCGTCGTCCGTGCATTCTTTCGTGCATTCTTTCGTGCATTCGTCAGGTGCGTCCGTCCGTGCATTCTTCCGTGCTTTAGTCCGTGCATTTGTCAGGTCCGTCCGTCCGTCCGTCGGTCGCGATTTCCCGTTCCCTTCCGTGGCGGTTTTCAACATGTATCGTACATAATTGAAAAACTATTTGAGCTACAGTCATGAAAACTGATAGGAATGTATCAACATGTGCAATGGTGCATTTGGTGATTTTGATGCCATCCAGTATTCAGAGTTATAGCCCATGACTTAGTGAAAAGTTGCGATTTTCAACTTGTGTCGCACATAACTGCAAAAGTATTTGAGTTACAGTCATGAAACCTTATAGGAATGTATCAACATGTGCAATTGTGCATTTGGTGATTTTGATGCTGATTCATCCAGTACGTCCGTCGTTCGTGCATTCATCCGTGCATTCGTCCGTGCGTCTGTGCGTCCATCCGTGATCTGTACATTCATCGGTGCGTCCGTCGTCCGTGCATCCATTCGTCCGTCCGTCCGTCCGTCCGTCCGTTGTCCGTGCATTCTTTCGTGCATTCGTCAGGTGCATCCGTCCGTGCATTCTTCCGTGCATTCTTCCGTGCTTTCGTCCATGCTTTCGTCCGTGCTTTCGTCCGTGCATTTGTCAGGTCCGTCCGTCCGTCCGTCCGTCCGTCGCGATTTCCCGTTCCTTTCCGTGGCGGTTTTCAACATGTGTCATACATAATTGAAGAACTATTTGAGCTACAGTCATGAAAACTGATAGGAATGTATCAACATGTGCAATGGTGCATTTGGTGATTTTGATGCCATCCAGTATTCAGAATTATAGCCCATGACTTAGTGAAAAGTTGCCATTTTCAACTTGTGTCACACATAACTTAAACATTATTTCAGCTGCAGTCATGAAACCTTATATGAATGTATCAACATGTGCAATTGTGCATTTGGTGATTTTGATGCTGATTCATCCAGTACGTCCGTCGTTCGTGCATTCATCCGTTTGTCTGTGCGTCCATCCGTGATCTGCGATTTTCAACTTGTGTCACAACTGCAAAAGTATTTGAGTTACAGTCATGAAACCTTATAGGAATGTATCAACATGTGCAATTGTGCATTTGGTGATTTTGATGCGGATTCATCCAGTAATCAGAGTTATAGCCCATGACTTAGTGAAAAGTTGCCATTTTCAACTTGTGTCACACATAACTTAAACATTATTTCAGCTGCAGTCGTGAAACCTTATAGGAATGTATCAACATGTGCAATTGTGCATTTGGTGATTTTGATGCTGATTCATCCAGTACGTCTGTCGTTCGTGCATTCATCCGTGCATTCGTCCGTGCGTCTGCGTCCATCCGTCATCTGTACATTCATCGGTGCGTCCGTCCGTGCATCCGTGCGTCCGTCATCCGTGCATTCTTTCGTGCATTCTTTCGTGCATTCGTCAGGTGCGTCCGTCTGTGCATTCTTCCGTGCTTTCGTCCGTGCATTTGTCAGGTTCGTCCGTCCGTCGGTCGCGATTTCCCGTTCCCTTCCGTGGCGGTACATGTGTCATCCATAATTGAAAGACTATTTGAGCTACAGTCATGAAAACTGATAGGAATGTATCAACATGTGCAATGGTGCATTTGGTGATTTTGATGCCATCCAGTATTCAGAGTTATAGCCCATGACTTAGTGAAAAGTTGCCATTTTCAACTTGTGTCACACATAACTTAAACATTATTTCAGCTGCAGTCATGAAACCTTATATGAATGTATCAACATGTGCAATTGTGCATTTGGTGATTTTGATGCTGATTCATCCAGTACGTCCGTCGTTCGTGCATTCATCTGTGCATTCGTCCGTGCGTCTGTGCGTCCATCCGTGATCTGTACATTCATCGGTGCGTCCGTCTGTCGTCCGTGCATCCGTCTGTCCGTCCGTGCATCCGTGCATCCGTCCGTCGTCCGTGCATTCTTTTGTGCGTGCATTCTTTCGTGCATTCGTCAGGTGCGTCCGTCCGTGCATTCTTCCGTGCATTTGTCAGGTCCGTCCTTCCGTCGGTCGCGATTTCCCGTTCCCTTCCGTGGCGGTTTTCAACATTTGTCCTACATAATTGAAAAACTATTTGAGCTACAGTCATGAAAACTGATAGGAATGTATCAACATGTGCAATGGTGCATTTGGTGATTTTGATGCCATCCAGTATTCAGAGTTATAGCCCATGACTTAGTGAAAAGTTGCCATTTTCAACTTGTGTCGCACATAACTGCAAAAGTATTTGAGTTACAGTCATGAAACCTTATAGGAATGTATCAACATGTGCAATTGTGCATTTGGTGATTTTGATGCGGATTCATCCAGTAATCAGAGTTATAGCCCACGACTTAGTGAAAAGTTGCCATTTTCAACTTGTGTCACACATAAACATTATTTCAGCTGCAGTCATGAAACCTTATAGGAATGTATCAACATGTGCAATTGTGCATTTGGTGATTTTGATGCTGATTCGTCCAGTACGTCCGTCGTTCGTGCATTCGTCCGTGCGTCTGCGTCCATCCGTGATCTGTACATTCATCGGTGCGTCCGTCCGTGCATCCGTGTGTCCGTCCGTCGTCCGTGCATTCTTTCGTGCATTCGTCAGGTGCGTCCGTCCGTGCATCCATCCGTGCATTCTTCCGTGCTTTCGTCCGTGCATTTGTCAGGTCCGTCCGTCCGTCCGTCGGTCGCGATTTCCCGTTCCCTTCCGTGGCGGTTTTCAACATGTGTCGTACATAATTGAAAAACTATTTGAGCTACAGTCATGAAAACTGATAGGAATGTATCAACATGTGCAATGGTGCATTTGGTGATTTTGATGCCATCCAGTATTCAGAGTTATAGCCCATGACTTAGTGAAAAGTTGCGATTTTCAACTTGTGTCCCAACTGCAAAAGTATTTGAGTTACAGTCATGAAACCTTATAGGAATGTATCAACATGTGCAATTGTGCATTTGGTGATTTTGATGCGGATTCATCCAGTAATCAGAGTTATAGCCCATGACGTAATGAAAAGTTGCCATTTTCATCTTGTGTCACACATAACTTAAACATTATTTCAGCTGCAGTCATGAAACCTTATAGGAATGTATCAACATGTGCAATTGTGCATTTGGTGATTTTGATGCTGATTCATCCAGTACGTCCGTCGTTCGTGCATTCATCCGTGCATTCGTCCGTGCGTCTGTGCGTCCATCCGTGATCTGTACATTCATCGGTGCGTTCATCCGTCGTCCGTGCATCCATTCGTCCGTGCGTCCGTGCGTCCGTCCGTTGTCCGTGCATTCTTTCGTGCATTCGTCAGGTGCGTCCGTCCGTGCATTCTTCCGTGCATTCTTCCGTGCTTTCGACCGTGCTTTCGTCCGTGCATTTGTCAGGTCCGTCCGTCCGTCCGTCCGTCCGTCGGTCGCGATTTCCCGTTCCTTTCCGTGGCGGTTTTCAACATGTGTCGTACATAATTGAAAAACTATTTGAGCTACAGTCATGAAAACTGATAGGGATGTATCAACATGTGCAATGGTGCATTTGGTGATTTTGATGCCATCCAGTATTCAGAGTTATAGCCCTATGACTTAGTTGAAAAAGTTGCCATTTTCAACTTGTGTCACACATAAAACCTTAAAACATTATTTCAGCTGCAGTCATGAAACCTTATATGAACTGTAATGGACATGTGGCAATTGTGCATTTGGTGATTTTGATGCTGATTCATCCAGTACGTCCTGTAGTTCGTGCATTCAATCCGTGCATTAGTTCCCGTGCGTTCTGCGACCATACCGTTGATATGTAACATTCATCGGTGCGTTCCGTCCGTCGTCCGTGCATCCGTCCCGTCCGTGTGCGTCCGTCCGTCGTCGTTGCATTCCTTTCGTGCATTTCTTTTTCGTGACATTTCGTTCTAGGTGTGTCCGTCTGTGCAATTCTTCCAGTGCTTTCGTCCGTGCATTTGTCAGGTCCGTTCCGTTAGTACCCGTCTGGTCCGTTGTCCGTGCCATTTCCATTTCGTGCATTCGTCAGGTTGCGTCCGACCGTGCATTCTTACCCGTGCACTTCTTCCGTGCTTATTTTCGCGACCAGTGCTTTCGGTCCGTGCTTTCGTCCGTGCTTTCGTCCGTGCATTTTGTCGGGTCCGGTCCCGTCCGTCCGTCCGTCCGTACGTCCGTCCGTCCCGTCCGTCCGTTCCGTCCAGTCCGTCCAATCGGTCGCGATTTCCCCGTTTCCTTTCCGTGGCGGTTTTTCAAACATTGTGCGTACATTAATTGAAGAACTATTTGAGGCTACAGTCATGAAAACTGATAGGAATGTATCAACATGTGCAATATGGGCATTTGGTGATTTTTGATGCCATCCAGTATTCAAGAGTTATAGCCCATGGAGATTTAGTGAAAAGTTGCCATTTTCAAACTTGTGGACACACATAATAACTTAAACATTAATTTTCAGCTGCAGTCATGAAACCTTATATGGAATGTATGGACCATTCGTGCAAATTGTGCAATTTGGTGATTTTGATGCTGATTCATCCCAGTACGTCCGTTCGTTCACGTGGCATTCCATACCGTGCAATTCGTTCCGTGGCGTCCTTGCGACCATCCGTGATTCTGTACATTCAGCTGGTGCGTCCGTCCGTAGTCCGTGCATCCGTTCCGTCCCCCCGCCGTGCGTTCCGTCCGTCGTCCGTGCATTCTTTCGTGCATTCTTTCGTGCCATTCGTCAGGTGTGAACCGTCTGTGCCATTCATTCCGTGCTTTTCGTCCGTGCCCATTTAGTCATGGTCCTCCGTCCGTCCGTCCGTTGTCCGTTGTCCGTGCATTTCATTTCGTTGCATTCAGATCAGGTTGCGTCCAGTCCGTGCATTACTTCCGTGCTTTCTTCCGTGGCTTTCGACCGTGCCTTTTTCGTCCGTGCTTTCGTACCGTGCATTTATGCCAGGTCCGACCGTCTGTCCGTCCGTCCAGTCCATCCGTCCCGTCCGTCCGTCCGTACCGTCCATCCGGTCGCGATTTACCCGTTCCTTTCCGTGGCGGTTTTCAACATGTGTCGTACAAATAATTGAAGAACTATTTTGAGCTACAGTCCATGAAAACTGATAGGAATGTAATTTCAACATGTGCAATGGTGCATTTGGTGATTTTGAATGCCAAATCCAGTATTACAGAGTTATAAAGCCCATGAACTTAGTGGATAAAAGTTGCGATTTTCAACTTGTGTCACACCCATAACTGCTAAAAGTATTTTGAGTTACAGTCATGATAAACCTTATAAGGAATGTTATTCAAACATTGCATTTGGTGATTTTGATGGCGGATTTCATCCAGTAATCAGAAGTTATAGGGCCCATTGACTTAGTGAAAAGTTGCCATTTTTCAACTTGTGTCACCAACATAACTTTAAACAAAATTATTTCAGCCTGCAGGTCATGAAACCTTATAGGAATTGTTATCAACATGTGCAATTGTGCAATTTGGTTGATTTTGATGATGAGGATTCGTCCAGTACGTCCGACGTTCGTGCATATCGTCCGTGCGTCTGCTCCATCCCGGATCTGTAAACATTCATCGGTGCGTCCGTCCGTGCATCTGTGGCCGTCTGTCGTCCGTACGCATCTTTCAGTGCAATTCGTCAGGTGCGTCGTCCGTGCATCCATCCTGCATTCTTCCGTGCTTCGTCCGGCATTTTCAGGTCCCGTCCGTTCCACGTCGGTCGCGATTTACCGTTCCCGTCCGTGCGGGTTTTTCAACATGTGTCCATACATAAATTGATAAAAACTATTTGAGCTACAGTCATGAAAACTGATAGGAATGTATCAACATGTGCAATGGTGCATTTGGTGATTTTGATGCCATCCAGTATTCAGAGTTATAGCCCATGACTTAGTGAAAAGTTGCCAATTTTCAACTTGTGTCACACATAACTTAAACATTATTTCAGCTGCAGTCATGAAACCTTATATGAATGTATGACATGTGCAATTGTGCATTTGGTGAATTTTGATGCTGATTCATCCAGTACGTCCGTCGTTCGTGCATTCATCCGTGCATTCGTTCCGTGCGTCTGCGTCCATCCGTGATCTGTACATTCATCGGTGCGTCCGTCCGTCCGTCGTCCGTGCATCCGTCCGTCCGTGCGTCCGTCCATGCGTCCGTCCGTCGTACCGTGCATTCTTTCGTGCATTCTTTTCGTGCATTCGTCAGGTGCGGTACCCGTCCGTGCATTCTTCCGTGCTTTCGTCCGTGCATTTGTCAGGTCCGTCCGTCCGTCCGTCGGTCGCGATTTCCCGTTTCCCTTCCGTGGCGGTTTTCAACATGTGTCGTACATAATTGAAAAAAACTATTTGAGCTACAGTCATGAAAAACTGATAGGTAATGTATCAACAGTGCAATGGTGCATTTGGTGATTTTGATGCCAATCCAGTAATTCAGAGTTATAGCCCATGACTTAGTGAAAAGTTTGCGATTTTCCTTTTCAATTCTTGTCGCACATAACTGCAAAAGTATTTGAGTTACAGTCATGAAACCTTATTAGGAATGTATCAACATGTGCAATTGTGCATATTTGGTGATTTTGATCCGGATTCATCCAGTAATCAGAGATATAGCACCTATAGACTTACTGATAAAGTTGAACCATTTCTTTTCAACTTGTGTCGCACCATACGTTAAACATTATTCACAGCTGCAGTCATGAAAACCTTATAGGAATGTATCACATGTGCAATTGTGCATTTAGGTGATTTTGATGCAGATTCATCCAGTACGTCCGTCGTTCGTGCATTCATCCGTGTCATTCGTCCGTGCGTCCTGTGCGTCTGTGCGTCCATCCGTGATCTGTACATTCATCGGTGCGTCCGTCGTCCGTGCATCCATTCGTCCGTCCGTCCGTCCGTCCGTCCGTCCGTTGTCCGTGCATTCTTTCGTGCATTCGTCAGGTGCGTCCGTCCGTGCATTCTTCCGTGCATTCTTCCGTGCTTTCGACCGTGCTTTCGTCCGTGCTTTCGTCCGTGCATTTGTCAGGTCCGTCCGTCCGTCCGTCCGGTCGGTCCGCGAGTTTCCCGTTTCCCTTTTTCCTTCCGTGGCGGTTTTCAACATGTGTCATACATTGAATTGAAGAACTTATTGAGCTAACAGTTATGAAAACTGAGAGGAATGTATCAACATGTGCATTTGGTGCATTTGGTGATTTTGATGCCATCCAGTATTCAGAATTATAGCCCATGACTTAGTGAAAAGTTGCCATTTTCAACTTGTGTCACACATAACTTAAACATTATTTCAGCTGCAGTCATGAAACCTTATATGAATGTATGGACATGTGCAATTGTGCATTTGGTGATTTTGATGCTGATTCATCCAGTACGTCCGTCGTTCGTGCATTCATCCGTGCATTCGTCCGTGCGTCTGCGTCCATCCGTGATCTGTACATTCATCGGTGCGTCCGTCCGTCCGTCGTCCGTGCATCCGTCCGTCCGTGCGTCCGTCCATGCGTCCGTCCGTCGTCCGTGCATTCTTTCGTGCATTCTTTCGTGCATTCGTCAGGTGCGTCCGTCCGTGCATTCTTCCGTGCTTTCGTCCGTGCATTTGTCAGGTCCGTCCGTCCGTCCGTCGGTCGCGATTTCCCGTTCCCTTCCGTGGCGGTTTTCAACATGTGTCATACATAATTGAAAAACTATTTGAGCTACAGTCATGAAAACTGATAGGAATGTATCAACATGTGCAATGGTGCATTTGGTGATTTTGATGCCATCCAGTATTCAGAGTTATAGCCCATGACTTAGTGAAAAGTTGCGATTTTCAACTTGTGTCGCACATAACTGCAAAAGTATTTGAGTTACAGTCATGAAACCTTATAGGAATGTATGAACATGTGCAATTGTGCATTTGGTGATTTTGATCCGGATTCATCCAGTAATCAGAGTTATAGCACCATGACTTACTGAAAAGTTGCCATTTTCAACTTGTGTCGCACATAACTTAAACATTATTTCAGCTGCAGTCATGAAACCTTATAGGAATGTATCAACATGTGCAATTGTGCATTTGGTGATTTTGATGCTGATTCATCCAGTACGTCCGTCGTTCGTGCATTCATCCGTGCATTCGTCCGTGCGTCTGTGCGTCCATCCGTGATCTGTACATTCATCGGTGCGTCCGTCGTCCGTGCATCCATTCGTCCGTCCGTCCGTCCGTTGTCCGTGCATTCTTTCGTGCATTCGTCAGGTGCGTCCGTCCGTGCATTCTTCCGTGCATTCTTCCGTGCTTTCGACCGTGCTTTCGTCCGTGCTTTCGTCCGTGCATTTGTCAGGTCCGTCCGTCCGTCCGTCCGTCCGTCCGTCCGTCGCGATTTCCCGTTCCTTTCCGTGGCGGTTTTCAACATGTGTCGTACATAATTGAAGAACTATTTGAGCTACAGTCATGAAAACTGATAGGAATGTATCAACATGTGCAATGGTGCATTTGGTGATTTTGATGCCATCCAGTATTCAGAATTATAGCCCATGACTTAGTGAAAAGTTGCCATTTTCAACTTGTGTCACACATAACTTAAACATTATTTCAGCTGCAGTCATGAAACCTTATATGAATGTATCGACATGTGCAATTGTGCATTTGGTGATTTTGATGCTGATTCATCCAGTACGTCCGTCGTTCGTGCATTCATCCGTGCATTCGTCCGTTTGTCTGTGCGTCCATCCGTGATCTGTACATTCATCGATGCGTCCGTCTGTCGTCCGTGCATCCGTCTGTCCGTCCGTGCGTCCGTGCGTCTGCCCGTCGTCTGTGCATTCTTTCATGCGTGCATTCTTTCGTGCATTCGTCAGGTGCGTCCGTCCGTGCATTCTTCCGTGCATTCTTCCGTGCTTTCGTCCGTGCATTTGTCAGGTCCGTCCTTCCGTCGGTCGCGATTTCCTGTTCCCTTCCGTGGCGGTTTTCAACATGTGTCGTACATAATTGAAAAACTATTTGAGCTACAGTCATGAAAACTGATAGGAATGTATCAACATGTGCAATGGTGCATTTGGTGATTTTGATGCCATCCAGTATTCAGAGTTATAGCCCATGACTTAGTGAAAAGTTGCGATTTTCAACTTGTGTCACACATAACTGCAAAAGTATTTGAGTTACAGTCATGAAACCTTATAGGAATGTATCAACATGTGCAATTGTGCATTTGGTGATTTTGATGCTGATTCGTCCAGTACGTCCGTCGTTCGTGCATTCGTCCGTGCGTCTGCGTCCATCCGTGATCTGTACATTCATCGGTGCGTCCGTCCGTGCATCCGTGTGTCCGTCCGTCGTCCGTGCATTCTTTCGTGCATTCGTCAGGTGCGTCCGTCCGTGCATCCATCCGTGCATTCTTCCGTGCTTTCGTCCGTGCATTTGTCAGGTCCGTCCGTCCGTCCGTCGGTCGCGATTTCCCGTTCCCTTCCGTGGCGGTTTTCAAACATGTGTCATACATAATTGAAAAAAAAAAACTATTTGAGCTACAGTCATGAAAACTGATAGGAATGTATCAACATGTGCAATGGTGCATTTGGTGATTTTGATGCCATCAAGTATTCAGAGTTATAGCCCATGACTTAGTGAAAAGTTGCGATTTTCAACTTGTGTCACACATAACTTAAACATTATTTCAGCTGCAGTCATGAAACCTTATATGAATGTATGGACATGTGCAATTGTGCATTTGGTGATTTTGATGCTGATTCATCCAGTACGTCCGTCGTTCGTGCATTCATCCGTGCATTCGTCCGTGCGTCTGCGTCCATCCGTGATCTGTACATTCATCGGTGCGTCCGTCCGTCGTCCGTGCATCCGTCCGTCCGTGCGTCCGTCCGTCGTCCGTGCATTCTTTCGTGCATTCTTTCGTGCATTCGTCAGGTGCGTCCGTCCGTGTATTCTTCCGTGCTTTCGTCCGTGCATTTGTCAGGGCCGTCCGTCCGTCCGTCGGTCGCGATTTCCCGTTCCCTTCCGTGGCGGTTTTCAACATTTGTCGTACATAATTGAAAAACTATTTGAGCTACAGTCATGAAAACTGATAGGAATGTATCAACATGTGCAATGGTGCATTTGGTGATTTTGATGCCATCCAGTATTCAGAGTTATAGCCCATGACTTAGTGAAAAGTTGCGATTTTCAACTTGTGTCGCACATAACTGCAAAAGTATTTGAGTTACAGTCATGAAACCTTATAGGAATGTATCAACATGTGCAATTGTGCATTTGGTGATTTTGATCCGGATTCATCCAGTAATCAGAGTTATAGCACCATGACTTACTGAAAAGTTGCCATTTTCAACTTGTGTCGCACATAACTTAAACATTATTTCAGCTGCAGTCATGAAACCTTATAGGAATGTATCAACATGTGCAATTGTGCATTTGGTGATTTTGATGCTGATTCATCCAGTACGTCCGTCGTTCGTGCATTCATCCGTGCATTCGTCCGTGCGTCTGCGTCCATCCGTGATCTGTACATTCATCGGTGCGTCCGTCCGTCGTCCGTGCATCCATTCGTCCGTCCGTCCGTCCGTCCGTCCGTCCGTCCGTCCGTCCGTTGTCCGTGCATTCTTTCGTGCATTTGTCACGTGCGTCCGTCCGTGCATTCTTCCGTGCATTCTTCCGTGCTTTCGACCGTGCTTTCGTCCGTGCTTTCGTCCGTGCATTTGTCGGGTCCGTCCGTCCGTCCGTCCGTCCGTCCGTCCGTCCGTCCGTCGCGATTTCCCGTTCCTTTCCGTGGCGGTTTTCAACATGTGTCATACATAATTGAAGAACTATTTGAGCTACAGTCATGAAAACTGATAGGAATGTATCAACATGTGCAATGGTGCATTTGGTGATTTTGATGCCATCCAGTATTCAGAGTTATAGCCCATGACTTAGTGAAAAGTTGCCATTTTCAACTTGTGTCACACATAACTTAAACATTATTTCAGCTGTAGTCATAGAAACCTTATATGTAAAATGTATCAACATGAGCAAATTAGTGCATTTGGTGATTTTGATGCTGAATTCATCCAGTTACGTCCGTCGTTTCGTGCAATTCATCCGAGCAATTCGTCCCCGTGCGTCTGTTCGTCCATCCGTGATCTGTACATTCATCGGTGCGTCCGTCCGTCGTCCGTGCATCCGTCCGTGCGTCCGTGCGTCCGTGCGTCGTCCGTGCATTTTATCGTGCGTGCATTCTTTCGTGCATTCGTCAGGTGCGTCCGTCCGTGCATTTGTCAGGTCCGTCCGTCCGTCCGTCCGTCCGTCAGTCGCGATTTCCTGTTCCCTTCCGTGGCGGTTTTCAACATGTGTCATACATAATTGAAAAAATATTTGAGCTACAGTCATGAAAACTGATAGGAATGTATCAACATGTGCAATGGTGCATTTGGTGATTTTGATGCCATCCAGTATTCAGAGTTATAGCCCATGACTTAGTGAAAAGTTGCCATTTTCAACTTGTGTCACACATAACTTAAACATTATTTCAGCTGCAGTCATGAAACCTTATAGGAATGTATCAACATGTGCAATTGTGCATTTGGTGATTTTGATGCCGATTCATTCAGTACGTCCGTCGTTCGTGCATTCATCTGTGCATTCGTCCGTGCGTCTGTGCATCCATCCGTGATCTGTACTGTACATTCATCGTGCGTCCGTCCATCGTCCGTGCATCCGTGCGTCCGTCCGTCGTCCGTGCATTCTTTCGTGCATTCTTTCGTGCATTCGTCAGGTGTTGTCCGTCCGTGCATCCTTCCGTGCATTCTTCCGTGCTTTCGTCCGTGCATTTGTCAGGTCCGTCCGTCCGTCCTGTCGGTCGCGATTTCCCGTTCCCTTCCGTGGCGGTTTTCAACATGTGTCGTACATAATTGAAAAAACTATTTTGACTGTAACTCAACTTGTGTCACACATAACTGCAAAAGTATTTGAGCAATTGTGCATTTGGTGATTTTGATGCGGATTCATCCAGTAATCAGTTATAGCCCATGACTTAGTGAAAAGTTGCCATTTTTCATTTTTAATGTGTTTATTAATAGCCAAATGTTCGTCGGCAGCCATGGAACAGACTGTAGTTTACTATGTAAAGTAAGTATTTAATTCTTGTTGTGTATAACGTGTTGTAAATTCATGTATCCAAACATTTCACCTCATATTTACCTATTTAACCCTTAGACCGCTACACACAAAAATTGTCGTCTGCTGTTGCTTTTATATCTTGCCTTATTTCTCAATAAAAACATGGTTTGACAGCACTTCAGAATCATTTCCAATGGAAATGATTCTGAAGTGCTGTCGAACCATGTTGTATTCTAAAGTGCTGTCGATGTTTTTGATGATAAAAATAGCAGACGACATAAAATTAAGATATTGTTGTAAGGGTTAATTATCTGTGGGTATTCTCACTTTACTGATATGTGAGTAGTCTCCCTTTATTGTTTGTGAGTTAATAATTCGCCCCTTTACTTATGTGATTATTTTTCCTTTACTTGTCTGCGAGTTTTTTTTCCTATGTAGATATGACCAGCAGGTTTCAGCAGCGACTTTTTAGCCAGTGGTCATTGCCGGAACATCAGCCAAAACGTGGACAGAAGAGATTGGTCAATTGCAAGCTTGTGACAATAGCGTCTGAAGTAATGAAGTGATTAATTCAGAAGTATTGGTTTGTATTATGGAAGGTACATGCCCACTCAGTAGGCACAACATGTTCTTTATATCAGAGACCTCATCCGAGACATTTTCTGTCAAAATAAGCATTCATTCACCATTATCCCACATATTGATTGGCATTATTATGCATTTTATATCAGATGTAACTTTCCACACTGATATAAGGGGCGATAATCGTGTTTCCTTAAACTGTCGAAGGACATTTACTATTTATACTATTATGTATTTATTATTTGATGTGCAATTATCATACTTTCAGGTGACGCATTTAATTAGTATAAATAATTAAAAACTATTATGCCTCATATGCATATGATATTAGCCCGATACCAATGCGAGTCACTATCAGTAAAATAAATATTGTTATAGAGAATAGTAGGTTAGTGCCGTGAATGGGAAAAAATGACTGGCGCGGCACGGAAACGGGATCTGCCCGGCAGAGCCTCGCCCATCCCGTTTCCTGAGCCTTGCCAGATATTTTTTCACAGCACTAACCTACTATTCTATTTATCCCGACAACACCTACAAATGGCTGTAAAATGCAAAAATAGTATTGACTGGATATCAAAAATGTTTCACGGCAACGTGTTTCACGGCACATACGCACTGTGTTGACAGGATAAAAATGATTATACCTGTATAGCGGCCACTCCTAATCTTTAGACCTGGTAATTATTATTAATTTAATTGTCTTCCAAAGTGTGTAAATATTGGTGTGTTTATAAAATAATGTCTATTTGTGCCTTAACATGATACAGTTGTTACAAGGAATGATTTGACCAGTGTAGTTCCTGATCAGCTGAATTGGAAGATACAGCGGACAAGTTTCACTGACCGGGAGGTTGGAACGGTATGTATATGTTTATGCTTATTTTTTTTGGCACTTATTAATGTTTTTTGGTATATTTAATGTATTTATAGACCTCGGTCCATTACTTCAACCTGTGTGGTGAATATGACTTGGAGTAACGCCAAAGCCAAAAGGTAAAGCTCAATCAATCAATTGATGTGTTAATTTTGCAACCAATCCAATTGTGATAACATAATTTTCAGACTCGTCCATTTATTAAAAGGGTGTTTTTGTTTTCAAAAATATGGAAATTACTTGCAAAAAGTGCAGATCCTGATGAGACGAGCCGGCTCATCTGTAGCTTATTTCATCAACATTGCAAAGTATACTTTACTAGCAAAGTATACTTTGAGGGAGAAATCATTTATTTTTCCAGAAAAGCATTATTTCATATAGAACTATCAAATGCATATATTAGTCGAGTCGTACTGGAGGTATACCGTGCAGTAGGGTACTACTAACGTTTTTTGATTGATTTTAGTAGTTCATGGTGTGTGTAATCAGAAACCGATTGATGACACTCTGTCATCATTGAGCATTTTCCAGAATTCAAGATGGCCGCCGTGAATGGCCAAAATTTAGATATTGACATAACAGTTGTTCTAAGTATAGTACAACGATGGTTTTGGTGTCTATGTATATGTTTACAAGGTTGAGGAATGTGATACTGAAGTTAATTTACAATTTAGAGTAAACCCTGATGATGTAAATCCAAGATGCCCGCCACGAAGGACTAAAATACTGATATTTGCCTAACTTTTGATCCAAGTACATTACAATGCTGATGTTGGTGCCTATTTGTATGTTTTCAAGGTCAGGAAATGCGATTCTGAGGTTTGCTTACTATTCAGGATATATTATGATGACATAAATTCAAGATGGCCGCCAAAAATGAATGCCATGAAGGACCAAATTCTAGATACATCCATAACTTTGGTTCGAAGTGCAATAAAATGTTGATATTGATATATGTATGTACGTTTTCAATATCAAGGAAGACTATTAAGTGGTTATCTTATAATTCATGGTGTATATTGATGGCCACAATATTTGGTCGCTATATTCAACTTTATTTAGCTAAATTTTGGTCATTCACGGGATAATCAGTCTCACACCGATGTTATTATTCATTGGGCATATCTTCATCTTCAATGTCCGAGTCAATGTCATCCGACTTCTTGTGTGGTTGTTGCAGTTGTCCAGTGACATGCACTTACAGAAAGATGTGCAAGACAGAGCAGCTCACCTTGACATGAGCATGAACTTCTGGAGCAAGCGTTTTGTGCACTGCAGCCACATGCAACAACTTTCATTAGCTGTGGTGGCGCAACATCAGATACTCCTGTGCAGGGTACTGGTATTCCGTTGGTCACAACCCATCCATACTGGCCAACATCGACATTGGGTGGTTCCGTTTGATCTGCTGCTTTCCAGATCATAGTTTGCAGATGAGCTCGTTTTACGTGCTCGTTGAGTGCAGCATCTGTTGGTGGTAACGTCTTGATCTTTGGCGTATCCCTCTTACTCATGAAGAGGGTGTGTCTGAGTCGGTTCATGGACGTAATGTGGCATTTTCCCTTGTACATGACACTGACAAACTTATGCCCAACGCTGATGGTATCTTCCAGAGATGCGGTACGTTCTCCAAGTATGTCCAGTCCAACATCATGTTTCACCATGGCTGCAACGGCCGATACTTTCCCCTTGCCGAACATGTAGCTGACAGTGTCACATCCAGTAATTGCATGCAGACCAAGAATTTGGTTCGACTTGGCACCCATGTGTTCAGCGGTTGCATTGATGTCAATTAGTCTCCCATTAGACTTCTTCATGGATAGTTGTACTGTGCAGTGCCACTTCCAACAGAAGTACACAAGCAATGCAAACACGTCTGTGTCATCAGATACTATTTGAATGTGCTCGTACTTCTGCGTGATAAGAGACAATACATAGCTGATGATGATACAGTCAGCTTCCTCATGCAAGTACTCTGACTCTTCACCGACCATCGTCAGATTGACGGGCGTCTGTTCGGCACAAAATACTTTAATCAGTGACCTTTTGTTGTGTGTACTTTTTCATGATCGAATCTCGAGCAGGTAATGCTGTCTGAAGGGTGAGATTAAGAGTGGACATACATTTGAACCGGTTCTGCGGAGTCGCTCATGAGTCTTAATAGAACCATCTACGTATCTGTCAAAGACTACGATCACTTTACGGTCCTTTTCCACAGCCCGGACGAAGTTCTTGATGTAGATGTTTGACTGTGCCTGTCTTCGCCATGTTACATGATACAACATTTCATTTCCGTCGATCACCTGAGCATCGGGTACAGTGATATCTGTTGACCAAACTGCAAGTTTGTGGAGCAGTTGTGATTTTGAGCTTTTACGCATGCTTCCATAATCGTCGAAGAGGGCAGGTGGCATAGGTGCCAGCTCAAAGCACAACATACTCTCCAACGAGACGTCTCGTTTTTGTGACAGCACCAGTAACCGACCATAGAGCTTTTCCATGTCATAGACGGTGGTGTCACCCACTTTTACCCCTTTCTTCATTGCTTCCATTGTCACAACTTTAGAATGGATAACACTGTAGAAACCAGTAGGCAAACATCCTTTGAAGTTTGTTGCCATGCGCTCTCCAATTGACAGCTCATCATGAACATTCACGGTCTCATCTGCCACACGACCATTTACCACATTGAGCAGAACATCTGCATCAGCCTGCTGTAGAGGGTGGGGATACCGTTCTAGCTCTTTGGCAATTTTCTGTCTGTCTGCAAGGTCAAGTTTCTTTCTTCTATCTCCCTCTTCTTTGTGTTTGTTCGTCTTGGGATCATACTCATCGTCCTCGCGATCAGTGAACATGTCGTCCATGGCTTGAGACACTGTGTTGCAGACATGGTAGGACAGAATCCAGCGTTGCTACCTGATCAGGGGGGGACAATGTTAACCCAACCAATCCCCCTTGGCTTTCCCATAGCGAATGTACGTCTGTTCACCGAACTGATCAGAGAAGACCCCATTCCAGCACCCATCTTTGTGTCTGCACACATGATGACCCATGTAGAATGTAGCAAGTGCCTCTTCATCAACATGTGTCAAGAACTCTGTCAGATGATACGTGATGTACCTGGCGTAGTTCCAGTGACCTGCTGCGAAGAAATATGGCAGCATCCTCGTCATGCAATACATGTGCAAGTATAGTTGCCTTCCCGCTCTGCTCTAACAAATACATGTGAGCTATGACTACCGGGTATATGAAACAGTCGATCCACAAGCGGCTGGTTTTGGATGACCGGACAGACTGGAGTACTTCATCGATGGCATCGTGTGTGATTTTACCGGACAGAACACATTCTTTTAGTAGCGCGGCTACAACCATACGATGGCCTCTGAGAGCTTTCGGCCATACCTTTCCATTCAACATGCTACTGACGCCCTTGTATGCAGAATTCAATATTTCTTCCAATCCCGAACCCTTCATCAGGACACCAATGCATCCTAGGAATGACATCAGGTGTGCATTCCTCCAGGTCTTTACCATCAGATGTTTCCATCTTATTGGGTCTGACCATTTGATCTGAATAGCCACCTTTGAAGAGTTGTAGATCAGCAACAATGTGTACATATTTCTGACCATGTGACTCCATGAATTCTTCTATGAATAGAATGCTGGTAAGAATTGTGTTCTGGGTGACTAGGGGTAGCATCTATCAGTGGACCATATATGTATCGTGTGGCTTTGGATACAAATCCGTTTTCTCTGGCTAAATGATTCATATAACCGAACCACTCAGCGGGCGGATTATCATCATCCGCAGTCTCTGTATTAGTCAGCCATTCAACATCAGATTTCAGTGCTTTGTTGATGGCATTGACTCTTTCTTCTATCACGTGATAAGGTTGTCCATAATTATCGTCACTCGCTGGTGGTAGTGGTCTCTTTTGACCTTCGTAGTGCTGCATTGCAATTGGCGACAATTCGCTGAGTTTTGTTTGGTCAACTTCTGCCTTACTAACTCTGGGAATAATTGGATCCGCAGGTTCCATATCTGCGTTCTCATCCACTCCAATAAGCGGCTGTTGTGTCACTTCTATCGCTAATGCATGTGTTTCTCTGCAACCATTAGGGGTGAAAATGTTAAGGTCGTA
Source organism: Conchocele bisecta (assembly GCA_029237695.1). Lineage (NCBI taxonomy): Eukaryota > Metazoa > Mollusca > Bivalvia > Lucinida > Thyasiridae > Conchocele > Conchocele bisecta. Next base: position 67,736,575 of record CM055280.1, read on the forward strand.
ATTGTCAACCCATGATGCAAGTTTGCCATCATTTTCGGACAGGCCTCTAAATGTGTATGGTTGGTTTCCTGTGTATATGGTCACTGATGTTCTAAATCTGAGAACCTCATCGTACGAAACCGTGATTCCAGACTGGTGTAATAGTGAAACCAGTTCTTTCGATCCAAATCGGTGATGTAATTTTACGGCTAAGCCCAATGTGGTTTGATTGTATGATTTTGTTATATGTGCCTGAATTGACTGTGCCAGTGTAATAGAGGCTCTCGTGACTTCTCCGTGTGCCACCATGCTGGCCACAAAACTTAGGAGTGTTGGGCTAGTGCTTTCTATTGTTTTCGACTTTCTAAATTGGCCAATGTCATAGTCGGTAACACGAGGTAAGCCTTTGCATTCTGAAACGATCTTGTTTTTCAATTTACCTATCATGACCGACTCTTCAGAGTCGTCTGCAGTGACTAGTCGTAGGTTCTCTGGTAGATAAGCTTTGAAGCAAAACAGACTAGCACAGCCGGAGATGTCAAGCTTGACGAGACTTTCTCCAAAGTGATTTTGTAATCTTGACATTAACTCTCTCCTACTTATATTGTCATTGTCATTGTACCTTTCGTGTAATTCAACAGAGGTCCATATGTGACCTGGATCATTGTTCATGGTATCGACCAGATTCTGAAAGTGCTCATCGAAGTCAGTACATTCCACATTGTATTTTGCTTGTGTAGCCTGTATATTTCGCTCAGGCATGAACTGCAAATAGCAATCTCTATGGTATCTTGCATCGGCAGCAGGAAGATCACCCTTGCACCGAGCACGCGCATTCTTACATCAACTGCTTGTGAATCACCCCTTTCGATACAAACACGCAGTATTTTGGTTTTTAAGCTGTCTCCCTGAGGTGGGTCTGTAGTAGCGCACATGTCTACTTCTCGCCATCTGGATGGATTTTTCCTATCACGAGGTAAACATAGTTCACCACAAAACAGGCAGTGTTTCTTGAAGTCAAAAGTGTGCCACTTCCGATCTTCGCTTTCTGATTGGTGGTGCACTATGTGCTCTATCATCGGCTATCCCGCGCTTTTTCAACGCCCGCCCGATATGCTGTTTGGAGGTATATGTATTTACACAGTCTCTGTGGCACGAAACAGTGAGGCTGGGATCATTTTCTAACTCCGTCTCTAACGTCAGGTGAATAGTATCACCCCGTTGTTTACTAGCAGCTATGATAGACCGTATTCGCTGTGGACCCGCTTGTTTGAGGCTCGTACTCTCATTTTCACAGTGTGGAAATATACACACGTTTTTGCTGTGTTGGCTTGGCTATTGGGGTATGCACTCCCTTCTTCCACGCTGCTCTCCATTGTCAACAGACCCCTACTCATTTCCTCTCGTCTCCCTCCACCCCCCTCTATTCTCTCGACGCTCCCCCCTCTCAGCACCTCCCACGTTACCCCCTCTGTCTTCGTCCTCCCTCCCTGACCCTTGTCCACCCCCTCAATGTCGGACATATTTTGCCCACACTGATGGATGACAAAATGTCAAATAAAGAAATAATAACACCGGAATACCGCTTTAAACAATGCACAGGCCGAGGGTTTATCCTTTTACCACCTAAATGCTTTATTAATGCGGGATATCTGATATATGTACGAAAACAAAATGTCAAATTTGTTTTTTATGTATTTCAAAAACACGTGTTGTCGTGATGGCAGTATAGCGGATACTGCGACAGTGTTTGGTGACACGTTATCAAATACAGTCACTGCACACAGCCATTGGCGGAGACGTGTTAACAACGTCATGACTTATCGTCACGGGGGCATAAACACATCGGGAAAACACAATACTAATGGCAGCGGCGCGACTGATGTAGTTGAACTTCGCGACCGTAAATTGTCCCTGTTGTGGTAAATAATACAGTGCAACCTCTACAAACGGCCATCCCAAATGCGTTTGCGACCAGTGTAGCCCCAGATCAGCCTGCGCGTCCGCGCAGTCTGATCAGGGACTACACTGTTCGCTATTTGTCAGTGGATCCCTCATAAATCGTCTAACCTCCTTGTAACAGCCACCTCTTTACAACAGCCAGTTCTGTGGCTTCCCAAGCGTGGCCGTTGTAGACAGGTTGCACTATAGTTTATAGCACGGTGTGTCCGCCTCACTATATATTCTAACATGTTGTTGGAAACAAGATTCTGAACCTTTTCTGAAAATTTCAGCTTATTCGGACCATTTTTAATTTTTCGCAAATGTTGGCCGCCATCTTGGCGGCCATCTTGAATTATGGAAAATGCTCAATGATGACAGAGTGTCATCAAGCGGTTTCTGATTATACACATCATGAACTACCAAAATCAATCAAAAAACGTTAGTAGTACCCTACTGCAAGGTTCGCCGATATTTACCTATCTCACGACTCGACTATATTTCATGATTAAAAGTATGCAGAATTATTATACTGAATTTATTACATTATCACAGCCAAATTGGCTGTGATAATGTAATAAATTCAGTATAATAAAAATTAATAAATTTATCATAAAATTGAAAATTTCTCCCTCAAAGTATACTTTGCTACTAAAGTATACTTTGCAATGTTGATGAAATGGGCTACTGGATCTACACTTGTTTCCAATATGCCACTATACAGGCCTGTGGTGTTGAACATTTTAACATTCATTACAAGGGTAAAATATTACTTTTCTTATTTATCAACAAATATAGATTGTGGCCACTCATTAGAACTGTTGTGCTGAGACGGTTCAAATGAGTGGCCACAAGATATACTTTACATGACAAGTAGCAAAATAATGTTTCAAAATTGTCATACCCTTAAGCGTATTCCGAATGAATTTAATAGGTTAATATGCATACTATGTATTTAGACCTCCGTACCATTGTACCACAGTTCAGCTTGACAACAGTTCAGCTTGACAACAGTGACGATACAGTCTGTATACTCACCGTGTTGCTCACGGGTGCATCACGGACGGTAAGTGATTCAAATATATGGGTCATATTTTGACAAAACCATGTTTATTTCATACATTGGGAGTAGGTGTGCCTGGCACCGGATCAGGAAGTGCTGAAGGTGTTTGTGTACCCTGAAAAATATTTTGGTGTACATAGTCGCCAACCTGTACATCTGTTCGTCTGTTCATCTGTTTGTCTGTCATTCCGTTTGTCTGTCTGTCAAAGATTTGCATTAAAGTTTTCGGCTACCTACTATCTATTACCGTAAGTCGGATTGGCTTGAAACTTCATATACTTATTTGTTTATCATCCATATTTTCACTGTAAACAGAGCTCTATTTAAGGTGCGTAATTTAACCAACTTGGGGTGAAATTTTTTTATTTCTTCATCAAAAATGGCAAGTTGGGAGTCCTTTAGAATCGTCTCAGTGAGACGATTCTAAAGCACTCCCAATTTGCCATTTTTGATGGAAAAATAAGAAATTTACCTCCAAATTACGCACCTTAACTTGAGCTCTGTGTAAAGCTTGGCCGTTGAACACCAATAATCAATCAATCATTTCACTGTATAGCTCACCCATGCGGCCGCTGTGCTCCAGCTCGAGGTCAGTGACTTGAAACGTGCGTTATTGTCTTTCTTTGTACATTTAGAGTTTTTGCCTACCGACTATTTGTCACTTCAAGTCCGATTTGCTTGAATCTACATATGCTTATTTGTTATCATCAATATATTTTTTGTTCTGTTGACCACCCATGCAATCCATGAAGATGTCAAATTTGAGAAAAAGGTTTTGAATATGTATCCATCTGTGATACTGCTGATTCTTACTACTGTCCGTTTCACAAAAGTTTTACAGCTATTTGTTTTACAACAAAATCTTTTTCCCGGGTGTTTGAGCCAATTCCCACCCCTAAATATAAGCCGAATAAAAAATAAAAAATAAAATATTTTTTACGATAATTTGAAATTTTAGCAAAATTTAAGAATGATCATTTTTATTTCGTCAAATGTGGTCAAATATTGATTTTATTACGAAACATTGAATTGTCTATGGCAATTTAACATGGGAGAAAAGAAGTATTAAGGAGAGCTGGGGGAGCAATAAAAAAACGGGGGAAAAATGGAAATTGACTCGGAAGCCTGGCTGGCTATTCACTCTGTGAAGATGTCTGGGGATTTAACATGGGGAAATTGCTTTTTCGCAATAAAATCAATATTTGACCAAATTTCACTAAATAAAAAGGTTAATTATTAAATTTTGCTTTAATTTAATATTATCAAACAAAAATTGTTTTTGCATTGTTTATATGGCCATAAAATTTGGGCAGCCAGCATTCGTGAACTGACCGTAGAGTGTCGGGTTTAGAGGTTCCTGTGTAATTCACGTATGACCGTGACTGGAGTAATGGGGTATATGGGACTTGTGTAGATCCTGATCAAATACAGAACGCTACTACAGCCTGATAACAATACATATTGCTCGTTAGAAGCATGACTTGTATTTGATGGAATGGCGAACAGTGCAGATCCTGATCAGACTGCGGATGCACAGGCTGATCTGGATCTACACTGGTCGCAAAACCGGTAAGCCCCATTTCTCCAGTCACAGCCACATATAAGTTTATTATCCCCTCGCTGATGGGCAAGAGAGGATATAGCGTTATGCTGTTAACCCCAACAAACAAAACATGGACTATCAACAGCTAAGGTAATTTAAAGCCAGGTCAATGGGTTTGTACTAAATCCCATATACATGTATTACCTGTACAAGTACATGAACATTTTCAAGTACATGTAAAAATAACACATTTCAACTCCCAGGTTTTCAAGTACATGTAAAAATAACACATTTCAACTCCCAGGTAACAAAAGAGCCAAAGATAAAAACGTACCGGAGGGCCAAACCAGGCAAATAGTGATTCCTATAAGGAGGAACCCCTACCGTTAATTTACGCCGTCTCGTTCGCGCGACCACCACTCACCGTTAGTCCATGTACGTGTAACACCTTTCATTTTCCAATAATTTGTGAACCACTTCACCGATTTTGATAATATTTAGCCACAATGTGTGTCTAGGGGTGGTACTATTCTCTATTTCTGGGTGTCGGGTGATGAGAGGTTCTAACATACTTGCACGAACATTTTCTGGTTTTTAGATGTGGAGGTCATCACCCGACCAGGCGTGCGTGAGACCGGAGGGTTCCAGGAACGAGCATATCTAGGATTTCTGCTGTCCATCAACACACGCTATGTATATAACATTCATAAACAGTAACAAAATATCGAACACAGTTTGAAAATAGCATTGGAGGTTTAACTAAGGGTTCGCACATCTTGTAGCCTTTTTCACCAACATTGCAAAGTACAATGTATACTTGTCTTGAAAATTATACTTTGAAGGATAAATTTAAGGATAAATTTATTAATTTTTATTATACTAAATTTATTACATTACCACAGCCATTTTGCCTGTGATAATGTAATAAATTCAGTATAATAATTCTGCATACTTTTAATCATCAAATATATGCAGTCGTTCGTTCTATATGAAATAATGCATTTCGGGAAAAATAAATGAGTGCTCCCTCAATGTATGCTTTGCTAGATAAGTATACTTTGCAATTTTGATGAAATCGTCTACAGTATACTATCGGGCTCGGCTCGGAAACGGTAGGAATTCCTCGGCAAGCCTCGGAATTCCTACCGTTTCCAAGCCGAGCCTGATCTGGTGATGAATCCAATCTTATGCATTCCTATCTCTGGATGTGACCGGAGAAATGGGGCTTATGAGATTTGTGACCAGTGTAGGTAATTGAATAGCACACTCCTACATGTATAGCCTGATAACATTCTGTATCGCTTTTTTAGAAGAATAACTGGTGTTTGATTGTTGGAATGGCGAACAGTGCAGATCCTGATCTGTGTGGATGCACAGGCTGATCTGGATCTACACGGGTCGCAAAACCCATATGCTCCATTTTTGTTGATCCCGCTTGCGGAAAGCGAGACAGTGATCACAGTAACGTCAGTCCGTCCGTGCACCCGTCCGAAATCTGCGTTAAAGATTATAAATACCTTGTCTATGCAGTCCTAAGTGACATTGACTTCAAACTTCATATGCTTATTAGTCATCATCCATATAGTCATGCTGTATCCCACTCATGCGGCCCCTGTGCTCAAGGTCAAGGTCAAATGACTTAGAAGTTTGTGTTAAAGTTTTGTCAAAATTTGCGTTAAAGTTTTCAAATACCTACTATCTCTGTATTAACCGTAAGTTCTATTTGCTTGAAACTTTGTATGCTTATTGGTCATCATCCATATATTCATTCTGTGTCCCACTCATGCGGCCCCTGTCAAGGCCAAATGACAGAAATGTGCGTTATTATAAAAGTTATTATAAAATCTCCACAATTGTGACTCCAATTTACTTCCAACTTCCAATACTTTTCATCATCCATATTTTCATTCCATAGCCTGCCCATGTGGTCCACATGAAAAAGGTCAAGGTCAAATGACTTTGAAAATGTGTGTTAAAGTGTTTACATACCTTATATCTCCACAACACTTACTCCGATTTACTTCCAACATCCAATACTTCGTCTTCATCATCCATATTTTCATTATATATCCTGCCCATGTGGTCCACATGCCCGTGGTCAATGACTTTGAAATTTGTGTTAAAGTGTTTACATACCTCATATCTCCACAACACTTACTCCGATTTACTTCAAACTTCAAATAATTCTTTATTATCATCCATATGTTCATTCCATACTCATGCGGCCCACATGCCTAAGATCAAGGTCAAATGACTTTAAAGTTTGTGTTAAACCTTTTACATACCATCTCCACAACCCTTAATTTTAACTTCAAATAAATACACGAGACCATCTAATGCCTCGGCGGGCTCGACATGCGGGCCGCGGCCATCTGGTTTTTTGTCAGTCACATCTTAGTAATGAATCTTTCTGGGATTTGCACCTACAGCCAAATGGTGTGGTAAGGCACTTGTCACCAGATGAAGATCAGGTTAATTTCTTATAATTTCTGTCCCCTTTCATGTAACTGCTTCATATTTCACACATACATAGAGAATACCAGGCTAGTGACTTTTGATATCCAGTTTATCAGGCAAGGCTAGGAAATGCGTAGGAATTCCGAGGCTTGCCGAGGAATTCCTACTGTTTCCGAGCCGAGCCTGATAAACTAAATACACTAGTCTGGTATTCTATTTATCAGGTAACGTTTTATGCTCGAAAATTACCACAGATGACGTACTTATCTATGGACAGAACGAGGACTTGTTGCGACGTCATTCGGTAATATCACGTGACGTCAACCAATCAATGGAACGTCAGTTTTCGCTTTGTTGTAACCCGGATGTTGATATTGGGTCAATGCCTGATACAACAGTATGTTATCAGTCTGTAAGTATTCAGTTAATACAGGGCAGGTTACCTGATAAATTCCACTTCTGGTCCTCTATCATGTTGTGGAATATCCACCATCCTCCGGCCTTTTGTGTTTTAAAATTTTCCCTTGTTTTCTTTGGCTACCAGCGGGGTCATTTGTGTGCCGACAGGCCACATTTCTACAGTGAGTTTAGAGAGGTTTCACTGTAGATCAGGTATTTGATAATTCTGAACCATAGTTATGTGATATGCAATCACGAACAGACATTACTGGTATCACCCGAGATATAAATGATCATTAGGGGCCGTTTCACTAAACCTTGTACGACTAAAATGTTCGTAAGTGCAACTTTAGGATCGTCTGAAAAAAACAATTTATGGATTTAAATTTATTAAGCATATGCAGCCTATGCTCAATAAATGTAAATCCCATAATTGTTTACAAGAAAGCATTGTTAATGTGAAATTTACAGACTTATCGTACATTTGCACTTACAAACATTTTAGTCATACAAAGTTTGAACCCGAAAGCCGGCTATAGCGGTAGTGCAGATCCAGATGAACCGGCTCGTAACGAGCCGTCTCATCAGGATCTGCACTGTTTAAAAGTAATTTTCATATTTTTGAGAACAACAAATGCCCCCTTTTTATAAATGGAATAGTCTGAAAATCATTTTGCGATGATTGTATTGGTTGCAAAATTAACATATCGCAGCCCATTCAGTTACTTAGGGGTGAAAGGGTTAATAAAAAGGCCCCCAGGTGTTTTCTTGGTGTCCGTGTTAGAGAGGTTTCACTGTAGTTTTGTTTTCCATAGCCGACTCCTCTGGCTAATCTGCCCAAGGTCAAGGTCAAGGTCGAGGAGATAATACACCTATTAAGGCTGAACATTTGATGAGCTGAATTAAATGTTGTCGTTCGCTGGAAATGTTTTATTTTCAATATTTCTCGACAAAAACCTGGTTTTGACAGCACATGAGAATCGTGTGGAGACGATTCTCATGTGCTGTCAAAACCAGTTTTTTGTTAAGAATTAAAGCAATTTCCGTCAACAGCGTAGGAAGGGTTAAGTAACTGGACTGGATTTTTTTGATATGTTAATTTTGCAACCAATCCAACCATCACAAAATGATTTTCAGACTAGTCCATTTATGAAAAGGGGATATTTTTTTGTTTTCAAAAATATGAAAATTACTTTCAAAAAGTGCAGATCCTGATGAGACGGCTCGTTACGAGCATCTGGATCTGCATTGTTTGCATAAACAAAACCACAATAGCGGGCTTTCGAGTTAAAAGGGTTACTATTATCCACTCAACGATAGGCATCAGGGGATTAGCAATTGTCCTTGTATGTGCATACGTTAGCAACACATTTCATTCACCCTGGCATACGAAGTATGTCGACGGGTATATAGTTTGCGTCATTCTGTCCGTCCGTCCGTCCCATTTGCGTTAGTTTTCGGGTATCCGTGAGCCCCTTCACACTTGCTCTAGTTTCTTAATAACTTATATTATAAAGCTTGTTATTGTTGCAGGAAGTGGTTTACTGTGAGATCACCAACATGAAGCTGGCATTTAGTTCCAATGGTTGGGCTGAATAACGACTGTGCAACAAGAGTGTAGTTAGAGACTGGAAACCAGCGGAAATATTACAAGCACCATGTACTGTACTCGCTCCATTCTACGGAGCCCCGCAGGGGAAATAGATTTATTTTTTGTTAATTTGTTCCCACGAAATAACAATTTGTTCCTTCAATTTAACAATTCATTCCCTCGAATTAACAATTCGTTCCAACGAAATGACAATTCGTTCCTTCAATTTAACAATTCATTCTCACAAAATGACAATTCGTTCCCACGAAATGACAATTCGTTATCACGAAATGACAATTCGTTCCTCAATTTAACGATTTGTTCCCTCAAATTAACAATTTGTTCCCACAAAATGACAATTCATTCCCTCAATTTAACAATTCGTTCCCTCAAATTAACAATTCGTTCCCACAAAATGACAATTTGTTCCCTTGTTATTTCGTGGGAAGGAATTATTAAATTGAGGGAACGAATTGTTAATTTGTGGGAACGAATTGTTCCTTCGTCGGAACGACTTGTTAATTTGTGGGAAATAATTGTTAAATTGAGGGAACGAATTGTTATTTCGTAGGAACGAATTAATAAAAAAAGAATTCTACGTCCCATGTGGGGCTCCGTACCATTGTCTCACAAAGCTTCAATAGACAATGTATAGCTAATTGTTGTAGATTTTGTTGCAACCATTACAATTGCCTATCTATGAACTGTTGCGATGTTAAATATCTTAATTTGTCGTCTGCTGTTTATATTCTATTTTCCATTTTTATCATCAAAAACATGCTTTGACAGCACTTTAGAATAGTTTACAACATGCTTTGACAGCACTTCAGAATCATTTCCATTGGAAATGATTCTGAAGTGCTGTCAAAACATGTTTTTATTGAGAAATAAGGCCTGATCTATATTGTGTGAAAATGAAAGTTTACTCGTTTGCAAACACAATTTGTTGTTTTGTTTCGGATTCAGAATATTTCAAGTTGTGAACAAAACTGGAAGGTTCAGCAGTTAGCTTAGAATCTGCATTCTGTGCTTGATCGTATTCCTGTGTAGCTATTTTAATCTCTGTTGAATCTGCATTCTGTGCTTGATCGTATTCCTGTGTGGCTATTTTAATCTATGTTCATATATGACTAATGGACCAGAGCTCAGATAAGCTGCGTATTTGCTAAATACCCAAATAAATTACCAAAAACCCAATTGAATTCAGAAGTAGCGAGTATCAAAAAGCAATAACAATGTTGTGGTACCTATGTTGCTGAAAACAATAAACAGACCACAAATATAGCATATGTTTCCATGAAAACACATCTTAATTGGTATTTCATTAGAATTGTCTCCAAGGAGATAATTCTAATGAAATGCCAAGACATGTTTTCATTTCGAAGCAATCTATTCAATACTTGCGGTGCCTCGCGCAGGCACCGCGGCGGGATCAACTGATCCTGAGAATAGTGCTGCAGTAGCCATTGCTTGTCGTAAAAGGCGACTAAACTGGCTTAATGATTGGGTTCATACTTTCCGGAACCCACTATACCGGATTTGGCCCTCATGTACATTTTTGGCTTTCTTGTATGCGAGAGTTGAGTCTGGCTATGTCCCATATATAAAAGTAAGATTAGTGCTAATCCTATTACTTTTAGGGGATGGGATAAATGATGCTGGTGTGGCGAGGGCCTGGCACCAGATCAGGTTGTTCTAATTTCAGGACTGAATATATATTTTGATTGTAAATATTGAGTTCTGAAGTTGGGATTTACCCCCCTCGGACAGGTGGATACGGGACATGACCCCGTTGACCCGTCTGCGTGTAGACTCCCTGAGGCTTGTACCTCTATGTCAGAAAAGCGGACGTTAAACCATATTCACTCACTCACTCAATACTTGCGTTAATGTGTAAACAGTAGTGTGATTTTATTTTACCCAATTAAACATTGGAAATACACAATTGCTTCAGAAATGGAGTGATAATACTCGATTACTAATTCTGGAGCCCTGCAATGGACCTGGAGCCCTGCAATGGACAACATAATCAAATATCTCGTACTAATTATGCTGGTGATAACAAATATTGACAACTTAAGTTATTGAGTGAACATTCCCTTTAGCAAGTTGTCTTGTATTTTAATTTCAATCTGGTTTCATCATTCAAATATTTAACAAACGGTTTTCTTTTGAACGATAAAACATCAATTGTTCCATAATGTGTTCAGCCCACTATCTATATATAACATACAATCACAACACGGGGAGAAATGGTTGTCTGTAACTGACATGAGGGTCGTTACAAAGAACCTGGAGCATGGTACGATGGGGGCGAATTCTAGGCACAGGCAGTGGAAGTATGAAACCTACAAATTTGCTACCTTGAGTATTTCAACGTTTATTATTTTATTAAGAAATATTATTTTAAAATGCAACATTTGTCTGTTACTGCAATCAGGAATAAAAGTCTGTTTAAATTATGCACACAGTTCAGAATTTGTAACCAGTACATGTCTGGTTCAGTCCGACAAGCGTCTACAGTGTTTGCCAGACCGGTATGGCAGGCACTTTAGCATGGCCGTCTTATTCCTTTACATCTCCTTTTTTTCTTTGTTACTTACTAGTCTACTCAACTAACCTAACATTATCTTCTGTTTTGGGTGTGGGTCTGTATGCAAGGAAATGTAAAGAACTTAGATGGCTTCTGCTTCTGGCACATGTACTGATACAAACTTTCAACTCGTTGGAGGACACAATATAGCATCACTTGATGTCTCACACTTCCACTGCAGGTCTCATGAATTCTCTCACATCAAACCATTCTTCCGTCCCCTTGTAACGCTTCTCGTTTCCAGAAGATCACTTCCCACCGTGTTGTGAATGCATGGTATGTATACACTGGCATGACAAACCTTCTGTAGCAATTGTCACTGTATTAGTTGTCAATATAGGAATGAATGGCCTTTTTGTGGAATTTATCGGGGTATAAACTTGGAAAAGTCTAGGGAATACTGGACGAAGCGATAAAAAATTACAATTTTAGAAAAAAATTAAAAAAAGTTTTTTTTTTTTTTTTTAAAAATTTGAAAATTGTCATTTTTTAAGGCCTCGTCCAGTATTCCCGCGACTTTTCCAAGTTTATATCCCCGATAAATTCCACAAAAAGGCCATTCATTCCTTATAATTCCAGCATTTGAAATAAATTCCTCAAGAAAATGTGTTTATTTTCCGTTTTCTTAAGAATTATTTTAACTGCGCCTCACGGTTATGGAAAGTAGTTCGGCGTGGGAGTTTATTGGGATATAAATTTTGGACAGACTTGCTACGGACCAATCAAATGTTGGGGAATTGTGTAAATATTTTTGTGCTGGAATTATAGACAAATGTTTGCTGGATATTTTGTAATAAAAAAACCACTGTGGAATTATCAAATATAAATTAAACCATTGTCAATTTATTATCTTTCATTTTGATGTTTTGTTTATATTGCCATCATTAGCATGCTAGACATTTGGGTATTATTTTGTCCATCACGCATCAATCAACACTGGTTGATAATCATACTTTAAAATGCAACCAAACATTGGATACAGATTCATGCATACATTGTTGAAATTTCAATTATTGTGCAGTAACATGTTCTTCATCTAACAAAATACTTATGCTAAACATATTAATAAACAAAATGCTAACTATTTGCTTGGAAATAAAAATGCTACAGGATTTTCCTGAATATAAAAATACTGAAACTGCATGGATTTAAAAATAATTTTAGTTGACAAAAATGTGTGATTTGAAACAAATGTAGATCTCGTCACACTTGGTATGATCGTGTAATCTGACAACACCAGACTTCTTTCATTTCTGGCCAGTGTAGACCCTGTGTACCCACATAGTTGACCCAAATTGAATGGCTGTCACGCAGGGCGACTTATATAAGTCGCCCTGCGTGACAGCCATTCAATTTGGGTTACCTGATAATGATTCTGGATATTTCACTGGGTGATTTGAAGTCAATACCCTTATCATTTATCAGAAATGCAATATGTCGGGTTTTCTCAGATTGTGACCCATGTTTGTTAGCAACAATAAAGTTACTTCAGTGATATTATGGCAAACAGTGTAGGTCCTGTTTCCAAGTGTCACATGCTTGATTTTGTCAACTGTGGGTCTATTTATTCCAAGGTGGAGAATGGATGGCTATAAGGGGCGGTTGGAGGCCATATTGGCCCCATAGCTGACAATATGGAACTTGCGAAGTTTGCTACCAGCGTAGTTACCGATAAGCATGCACATTGTCTGTCTGATCAGGGCATATTCTGTTTGCCATTTGATCACTGCAGTTCATTGATTGCTACCAATTTAACATATCTGTCCACAAATCACAAGTTTTTCACAAATCACAAGTTTTTGTAATCTGTGTTTCTGTTTCTGTGTCATTTTGTTGTACATGTATATCGTTACAAAATAAATGCAGTAGCTCCATTTTGTAGTATAGGCCGGTGATTATAACATGTGTGAGCATAAATTCAACTTTTAGCGCTAAATGTAAGTTTGATTGGCTGAGCCTGGCTCAGGCTCAGCCAATCAAACTGTCAGATTTTGGGTGAGTTATTCGAGTATATGCTTAGGTTTTATAATCCTGGCTTTAGGATGACTACTATATTGTATTTGTGATTCTTCTTGACTTTTCCGTAATGCCCACCGCCCCGCCCCATACCAGTCTGTGGCTATAAAACATCACGAGTACGCGAATATTATGCTCAACCATTTTCATGCTGAGGATATGCCATTATGTTTGCGGAAAATCCGAAATATTTCCCTTCTATGCACTCAGAATTGTAAGTCGTGGCTGCCATTTGAACCGTCTCATCGAGACGGTTCAAATGAGTGGTCGCAACATATACTTTCATTCAGAAATAACAAAAATAAAGTATTTAATAAATTTCATACCCGTAAACGGATGGAATGGCGAACAATGCAGATCCTGATCAGACTGCGGATGTACAGGCTGATCTGGATCTAGACTGGTCACAAAACCCATAAACCCCATTTCTCCAGTCGGACACGTATTGGATTAGGAATTAAATGCGAGTGAGCATCAGCGACCACATCATTTAATTCCTTAAAATCCAAAATGTAAACAATAACATACTTATAATTAGCCATGTTTATAATGCAGTCTCCCATCCGTGTATTGATTTTTTAATTCCTGATAACCTGTTCGACAGGAAATGGAAACTCAATACTCGGATGGAAGACTGCATTATATACCTGGCTGATTATCAGTATGTTATTGTTTATGTATTGGATTTTTCAGAAACTAAATGCTGCGGTTGCTAGCGCTCCATCGCATTTAATTCCTTAACAATCTTATATATGAAAAATAACGTACACGTAAATATAATTATAAAACATAGCTACTTTATATTATTTATGCATGTGGTTTCCTCTGATCAAACTGTAAGTAAAATGAACATTTGTTTTATTGCTCTTACACTGAACTAAGATGTTGAGTAGAATCATTAAGACTCGAGAACGCCGCCTGGACAATTATTCAAATGCAGAGACAGTTTGAAATACGTCTTGACAGAGCATGGGAGGATCAGGAAAATAAATTTATACTGTCAACACAGTGCGTATGTGCTGTGAAGTATTATTTATATCCTGTCAATACGACCTAATCACTGCGTTTGAATATGTGCGGTGGGTGGGGTTATATTTTTGCATTTTACAGCCATTTGTACGTGTTGACGGGATTAATAGAATAGTAGGTTCGTGCCATTAATGGAAAACAATATCTGGCGCGCCAGCAAACGGGATGTGCTCGGCAGAGCCTCGCCCATCCTTGGCCGTGCCAGATATGTTTTCCCATTCACGGCACTAACCTACTATTCTCTATATGACCATCGCCAACAATTCGAAAATGAAAGCGGAGACTGTAAGTGACGTAGATGAAAGCCAGGAAGAGATAGACATATTGACATTGGGTGAGCCAGGGTCTTTATCCCTGTATTGGCCGAATACGTACTGACTGAAAACATATTGTAGTATCGGGCATTGACCTGATACAAACATCCGGGTTACAATGAGGTGAATATTGACGTTCCATTGGTCGGATGACGTCGGTGTAATGACGTAATGCAAACAATCGGTGTTCTGTCCTAGATAACGACGTCATGTGGTCATTTTCGAACATAAAACGTTACCTGATAAACAGAATACCAGGCTAATGTCTTTTGATATCAAGTTTATCAGGCTCGGCTCGGAAACGGTAGGAATTCCTTGGAATTCTTACGCGTTTCCTAGCCTTGCCTGATAAACTTGATATCAAAAGACACTAGCCTGGTATTCTCGATATACGTGTCTAACATCAACTTACACACCAAACGCAGAGCCACCGTCGAAAACAGTTACAACAAGAGCGTTTGTATATGAGAGCCAATAGCTTCAGCAATAGCATTGTATATATAGAGAATAGTGGGTTAGTGTGAATGGGGAAAAATATATGGCAAGGCTGGGAAACGGGATGGGCGAGGCTCTGCCGAGCACATCTTGTTTCCGTGCCGCGCCAGATATTGTTTCCCATTCACGGCACTAACCTACTATTCTATTTATCCCTTAACACCTACAAATGGCTGTAAAATGCAAAAATAGTATTGACTGGATATCAAAAACGTTTCACGGCACCGTGTTTCAAGGCACATACGCACTGTGTTGACGGGATAAAACTTGAACAACCTTTCCGATGATATTGTTACGGCACCCTCCTTGAACGTGTTTAAAAGCAGATCGAACAAGAGGTGACATAACCAATGTGTATGATTATGTGGTTACAACATCACGTACTTAAACTTCCAGAAGCCTTCCTATTCAAAGTACGTATTCTTTTATTGTGTAACGGATTTTGATGAAATATGACTCGTCACACGCGTCTTGATAAGCAGCATTTGGTGGTTTCGGTAATTTGGCCCAAACTTCTGTCATTTTTGCGAAGAATCGATGTCCGTGTCTATTGACACGGAAATCGATTCTTCGCAAAAACGATATAAGTATGTGCCGATCTCCCGGGACCGCCAAATGCAGCTCCTGATGACGTTTGCTGCGCCATATTTCATCAAAATCCGCTGCCTATTAAAGAAAATATCAAATAATACTTCCTTTGGAATGGGCGCTCTTTCAACACTTTCAGCCATTGTTGTTGTTTTTGTAACCACGTGATCATGCACCTGGATACATGTAACCATCCAAATTAAATCGACCCTATGTGTTATCACGTCGCAACCAAACCAGTGCGAGTAAAATGAAACCAACGTCCAAATGCGTCGATAGAAGTCGATGGGACGGACTAGACATCTAGGATACAGCAAGAACAGTAGGGTATTCTAAGATACACACTATTATAGGGTTATAACTATTGTAATTTTCAAATTTGCGGCGTATATCAGAAAATGATAGGTCGGAAAATCGGTTTAATGGCGACGAGCTAGCGTCGCCATTAAACATGCTTTCGGACCTATCATTTTTGTCGCGCCCGCTTGCGGAAAGTGCGATATAGTCGGCACTTTGGCGTACGTACGTACGTACGTACGTCCGGTTAAAGTTTTTGGTTAAGTTTGGTTAAGTTTTTTGTTTAAAGTTTTTGGTTAAGTTCTTTGGTTAAGTTTTTGGTTAAGTTTTTTTGTTAAGTTTTTTGGTTAATGTTTTTAGTTAAGTTTTGTTTTTTTGGTTAAGTTGTTTGGTTAAGTTTTTTGGTTAAAGTTTTTGGTTAAGTTCTTTGGTTAAGTTTTTTGGTTAAGTTTTTTGGTTAAAGTTTTTGGTTAAAGATTTTCATTATACTATATCTCTGCAACTGCTTTGCCCATTACCTTGAAACTTCACATGGGTGTTTATCATCATCTATATTTTCATTCTACCCCCCTCGTGCGGCCCCTGTGCCCAATGTCAGGGTCAAATTACTTTGAAGTTTTTGGTTAAGTTTTTTGGTTAAAGTTTTTGTTCAAGTTTTTTGGTTAAAAGTTTTTTGTTATACTATATCTCTGCAACTACTTTGCCCATTACCGCCCTTCCTTGCCGCCCCTTTGCCCAATGTCAAGGTCAAATTACTTTGAAGTTTTTGGTTAAATTTTTTGGTTAACGTTTTTGGTTAAGTTTTTGTCGCGCCGGCTTGCAGAAAGCGCGATATAGTCGGCACTTTGGCGTACGTACGTACGTACGTACGTACGTACGTACGTACGTGTGTCTGGTTAAAGTTTTTGGTTAAGTTGTTTGGTTAAGTTTTTTGGTTAAAGTTTTTGGTTAAGTTTTTTGGTTTGGTTAAGTTTTTTGGTTAAAGTTTTTGGTTAAGTTTTTTGGTTAAGTGTTTCGTTATACTATATCTTTTTGTTAGTGTCCATGCCTAGCCACAAGGCGCGACATGCAGGCCGCGGCCATCTAGTCTGATATATACGCCGCAAATTTCAAAATTACAATGCGGTTAACATATTTCTAATGCACTCCTTTACTACTGGTGTAGGAATACATATTGAAATAATTGCGACCGTTCATCAATGATATATCTGTAATGTATGACCATCAGCAAATCAGATTGCGTGATATTTATAGAGAGCATTAGAAACAACAATCACTAGAGGCAGATATTGGTAACCGAAGACGCTGTAACGAGGCACTAATGTATACTCCGCAACTTAAGTGGTCATGAATAAGGGTGACTACTGTCTGTTTCACGAAAGCTGCCCAAATTTTACGGCCATATAAACAATTCAAAAACAATATTTTTTTTGATAATATTAAATTAAAGGAAAATTTAAGAATGAGCCTTCTTTTTATTTCGTGAAATTCGGTCAAATATTGGTTTTATTACGAAAAATTGATTTCTATGGGAATTTAACATGGGGGGAAAAAGTCGTAAGGAAGTGTGGGAGGAGTCAAAAAACGAAAAATTTTGGAAATTGACTCCGAAACCTGGCTAGATAGCTTGGAAATGATCTAACTTAAGAAAACAAAAGTTAAATTTTAAAAATCGGTCCAGTATTTCTGAAATACTAAAAAATTTCCCCATGTTAAATCCCCATAGACATCTTCACTCCGTGAAGATGTCTATGGGGATTTAACATGGGGAAATTTTGATTTCGCAATAAAATCAATATTTGACCAAATTTCACGAAATAAAAAGAAGGCTCATTCTTAAATTTTCCTTTAATTTAATATTATCGAAAACAATATTGTTTTTGCATTGTTTATATAGCCGTAAAATTTGGGCAGCTTTCGTGAAACAGACTATAACTCCATTGAGGAGTTAGTATCGTTTCCATCAACCCCTTCAATTGTCATTTCAGGGTCCCACGGCGTAGTTTTTTTTGAAAATACGCGGCTTGTTGACATTACATCATTCGAGGGCAGGACAGTACTGGATGGATTACCATCGTATGCCTGGCGACATCAATCTTAGCATTTGTGTTATTGGCCATTGTTTATTGTATATATGGTCATTAATTACTTGAGAATACCGCATATTTGTGTATTACTCTTGTTTATAAGGGACGTATTGTGTTCATACGAATTTGCTTCCATGCAACGTCGCCCTTTTTCGATTTACTGATTTAATTAAACAAGCTAGAGTTGTGTAATTTCCCTCATATCTTCAGTCACGGTTTATTGGTATGAAATCTGCGTCACGACACAATGGAAATATTGGGGTTCATACCAGTGTAGTTCCTGGCAAGTTATCACACTGATGTAGCTTAGTCTGATCTGAATATCACGTTTAATGTCCGCATATAAGAAATGCATGACGAAATCAACAGCGAACGGTACAGGCCCAGATCAGACTGCATGCACATGCTCAGTCTGATCTCGGATTAGTTATATATGAAACATGTTATGACTCCGCCTCAATCTTCCAATACTTATGTGTATATATGTCACGTTTTGTTCAACTGAAATACAATTATGTTTAAAATACACATTATCTAGTCCGGTATTAAAGTCACGAGACCTGACAATGGAGGAACGAGGGAAACGAAGTATCTGTGTATTGTTTGTCGCCACCAACATTATACTCGGACAGAATACAGTTCCAGACTTTCTTGAATTATCCGACGTCACACAGACGTGTCCGTACTCGCATTTCTGTACTTCCGACGCCAGGAGGGAAATTACTCGTTCTAACAGTATTCCGTGCTGCATGCCGTGTTTCTGCTCTGAGTTCTGCTGGGCGCGAGACGATTGCTGCTATGACGCCACGACTCCGTCACCGGCGAATATTGCCGACCTCCAAGACGCTATTGAGTGTGTCTCCTTGTCTGTGTAATTTGTGCACGGACAACGAGTGCCGATACACACAGCCAATACTACGTACATGTGGATGGTAACGAAGTGCATAGGTATGTGGATGCACAATTTAGACAAACCACGTGATTCTGTACTTTAAAGGTACATGCCAACGCTGTAGGTTACACTGTACTACTACTTTTCATTTTCTGTCATGCCTTATATGAGCCATTTGTCTACCCACTAACGAGTTATTTTTAACTACGGCGCGTGTTAATTGGTGTTAAATCGTATTTTATATGCGCGACCTGAAAGGGTATTTTACGACCTCGTGCTGTTTTTACCAGCACGCGTCACGTGACACGGTCAATCATATCACATGCGCAGTGAAGTATCGGAAGTTGAGAAGAAAAAATATCTGTTCAGAGTCCAAATCTTAATCTCCACGTAACTCTTTCCATTTGGTGACCTGGTCGTCAATATTAACCACTCTCTCTCTGTACTGCCTGTCCCTCAGACATTTCGCCTTTTTTTTTGGCTAACGCCGTTTCATACAATTTCCGTCCTGGACGTTTCGACATGTTGATATTCTTGTTTACATATTGGGAAGCCTACTGGCGCGCGTAGTATACTGAGCATACGCACCGCAAGCCGTGATGTGAAAGTAGTCGTCCCCGCACATTATCAAAATAGACTGTTACCGCCGCGCGTCTCTAACAGTAAATTGATAATTAATAAATGATTATATTTGTATAGCGGGCACTCTTAATTTTTAGAACTGGTGGAATAGTGACATAATTATACACTTATTTAATTCCTATAAAGAACAGTTTGTGCCTACTGCGTGGGCATGTACCTTTAACAGATGTGCGATTTTGATGAAATTTTTCCGTAAATGACGTCAAAAGTACACGAACATGTCATAACAAATGAGAAAGGAAAGCGAGGTACACAATCACTTGGTTTGTCCCCAAATAATTCCAGCACAAAAATATTTACACAATTCCCTAACATTTGATTGGTCCGTAGCAAGTCTCTGTCCAGAATTTATATCCCAGTAAACTCCCACGCCGAACTACTTTCCGTAACCGTGAGGTGCAGTTAAAATAATTCTTAAGAAAACGGAAAATAAACACATTTTCTTGATGAATTTATTTCAAATGCTGGAATTATAAGGAATGAATGGCTTTTTGTGGAATTTATCGGGGATATAAACTTGGAAAAGTCGCGGGAATACTGGACGAGGCCTTCCGGCCTTCGTCCAGTATTCCCGCGACTTTTCCAAGTTTATACCCCGATAAATTCCACAAAAAGGCCATTAATTACTATATTGTGCAAGCGTTAGGGTATGACTAGATAGAGGATATTCATATTTTTGCAAAAAAATATGACATATCGAGGGTTCAGCGCAATACGATCGTAACTCACTTTTTTTTCGAAATGGACTTTTTGGCATTTTCTCATGTATTTTCTAGTAATACAGCATATGTAAAAAGATTAGAATTGAATTCCAATATTTAAGGCTATAAATGGTCATTTGGCATAAGGTCGTAACTCAAAATCGCCAAATAATCTCAGCGCAACACAGTCGTAACTCAAATTACATGTGCAACGTATTTGTGCTGCATTTTATAAAGAATTGTGGTGGATCTATAGTGCAATTTTGAACTATAAATAATTGTGGACTTGTATTTAGTTAAGAAAATGATATTACATAGTACATAAAACACATTTAAACATTTAAAAACAATTGCAAGTTTGGAAAACAATATAATCTCAAAAACAAATTCAGCGCAATACAGTCGTAACTCCAGTTATTTGTACAACAGTTTTGCGCTGCATTTTATACAAATAGTATTGTAGCTCCACAATATTTTGATATATAAATAAAGATCAAGTTGTAGTTTGTCAGAAAATAATATTACATTTAAAAATTGACATTTGTTTATTAAAAAATATGAGATTGAAAATAATGTTTAACTGATAAAACCGCAATACGTTAAAAAAAATCATTTATTTTTTCTTGGCATTTTCCATTTTATTTTACATTAATAAACATGACACCATGAGCACATGCAATATAAATTACTGCAATTTCAATATTTAATGCTAAAAATTATTAATGCATGCTGCATATAGCTGTAGCATTTAAAAATACTTATACAATTAAACAATGTTTGGCTGACGAAGCCAAATAAGTTCAGCCAAAAACATTTTTTTAAAAACTTTATTTAATTGTTCAATATAAATTGCAAATAAAGGCAGAGTATTGGATATAGTTGAAAATGAGGTTGACCTCATGGTCAGGAGGAAAATAGATTTAAACATTATTTTTATAATCTTAAATGCAATCTGAACAGAATATGCCTAGTCCGGAAGTTTTATTTATGAAAATGTGTATTAAGTACATTTGTTCAAATTGTCACATTCAATTCCGAGACTTGTTTCTAATCTCGGGTAGTATTATGTTAATGTGTGTATCTTATAATAGATATTTTCAATTAAATTGGAGGAGACTGTCACATTGCAAGTAAAAAAAAACAACAACACCTAATTGTGTCACCGGTATGTGTGATTTCACTGGCTGTAGCTGCACTGACAGTTTCCTGCCGAAGATTTAGGAGCTCCTGTGCTGAGCATACGATAGAATGGTCATATTTTCTAATAAATCTTTACTTATAGAGATCAGACATTCATGAATGAATTAAGTCCCTTAAACATGATTGAAATAGTCAGATTAGTTTGTTTCAGATCAATATTTTATGATTTCACAGCCTATTTTGCTTTTAAAGGTTCATGTTTTCGTCATATATGTTGAAAAATAAACATGAGACAGTCATTATTATAATATCAAAGCATATATTATATGGTCATAAATGATGTTGTAAACATAAGAATGCAATGTTGCAGAGTACCTGAATTATGTTAGTAGTTTGGCGCGAAAGTCTAAAATTACTATACTATGTATGTGCCAGCGGCTTTATCATGGTCTTACAAAACAGCAACTTCAGTGTCATAGAATTGGTGACTGATGGCGTCATGAAAAACCATTGTTAATTCAAACATGACACATGTTACACACGATGTGGACCACATGCATGGGTATTACCAGATACATACTCCCTTACTTTCTAAAATCTATTATGTTTCATAATTAGTGTAGTTGACTATGTCTTTCACAAACCGTGTTTTCAAATAATTTACTGTTTACATTGTTTTATTAGACACTTTATACTAATCTATAATTTCTAGTGTCTGGTGACAGAAATCATGGAAATATATCTTCAATACACAATAATGTAAAAATGATTATATAATTTCCAATATTCAAGGCTAAACATGGTTATGTGGAATATCCATGTGCCATTTTAATACGAGTTAAAAGCGAGAAAGCTAAATAATTTCTGACGTAACACGAGTTAAAATTGTATTTTTAAAAAACTAATCCGCAATTTTTAAGCTTGGATAATGCATGAATTTTTATAAATTGTTATGATTATAGTTTAAAGCACTAGGTATCAGATATGCACAGAAAACAGATCCGTAAACAATTGTTATCAAATGATATGGTGTGATTGGTAAACGTTATGTGCAGAACATCACACGAAAAACAACACAAATTATTGAGTATCTGAAACATCATCTGAGACACAGTACCTTTAATAACTGTACATATTATTACTGATGATGGGTGTCTGTTAACCTCAAGAATGGCTCAATATAATTAAAATAGTTTGTCAGTAGTTTCGAGTTGAAATAAAAAAATACTTTTGATTTCAATAAACTGTTTCAAGATAAAAGGCCCATTATCAATTATTTTTTACCATATATGTATGATAATTACAGATGTAAATATAGGTCAAGGTCATGACACTAATGATAATGTAATTATGTAAAGTGTATATCTGCAAGTGCATAAATAAGCAGTACTAGTTGCATATATGTATGTACTGATATTAGTGAAAAACATTAAATTCAGATATATACACGGCACATGCTTTATGAGCTAAAAAATCTGACCACTGAAGGTCAAGGTCATGACCTTGATGATAATAACATGTTATAATGCTCAGATATTTTCATTCATTGCAAGTAAATTGCTGAAGCTGAATTCAAAATATCAAGTTTTACAACATATTTTTAAAAATTGATTCCGAGTTGCGACCGTATTGCGCTGAACCCTCGATATATGTCATATTTGTTGCAAAAATATGAATATTCCATTTATTATATACCGCTCCATGGAAATTACCAGTTTTTAGCTCGACTATTCGAAGAATAGTTAGAGCTTACGTAGTCACCCCAGCGTCGGCGTCGCCGTCGCCGTCGCCGTCGCCGTCGGCGTCACCGTCACGCCTTGGTTTAGGTTTTTAGTCAAGCTTGTATATGGAATACTACTGGCCCTACATCCACCATACTTGGACAACTTCATCTCTAGTCATGTACATCAATAACCCCTGACCTATATCTGGCATTGACCTACATGTAACCTTGAATTACTTATTTAATTTCTCTTGGTTAAGGTTTTTAGTCAACCGTGGTTAAGGTTTTTATGCAGGCCGCGGCCACCTTGTTTGTCAAGCTATGTGTACATCGACAACCCTCGTAGTCGAGCTATGCTGATCTCATGCAGCTCTTGTTTAGACTGTATTCGGTAATATGTGTATTTGCATCCTATTTGTAGTCCGGAACTGCAGATGCGCGTTATGAATATAGATAGCGGAAGTAGTCGTATTTTCACCGGAAGTTGTTTATTTCATCGATGAGAACATATGACTTTTATTTACATCGTATAGCTATGTATTTCATGGGTAGGTATATAATAAGGAAGCAATATTTAGAGGTTATTTCATTGTACAGTGCAACCTCTCTACAACAGCCGATAATGGGAAGACGCAACACTGGCTGTTGAAGAGAGGTGGCTGTTGTAGTGAGGTTAATGCTAATTTATATTTTGTCATCTGCTGTTTATATATTGTTTTCGATAATATCATCAAATACATGCTTTGACAGCATTTTAGAATCATTTCCAATGGAAATGATTCTAAAGTGCTGTCAAAACATGTTTGTATTGAGAAAAAAGGCAAAAGTAACAGCAGACGACACTTTCCATGCTCAGCAGTCTAAGGGTTAAATATAGAGTAAATCATCCATTTGGTATATAAAATAGCGGCTGTTACAGAGAGGGTGTTGTTATAGAGAGGTGGCCGTTCGGGCAGGTTCGACTGTATATTATAAATAACAGTTACTTACATGCGTGTAATTGTTGCTAAACGGATGCATCATTATTCTACATAGTCCGACGGACTCCTTGCAAAGATTTTCAATTTGTTTCGATACCATGTCGGTAACGCTCCCTCGCATTTAATTCCTTAAACAACCATTATGCACGCTCCAGGTAAGGTGCTTATTGGCGTATTTTACGCACTTATTTTTAGCAGAATATGCATTGATTATCAACAGTGGGAGTACACAATAAATACTCACAACACACAACAATGTGAAAATACGCATTGCTTTTCAAATTGAGTAGTGGAAATAATATAAACAGTTGAAAATTTACTTAGTTGAGCTTCAAAAAGCACACACTATTTGCTTTTTTTTGCAGTTCAACTAAGTAAATGTGCAACTTTATTACAGTATACATAAGTGAATACGCAATAATACACTCAAATAAGAAAATTGTTTAAATTGTTTCATGTTTTGTTATCGTTTGCAGTATGCAAACAATAACGTATACGAATAACTGTATCGGGTGTATGAATGGGGTCAAACCTAAACTTACAGGTGCACCTATAAACTTTTACAGGTGCACCTGTAAAATGTGCAGGTGGAACTATGAATTTACAGGAGCACCTGTAAATGTTTAGGTGCATCTGTGAAATATAGAGGTGCACCTGTAAAATGTAGGTGCACCTACATCTTGATACATGGGTCGAAAGTTCACCTATACTAAGTATAGGTGGACTTCGACCCACGTATAAAGATATTGGTGCAAAACTAAAATTACAGGTGCACCTACAAGTCTTGTAGGTGCACCAGGTCCTGTAATTTTAGTTTGACCCCGTTCGTACACCATATAACTGTGTGGTTGTTGGAGCAGCAGCTAGCCATCTACTTGCTGAGAAATGCCAGTTGACGCCGGACTCCAGTATCGTTGACTTGGTGCCGGTTTGGTCACCCTCCACACGTGACCTGTACCGGAACAAGTACTGCGCTCGCTGCTACAACGTCACGGATTACGTATTCTTCTCCGTGGACATTGGCGAGCTGAATGGATACCTGAATGTAGAAGTAAACGTTAGCTGGGAGGTTATTGATCATCTTCTACGATACCCAATGTCAGATAGAAATATATTAACAGTATACGCGTCAAATGATACACGCATGAAGGTCCCATACTGTAACCTTACGTACACCAGTCAGTGCCAAGACGAATCGATTATCGGCGACTTAATCCAAGAACAGTGCGAAACGCTTTCCCACTTGTTTATAAGTGAGTATATTGGTGTCGATACGGAAGGAATTCGTCTTAACTTGTACAAAAATATTTACTGTTACCTATGCAGCATGGAGAATCGGCTGAGCGAAAAAAATCATTACTACATACATAACGAAACGCATGTCATAATGCCGAATAGCAACAAAGGAAAGTGTACTATACCCACGAGGTTGTCGTCCGTTTCTTGGAAAGCGGGGACAATCAGCTTCACGGAAACTCTGAGTTTCCATGCGACCATCCGGTACACCGCACCGATCTGTGGCGAGACGGACATCTTCGATGCATACATGGTACGTACTGTACCATAACAATCCTAATTATTATAAACTGAGAAAGTTCCATGTACGTGATTGGCCAGATGCTGGACAATCTCAAACAATGGCTCTTCTAAATAGTTACCATTATTGACACGTGTTCTTCTAAAGGAATACAAACATGGGCTGTTGCGTTTACTGTAGTAAGAAAAACATTTGGTCTGTTTAAACAGACCACATGGTTTTCATACTACAGTAAACGAATCAGCCTATCGTTTAATCCTTTTTTTTAAATATCATGTTCTGATACGGTTTCAAAAACGTAAATAGCTAAATATGGCGTTAATATAAGGAATCGACCTAAATCATCCGCTAAATATGGCGTTGAAATTAAGAATCATCCTGTGTTACGACATGTTGCCGCACTTCATGGAACAGACCGCGGTGTTGCCGGTCATAGTGTGACGTTATTGACAACGACGTGAAACACACTCTAACGAATCAACAAGTTGTCAACGTCTCTCCACGTCGCGTGGGGCTAATGTAATGTATTGGGATAATAACACAATATGTTGAATGGGCGTTTCTATTATGAACTTATGGAAGGCGTAAATATGATACTATATTCCTTGAATCGTATAATGCTCAGGTGAAGGACGGGTCATTACTTATCTATTTGTATGTCTATATCTATATTGATAGCATATGTGCTATGGCACATTTGTTAGGTTAGTGATGTGGGGAAAATATTTTTTTATAATTCTCAACAAAAATTATGCGTGAAACAGTTGAGATGGCATATACATATATCTCAAATAAATATGTATTATTCCCCACATGCAAATGGTGTATATCCGGAATGCAATTGGAAAAATGTAATATTATGCCTTAATGCATGTACACAAATAATGATAATCGTCCTTTTTCAGGACAAATGCCGACCACTGGTTTGTCCGGAATTGTCTTTACCCTACAATGGCGACTGCTACTATACCAGGGGTTACGACGCTACACCGCGGACCGTGTCGTTTGTCGTGACGGCGGATACTGCTGTATATCCTTCACCGGAAGATACCAGCAAGCTGGTTGTTCACAGACTATTGATGTGGGCTACGGATTGGGAAGAGGAGTTATTTTGCAGCATTGAATTTGCCTTTAATGACAGCCATTCAAACGAAGATTCGCAGTCAAGTGATTACTTTATTTCTGTAGGATTTCAGACTTATTCTGCACACACGGGTGATTTTGATATAGTGAGAAAGGTAAATAATTTCATTTCGTCTGACCTACAGCTCGGCTATAAAATTACTGCATCTGTACTAAAGGGCGTGGACGCTAGAAACAGCCCTTACACTCAGATATGGCACTCGCAGGATTTCCGGGAACAGTGTAACGGAATCTTCAAGGTCATCGACATGTGGTGTCCGACTATCGAGCTGTCTGACGATGAATTCCGGTATTGCGTCACGCACAATATACTTCCGGAAGACTACGAGTTCAATAACCCGTCTAACCTGGCCGCCAACCAGTCTGCCTTACGTCAGATCTGTCTACAGGACTATTTACATGCATGGCTGCACTCGTCACGTGCGACTAATCTTAGCACATACTCGTCAGTGATGTTAACAAGTGGTTATCTTGCTTTCTTTCTATTAATAACAACAGTTTAACGTAGTTCATGTCAAAGGAAAACTATGGACACAAAAAAAAACAACTATTTTTTTATGATTTTTCATCAAATGTAATATAGGGTTAACTGTATTATAATTTTCAAATTTATGGCGTCTATCAGAAAATGATAGGTCGGAAAATCTGTTTAATGGCGACGCGCTAGCGGAGGCATTAAACATGTTTTCTGACCTATCATTTTCTGATATACACCGCAAATTTGAAACTTACAATGCGGTTAACATATTTCTAATGCACTCCTTTACTATTGGCGTAGGAATACATATTGAAATAATTTGCGACCATTCACCAACAATGATATACCTGTAATGTATGACCATCATAATTGTTCTTGTCTACTTGTTTATAGTTGGTCTTAAAGTGGGGCCATATATTTTGAACCACCCTGTACATACTACAATGACGACGACGGTAAGCGAGAACATACCTGATGCGCAGTTCGTTATACTTAGGACATACAAATACAAAATGAAACTCATTTTCAATATCAGGCTACATGATTCTGCTATTTGATCACGAGCCACTACAAAGGAGCACAACAGCAGTGTAAATGCCAGCCGTGGCAGATATATGCTAGCTAGCACATTTACTTGCAAGTAAAATAAAAATCCAAACTAAGCATTTGGTTACCATACACTTACTTTTATATATAGAATAGTAGGTTAGTGCCGTGAATGGGAAAACATATCTGGCAAGGCTTAGGAAACGGGATGGGCGAGGCTCTGCCGAGCACATCCCGTTTCCGTGCCGCACCAGATATTTTTCCCATTCAGGCACTAACCTACAATTCTATTTATCTCGTCAACACTATGAATAGCTTTAAGAATGCAAACAAACATAACCCCAGTCACCGCACATATGCATACGCAGTGATTAGGTCGTCAGGGTATCAACAATGTTTTACGGCACCGTGCTTCATGGCACATACGCACTGTGTTGACGGGATAAATGTGAATAACCACCGTTTGACCATCTAAAAATTCATGAGACACAGGTACACACTCAACTGCGTCTTGGAGCTCGGCAATATTCTCCGGTGACGAAATCGTGACGTCATAGCAACAATCGACTCTTGCTCAGCAAAACTCGGAGCAGAAACACGGCATACAGCAGGTCATCTTACTATCAGAGTAACTGCTACCGATTTATTTTCTAGCTTTCGTGTCACAGAAGTTAGATTACGGGCAAAGTTCGGTGATGTCCGTTATGTCCAGAAGATCTGGGACAGCTATGACCTGACCAATTATTCTCATGACAACGCCGAACCAGACGAATGACGTAACTCACCGATCATCTTCATTTGTGGCTGTGACCGGATATATAGAGAATAGTAGGTTTGTGCCGTGAATGGGAAAAAATATCTGGCAAGGCTTAGGAAACGGGATGGACGAGGCTCTGCCGAGCACATCCCGTTTCTGAGCCGCGTTGAATCAATGCGTTCATAATTAACCATACTTAATTTAACAGATGAATGTTCTGTTGATACATTATATTTTGTCACCGAAAATGTGAAATTACAGCTTCTTTTCAACGAAATATACTGTCAAAATACACCAGACCCATCCGTTTTCATTTGGAGCAGGTTCCGCAACGATTGCGAGCTGCCCAGAATACTAACCAACACGACAAACAACTATTTTATTTGTTTATTTCTTTACCTGACTGGAATCACTGGGAGCTGCCATTTTTATTTTAAATAACGTAGTAGACTTACTGACATACTTATAATTATGACGTCAGTTATGTCTGAATGACGCACGGAATGGGGAAGAGAGCAAACAATTGGAAATTGAGGGTCGTAATGGTAATCGCTTCAAAGGCATCCAGAAAATAGCATGAACTTAATGTTAACAATTTTATTTTCCGATGATTTGCGAAATTTAACTCGCACGTAAACTGTGAACAGTCCAATTTTCACCAGTCTGATCAATCAGGCACTGGTCAACACTGTGGTTTGGACATTTCGTTGTAACCGCGTATGAATTGTGATTAGGTCGTATTGACAGGATATCAAATATGTTTCACGGCACATAGGCACTGTGTTGACAGCGATAGGAATTCTGCGTTGATAGAATAACAAGCTAGTGTCTTTTGATATCAAGTTTATCAGGCAAGGCTAGGAAACGCGTAGGAATTCCGAGGCTTGCCGAGGAATTCCTACCGTTTCCGAGCCGAGCCTGATAAACTTGATATCAAAATACACTAATCTGGTATTCTATTTATCAGGTAACGTTTTATGCTCGAAAATGACCACAGATGACATCGTTATATATGGACAGAATGGGGACTTGCGTCCTTACACTGACGTCATTCGGTAACGTCACGTGACGTCAACCGACCAATGGAACGTCAGTTTTCACTTTGTTGTAACCCGGATGCTGATATCAGGTCAATGCCTGATACAACAATATGTTATCAGTCAGTACGTATTCGGTCAATACAGGGCAGGTGACCTGATAAATTTGGCTTATGTGTAACCAGAATTTTCTGACTGTAACGCAGGGCGACTTACGTAAATCGCCCATGCGATACAGATAGAACATTCGGGTAACGACTAGTGTAGATCCAGATCAGTTTGTGCATCCGCACATTGTGATCAGGATCTGCTCTGTCCGCCATTACATCAATGAAGCACCCGTCATTCTCATAACAAGCCATATACGCTGCAAGGGTGTGTTATTTTATTTGATCAGGAGCTACACCGGTCATACACTCCTTATCCCGTTAACACAGTGCGTATGTGCCGTGAAACACAGTGCCGTGATTTTTGATATCCAGTCAATACAATTTTTGTATTTTACAGCCGTTTGTTGGTGTTGACGGGATAAATAGAATAGTAGGTTAGTGCCGTGAATGGGAAAAAATATCTGGCGCGGCACGGAAACGGGATGTGCTCGGCACAGCCTCGCCCATCCCGTTTCCTGAGCCTTGCCAGATATTTTTCCCCATTCACGGCACTAACCTACTATTCTCAATATATGCCCCTATCCAGTAACATTACTGTGCGTCACCGTCGTATCCTCGGATCTATGACGGTAAGTAATTTACCAGGGGACCGTTTCACTAATCTTCGTACAAAACAAATGTTCGTACGAACATTTCTATTAAATTGCTTCTCACATCAACGTGTTTCTCAAATGCTACCAATTTGAATTGGATGCAACACGTCCACGAAAGCTTTTTCAAAAATCGGCTGTCAGAACAAATGTTATTCTGGATTTCATGTTTGGACTTACGAACTTCTTAGTCGTACGAAGTTTAGTGAAACGGGCCCCAGAGAACTCGCATTGGCAGCATACACACTGACTCTAACGAAATAGAGAACACCAACGTGATGCTTGTGTATTTTTATATAATGATAAAGTCAAGGTGCATGATCACGTGGTTATAACAACAACAACAATGGCTGAAAGTGTTGAAATCTTGCCCACTCCAAAGTAAGTATTATTTGATATTTTCCTTAATATGAAACGGATTTTGACGAAATATGGCGCAGCAAACGCGTCTTCGTGAGTTGCATTTGGTCGTCCAAGGAGTTTGGAACAGACTTATCTCGTTTTTGACAGAGACCACCAAATGCAGCTTAACAAGGCGCGTTTGATGCGCCATATTTCATCAAAATCCGTTACGTAATAAGGACAATATCATAGAATACGTTCTTTGAATCGGATGAATTCTAGAAGTTTCAGTACTGGTTGTTGTTGTTTGTACCACGTGATCATACACCTTGTGTGTATCAGGCAAAATTAAGAAACGCGTAGGAATGTAGATTTGAATTGATTTGATTTATTTGTGTTTAACGTTAAATGGGTATAACCGTTTTCAACTTTCAAGTAACAAGGAAGCCAATGTATACCCGAGCACCAAAACCAGGGATTAAGAGTATCCATCATATGCACTGGTGTGGGACAAGAATATTTCACCCGAGTTTCAGAATATGTCGTCAGAAACGAGGCTTTGCCGAGTTTCTGACGACATATTCTGATCACGAGGATGGAATATCCTTGTCCCACACCAGTGAATATGATGGGTACTTTTTCTCGCACCTTTATATAACATATTTGCGAATAAAATATTGATCTTACACAGAATAAGACTCAACTTTTTATTCTCTGAATTTATGCGACTTTTGATACGTCCAACGGGTTTGCCATATCAACAAATGGGTTAAAACAAAGTTTTCACCCAGGAATTGGACGCTAATGCCAGTTCAGTGGATCGTTTACAAATTATTATCAAAGTAATCTTCAATTCCATCACCATTCAGCCCTGACAACGCCAAAATTTACGATGAGACAAAGGATGAGACAAAGAAATCTCACATAGGCGTGACTATGCGAATATCGGAATTCCGGTAAGGATGATTTCTGAATGCTTGGTATTTAACGGTCTATCAACAGCTAAGGTGATTTAAAGCCACGCCAACTGATTGGATATTGAAATAATTTGCGACCGTTCATCAACAATGATATACCTGTAATGTATGACCATCAGCCAATCAGATTGCGTGATATTTATAGAGTGCATTATAATCTGTAATAGGTTTGTATTGTAGACATACTGCTAATTATTTAAATATTGACTCCTCCTATGTCATTTTTAATTTATATATGGTATCGGGCACATTTCAACATTCATATTACAATTTGGAACCAATTTTCAGAAACTTCATTTTGAGTAGTGATATCATAAATTCCACATTTTGACATCATATGCTAGGGTTAGGGTTAGGGTTATGGGATACTATGGATTTGACAGCGGGCCGCGTCCGCATCCGCGTCCGCGTCCAAGTTGCCAAGTTGCTACTTTTTAATAACCACATCACGTTTGATCCGGTATTGGGGCCATTCCAAAGATAATTAAAAAATAGTGTATTTAGTTGTTTGATTACATTCTCGCTAGGACTTGGTAAGCTTAAAAATAGATGGTTCACGTTAGATATTTCTAGTGTCTTAATGACTGTTATTCGTCCTAATGGTGTTCAATTACTATTTGACCACTACGCCAGCAGAGCCCTTATTTCTTGAATCTTAGCGGTGTAATTTATATGGTGTCTCATTGCATATCCTACTAGTACTAGTAGCCAGGATGATAGATGTCCATTAGCTATTAATCGTGATTTTATATTATAATATAATATTTTGAACCAGTTCCTTAGTGATTGACCAAACTTGAGAAAATCTAAGACGTTATTTATAAATGACCAAGAGATTGAGTCAAACGCTTTCTCAAAGTCAATAAGTAATAGGAGACCCGGTATATCATTATTTGCTGTATTATCGAATACATCATATGTCGTTCTTATATTTTCTTCTATATATCTGTCCGTTATAAACCCAGTCTGGTCTTCGTTTATAATTGATGGTAGGATTGTTTTAACACGGTTAGTTATTGTTGCGGAAGCAATTGTGTATGCCACATTTAATAAAGAAATCGGCCGCCAATTTTTCAAGAGTTGTTTATTTTTATTACCTTTTGGGATACACGTTATAATTATTTCTTTTTGAGTTACAGATACTTCTCCAACAGCATAGCCATAATTCAATGATTTTATTAAGAACTAGCCAAGGTCAATCAAACAAAAATTAAAAGAAAAACAATCAACAGAAAAGCCATCCGAACCAAGGGATTTTCCATTAGACATGTTTTTCAAAGCAAAATCTGCTTCTGACAACTTAATTTGACCTTCTAGGTTATTTTTCTGTTGTTTTTTTTTCTGTCAATTTTGCAATATCCACATTGTTAAATATTGTGTTCAAATTGAAATTACTAGTTTCTTTGTCGGAATAAAGGTTTCACCATCTACATTACTATCCATATATTTTATTTTAGTATCTCTTATTGTCTGTTTAATAATATGGATGTATTCTGAATCGTTTAATAGTGAATTGTTCAATTTCCATAGCCCTATTCCTTTTTAAAATTTTCCAAATTCAAATTTAACCCGGACAATTGAATGATCTGTTCTATATCCAGGCAAAATAGTTGAATCTTGAAGGTCTGTACCAAATTTATCGGATATCAGAAAGAAATCTAATCTAGCTTGTTTATTATGATTTTTCTTATGCCATGTGTATACCCTTTTTTCCATATTTAGTTCCCTCCATGCATCAAATAAATTCAATTCATTCATTAAATTGAGAACTTCATCTCTGGGGTTCGGGTTATTAACATTGACATAATTAATATTGGCTATATCTGGGTCCACTACTAAGTTGAAATCTCCTGCAAGTATTATGTATTCGTTGTTTATTTGTTCTATGTCTGATTTTAGTTCTTTTAAAAAAACAGGTGAATCATTGTTTGGTCCATATATGGTAATTAAGGTTGTGCGGCTGTCACATATTGTCACGTCTAGGAGTAATTTATTTCCAATACGATCCGTTATTGTATTATGAAGTGTGTATTCGAATGTGTTATTAAATAGAATTGCCACGCCACGTGATTGGCTTGTATATGTAAAAATCAGTCATATCCCCACAATGATCTAATATAATTGTCTTCTTTTTCGTAAAATGAGTGTCGTGTAGGAGACACACGGAGCACTTTTTATCCTTCAAAAAATGTAATACATGTTCATCTCTTCGTCTTTCTAGTTGAGACATACCTGACAGTTCACAGAAATAAATGTGATGCTTTCCTCCATTACTATAAGCTTATGTTATCAGACTGGCTGGCGCACAAAAATGGTGGTATTTAGTCCTAGTGAAACATGTAGACACAGTATATGTATGGTCTGCAACAATCCTATCAGAGCTTGGGCTTACTAAATTGTTTTTTCCCCAGATACTGGCTTAAATGGTACATCACAAAATATATACATATCAACGAAAAACAACACGGGAAGCAGTATGGAAATCTGGTATCAGAAAAAATGTCTGGTCATAGCCTAACAAGTCACATGCCGGTAATGATACATGTATCAACATAGTAACCAATAAATAAACAAAACAAAACGGAAAAAAGAAAACACAATAGGCATAGTGAGACATAATCAGCCAGTTTACAATACAACCCATACACACATAATTGGCACAGAGCTACGTTTCCGTAAGGAAATCCCCCATGGAAGGTCACTTTACTAGTACATGTGGGCCATAGGCTGGTGAAAAGGTCGTTACAGCACAGTTTACACACTCACATTCGTGTTGCTGGTTATACTTCAGAGATTGTACAACGAACAGCGCAGGCCCTGATCAGACCCGCTAATGTGCAGGTTGATCTGGGGAAACACTGGTCGACCATGTCGGAATGCCCCTTTTCCCAAGTCGACGGCCCATGTACACATCGGTAAAGGTAAATTTAAAGTAATTTGACCTTGACATTGTGCGCAGGGGCCGTACAGGTTGGGCATATATGAAAATATGAATGATGATAAAGACACATATGTAGTTTCAAGTGAATCGGCAAAGCGGTTTCAGAGATAAAGTGTTCTTAAAATAACAACCTAAATACAAAAAACATTAATCTGACGCACATACGTACGGACGTACGACAATGTGCCGATTATATCGCACTGTCCGCAAGCGGGCGCGACAAAAATGAAAGGTGTTTCTAACGTACGCACGTACCTGGACTTTTATGAGTTCTTGGTAATGTATCTTATGTAATAGTGTCTGTTCGTGATCGCATAGCACACACCTATGGCTCAGAATAATCAAATGCCTAATTTACAGTGAAACCTCTCTAAGCCGGACACCCTGGGGACCTACGGTTTAGAGAGGTTTCACTGACTGTATTACATTATGATTGTTACACTACAAGTGTAAGAGCCCATGTTTGTAAGCCTTTCAGGTTTCCAGATATTTTTTGGCAATTGAGAAGCTTTCTGATTCTGTAAAAAAAATAGCAAGCACTGTCAAATAATGGTGATACTATCAGTTCAAGGTTTAGTTGCGAACAGTAACTCTTGCACTCTACTCCCTTACAGTCCGTAGCCTACGGACGGTACGGGAGTAGATTGCAAGAGTTACAGTTTGCAACTAATCAAGGTCTCGATGTCATAGAAAGCCAGTTTCAGGTATTTCTTCTAGGTATTTTGGTAAACAATTATTTCTTCAAAAACTAATATCAATGACCTGAAAACACTGAGTTTAGAAAGTAACTGTTGCAATTGTGTCCAACCGCAACCTTATATTTACTGGACTATTAGTAGAGAATGTAGGAGAGAGGTCTTTAGTCCATAATTATAAATTACGCTTAACGAATGGATAGTTACGAATGCACGAATTAGACAGTTAACACAAAGAGTAAAACTGCGGAAAGTAACAGTGACGACGACATTCTTAGTTTAACAGCCCGTGAAATGTTCAGCCAAGCGTGTAGATAGTCCTGTAGACAGATCTGACGTACGACAGACTGGTTCGCGGCCAAAGTAGACGGGTTGTTGAACTCGTAGTCTTTGGGAAGTACCTTGTGTGTGACGCAATACTGGAAATCGGCACCGGAGAGCTCGATAGTCGGACACCACACCCGGATGACCTTGAAGCTCCCGTGACACGTCCGGTTGTAACCTGGCGGATACCATATCTCATTGTACTGATACGATCGGGCGTCTACACCCCGCAATATACTTCCGTTCATGTTCGCACCTAAGTGCACTTCCGAGCTTAAAAACCTATGCACGTTCCGAACTCGTTCAAAAGTATTGGCCTTTTTTGCATCGTTGTTCTGAAATCCTATAGAAATAAAAGAATCACGTGTTTCCGCATACGATTGACTGAGAGCATATGCTACCTCCACACCGCAGATGAAGTCAGCATCTGATTGTTTGGTCCAAGTAAAAATCATCGCCAGAGCCAACGCGTTGGATACGTTCAATGAGGGGAAGGCTGCCGTGTTTGCTGTCACTAGAAACGACACTGTTCTCGGGGTGACATAGCCTTCTATGTAGTAGCATTCACCATTGTAGGGTAGAGATAATTCCGGACAAACGAGTGGTCGGCATTTGCTCTGTAAGTAGGTTGCATGATTGGATTATTTGCCTTAACCAGGGCCGTAACCAGTGCCGTAACCAAAGGTAATCAAAGTACTAAAAGTACTGAAATATGTTATATCACTTGCGGAACTAGAGACTAAAAGTTGCATATTTTCTCAATCATCATCCAGAAGCAAATGTACAGTGATGGTACAAACCCATTCCCATACATTCGTTTTCTCTCGAATAAATTACTATTTGAAACTGCCAGAAAATAAGTGTACGAAACTGCCACAAAACTGTGAAAACTATAGAGAATAGTATATGCAGAGTTTTAGATACCAAGCAAGACAGACCAACACGCCATAGGATAAATTGTCACAGGGCACTATTTTCTTGGTCGTACTCGCCGTTTAGGCGTAGCACGATCAATGGCTGCCCCCATAGAAATTTGCGTGACACAATATGCTATATCAAGGGAGATAACATATACAAAACAGACGAGGCGAACCAAGTCCCGATATGGGTGTCAGGGAGCATTCTCTCCGCCACCAGTCCGAGGATTTGTTTATGATACAGATCGGCAAAATGAGGCTGTCGCCTCGTCTGTCTCATCCTTGTTACGGTATTGGTAACTGTGTCTGAACAGATGAATATAATACGCACAGGCACTTTGTGGTATGAACCATAACAGCCTCTTTAAATCATACCCAATTTGACTCCAATATTAAAATCTACATGGTACGGCACTCACCATCTTTTGAACGGTAGTGGAGTATTTACCTTAGGCCCGGCTCGCTAATTCAGCAATTGTAACGCGCGCGAAGGCCGGGACCCTACTAATCCCGGCCTTCGTGCTCATTGCAATTACTGAATTAGAAAGCCGGAGCACAACGTATACTTATTCTAATACGTTCCGTGTACAAACAGTCAAATCGTGATGGATCGAAAGTCCACGGGCCTGCACATTTTTTCGAGTCATCGCATTTTTCGAGTCATCGAATCTCGCGAGTTTTGTATATTTGTCGACTACTGTACCCGCCGGATTGAGGAATAACGTAGCATTATAGAGAGTATCCATGTTTTAGCTGATTATAGTATGTATTTGCATTTGAAGTCAGCATGTGAAATTAAATATTGTAACGGGACCAGGGAAGAACACAAACACGTCTACCTTTAAATAACTTTTATTAACCAAGAACCAAAGAATACGTCGATACAAATAAAACGCAAGACATGTACATGTAAGAATGACAACGTCGACTATCCATCCATAGCACTGCTGGTAGTCAAATCCGGTCTCATCTGTCACCGGCGTTCCTAGTGATGAAATGTGAGACTAGCCAGATGGAGATACCAAGGACGCATTATCGGAAACCTGGATGTCCACCACTGGATCCTGTTCAGGGTCGACTGTCGGCGACATGCTGATCGTTCCCTTAATAACAGAAGACGCGAACAAGACTGGCGTTGCTAATGGAAATAGACGTGCGATTAATCCAGGCATATCACGTGCAGCAGAAAAGGTACGACTTATTACACGGGGAATCGGAGTTTTCTGTATTGATGAAGTAGAACCAGAATATTCTGAAACATCGATATGGCTCATAACACTTGGGATACCGACGTTACGTTCTGGTAATGTAATTCACGCGGAACGTAAACACATGAACCTGATATTCCATGAGGCCTAACAACAACACGATCACTAGCGATACTGGCATCACCTTCCAGGAGTCATAAATTCCAAGAGACCTAACCACAACACTATCTCTGGGAAGCATATCTGAGCATACACTGGGGGAAACTACACCCGGAATAACAACTCCGTCGAGATACTCCACTTCCCGGTATGTCACCCGATAGACGCACTTATCCGGCGTGATGACAGACTCCTCCACGTCACGAATTATCGTTCAGTCCGCCATCCTGCTTTCCGCAGGGATCCTTAATGGACAGAACACACTAATAAAACAGGAAACTGTCCTTGAAACGGGGTGGAGCATCCCGTTTACGTCGTCCAGATCTTCGGAGACCAGTATGTAAACCCGGTGACGAGGGTCTCATATGCGAGTCCAATTCACGCATATCACTTGAACACCTGCCCTCCGCCGGATTATTCTCAAAGTTAGTCTCCGTGACATCGCCAGTTGGTGCACGCCCGTTTCCACGATTGGGCCGCGTAGACGTGACTTATTTACGTCCAGCTCGCGTCTGCGTTCGCGTCAGAATTTGACTATGCCTCTCCGGTTCGTGGTGGAAATCATGTCCGTCTTGTCCGTGGTACTTCTTCAGCCTGTTGAAATGTACAACTCGTGGCTTACCGGTCCGTTTCACCACCCGGTACGTCACGTCAGAGAGTGATGCTATTGCCCGGTATTGCCCATCCCAATGCCGTTGTAGGTTTGGACAACGCCCCTTTTGCCTGCGAACATTATAGAACGAACAACCAAACCAAGTCCCATTTTTCGTATCGGTTGACCTGCGCCTTTACATCATAATGGGATGTCTGATGTGCTGATGCGATACGCATATGTTCCCTGGCTGAACGGAATACAATTTCCATTGCGTATTTGGTCTTTTCCACATACGTGACCGTGTCGGTTACCGCCACTGGTCTACCCAGCACATCATCATTTGAGCAGGCGAGAACCCAGTACTATCATGAACGGCGGATCTATATGCCATCATAACGAAACGCATGTGCTGGTTCCAGTCCCTCTGGTCATCGCGTACGAACAAGGACAGCATATCCTCCAGTGTCACATTGTATCTTTCCACCTTTCCATCCGACTGCGGGTGCAGGGCAATAGTCAGAGTCTTTTCGATTCCCAGCAACGTACACATATCTTTAAATAACGCTGATTCGAAATAACGTCCTTGGTTGGAATGAAGTTGTAGCGGGACACCGTAACGACAAATCGTCTCGCTGCCTCTCTATTTGCGTCCGAGTTGTGTCTCGATGCGTCTCGATTTGCATCCAACTTGTGTTTCGCTGCGTCTCAATTTGCGTCCGACTTGCGTCTCGCTGCGTCTAGATTTGCGTCCGACTTGCGTCTCGCTGCGTCTCGATTTGCGCCCGGCTTGCGTTTCGCTGCGTTTTCATGCTATGTGGTAATCCAGACAAGGAATGGCGAACACTATCTTGATTATCACCCAATTGTGCAAATGCGTCCAGGTCCGTGACGATATTAACTATCTGCAAAATTGTCTTTATTTCAATTGTTGTCAGAGGAGAAAAGCTCCACTATTGTATGTATTAATGTCGCAGGTGGTTGTCACTTCACTCGAAACAGTGGTGTATTGGGCCCAGCTCAAGCGATCTTGGTATATGGTGTCCAATAACATTGGGAACAAGTCGCGTCTCGTAAAATGTTCCGACACAACAAAAGGTGCTTTACGTAGTTTGTGACCAATGTAAACGCTGATAACTTGCAGACAAATGAAACTTGATTAATATTTCGTTATATGCACCATATATAGCAGTCCAGGGTGAATATGTCAGGCCCTGATCCGAATGTGCAGACTGACCTAATCCTGCACTGATCGGAATTTCTGTAGATCTAATCTTTTTTTCTCGTTACCAGTAACATATGCGTAACTAGGAGATTGGGATTACCAATGTGCGTTTTTCGTTGATACTAGAATAACGCGATCATCATTGGAACAAGCAGACTTACGACTCGAGTTAAAGAATTTGACCTATGCACCTTACTCGAGTAACTCAAATATAACACATGTCGTTGCGGTGGGTTACTAGTGCTCCAACTTGAGATGGACCCGAACAACGACTGCCTATTCCTGTGCGACTGGGGTTGCTCGAGTTTCACCAAGGAGTTACAACGAAAAACGAGACCATTTACAACAGACTCTATTGAATGCTCCCAGTGACTACAACCCTGAATAATAAATAAATCGCCGTATGTCATCCAGCAGTAACTAGACACGAAACAACAACACATTAAGATAGCAATTAATTAATTAAAGTTGAAAATTATCGCACTCAACAACGGTAGTGATCAAACTCGATTAACAAGAAATAAAATTACATGGACAGGTAGAGCGCTACTCGACTTCTGATCGCGATGAATCGGAGGCGGAGATGTGAAAATTAACCTAACACAAACTTCGACAAGACTTCGTATAGCAACATATAAGTATTTATATCGGAGTAAAATTGGATATTATTTAAAGAGGCTTTTGTCGCTCATACCACAGAGCGCGTGTGAGAATACGTACCACATACGAATCCAATACCTCTGTCTCTCCGCATGTGAGTCTGCTATGCCCGATTGTTCCGTCGAAATGAATGACCTCCGTAAACGAAACAAACCCACCACCGGAAGCCGACGCAGCCTTAATAGATAAGCACCCATCTTTCTTGAAATTCATACGAACGTGGGTGTCATTATAAATGCTATTCTGGTTCATCAAGCCTTGACGATTATCCAAACTGCATAGGTAGCAGTATATATTCTTATAATACATTACTTTCCTTAGTCGGCTCCTAGGGTCTATTTCTTGCGACATGTAAGGCAGATTTACGCTGAAACACCTGTCTCTAATAAGCAACCCGGCTTGAGTGTCATTGTCACATTGGCTGTCTTGTGTAATGTTGCAATATGACAGCTGGTGTCGAATTCCATTTGACGCGTATACTCTTAATACGGCTTTGTTTGGATGGCGTCTAATTAGATAGTCGATGACCTCCCAGTCGACGTTTTCCTCCACGTTCAGATAATTATTCAACTCGCCAATGTCCACTGAGAGGAATTCGTAATCGGTGACGTCATAGCACATGGCGCAGTACTGGTTCCGGTACAGGTCACGTGTGGAGGGCGACC
Source organism: Conchocele bisecta (assembly GCA_029237695.1). Taxonomy (NCBI): domain Eukaryota; kingdom Metazoa; phylum Mollusca; class Bivalvia; order Lucinida; family Thyasiridae; genus Conchocele; species Conchocele bisecta. The sequence continues at coordinate 67,778,008 of CM055280.1, forward strand.
ATACGGGTACAAGGTCAAGTATACTGGAGTCCGGTGCCAATGCACATTTCGCAGCTAGTCCGTTCATTTGTCCTACAACATATAACTTGACAGGTCAGTATATATTATTCACCTACCAATGGACTAAACAGCTATACGATATCAAAAAAAGTCATTTATCATGTTCTTCACGATGGAATAAACATCTTACTTATCTATATGCATATGCGCACCTGCTAAAGCTGACGTAGGCTGCAACTGTCAATATACATGTCTTACCACATACGGTCTAAAATGACTAATTTGCTTAATGTACTCTTCTGTGGCCCCATGTAAAGTAGATGGAAATCTAATAAAATACTACTCATAAACCGATATCTACTTACACCAAAAAACCATATTACGTATGTGTTCAATAACGGCTTATGCAGAATGATGCTATCAACAAGGAAATAACAGCATATGTTGTAGTTGGAAAATAATAAGCATAGTTTGGTATTTCATATACAAATTGGTATATTATTCACATATTACATGTGCGTGTACATTTTTATGTGTAGTAGCATTTGCGTAAAGACTTACAGATCACATTAATTTTGTTTATTTATGTAAGTAGCTATAATTGTTTTATTAGAATAGTTTTATTAGATTTCTATAGACTTTACATGTGACCATAAAAAGGGTACAGCTACCTTAATGGGCTATATACTAAACAGAATATTCATTCTCTTTTTCAACGAATTTGACATATATTTCAACCGAGTGGTGTGAATTGTCCATATTTCACACCACTCGGTGACATATATGCGCCACGCATGTCATTTTGTACCTTCGGACATTTCATGAAATACGTTTACAAAATTTACAATATTTTCCGTAAATGGCGGCAAAAGTTGACACAATTTTCATCGTACTTGCATAATCATATTCCGCATGCTCTCTGAAAATAGTGTTAACATTTAACTTTATTTCTGAAATATATTGTAAATTTTGTAAACGTATTTAATGAAATTACGCAGATGGCCAAAGGTACAAAATCGCATGGCGTGTCTCGAATGACATAGTCAGGCCTTTGCATTTAGAGTACCAGTGATCAATGATGTTTTTAAAATATATTTACTGTGGAACTCCTCTAAACCGGACAAAAAGAAAATACCTGTGATATTATTTTGATGAGTTTCGTGGTCATTTATCTCAGGGGATAGTTTCCGGTCGCCACTCCAGACACAGCTATGACTCAATAGTGATAAAATGCCAGAATACAGGTGAAACCTCTATAAACCGAACACCTTGGAAACCTCCCAGGTTGTCCGGTTTAGACAGGATTCACTGTATCTTTCTTTTAATTAGACCATTGCGATTTCGGTGTGCTTTATCTGATACATTGTTTTCTATTTTCCTTTCCACCATGTGTCATATATCAAGCCACTGGCATTTCGGAGAATTGTGGATTTAAATGACTCAGATTATTCGTCATTCAAGAATATGGCAATTTGTTATCGGTCGTCGCGTAGTTAATGTGCAGATTAATAGTTTTTTATTACATAACCATACTCATACATATAGGTACATATGCAAAACGGACTAACACGTGTGATATGTGGCTGTAACTGGAGAAATTGGGTTTATGGGGTTTGTGCCAAGTGATTCTCATACAGCCTGATAACGATCTTTTCTGCTTGTTAGAAGCATGAAGGGGGTTTCATTGATGTAATGGCGAACCGTGCAGGTCCTGACCATACTGTTCGGACGCACAGGCTGATCTGGATATACACTTGTCACAAAACCCATAAGCGCCATTTGTCCAGCCACAGCCGCATATTACTACCTATACACTTGGTGATCATCCACATATACGTAGTGTTCTCTGTGTGAATGGCCGACCGCCGACTGCCCACGAAACTATAGGAGTCTGACATACATTCAACCGCTGCTTGAAGCTCAGCAATATTCTCCGGTAACGGGGTAGTGACGTCATAGCAGCAATCGTCTCTCGCCCAGCAAAATTCAGAGCAGAAACAAGGTAGACAGCATGATACGGTGTCATTACTGGTAGCTTTAGACGCGTTTGTAGTGCAGAAATTTGAATATGGACAGAGCCGGGGAAGGTCTGTTACGTCCAACACATCACGCTTCAACATGTTTCCTAGTATTACAGTGATCACACTAAATAACACACACGTGAGTAGTGTCCGGTGTCTCGCCATGGCTGTCAATCAGAGATGATGTTTCCATGAGGGCTCTTACCTGTAAGTATCACCACATTGGTCCGAAGTTGGTCTGAGAAAGTTTACTGAAAGTACGAGTTGGTATAGAGGCGTCTCTTAAACAAAGAGAGACAACTATGTACCGAATCGGACTATCAGTAAACCGGTGGTCCGAAGTTTATGGAAGGAAATATCCGCCATAATTCTATATGACTTGATGCTTGCGTGATGATGACATTGCAACTTATATTCATGTTATTTCATTCGTCATTTGTGTTTATTACATTTTAAATCTGCTTGTTGTAATTGTATTTGTCTTCCTTACATAACCATTCTGCTGATTGCTTTGTTTATTCGTCTTATTTACATTACACTTATTGATACGTCCTTATTCGTGTCCCTGTTTTATTGCACTAAGCATTTGCAATAGAAAGTAAGAACAAAGCACTTAGCACTTTGAATAAGGCCGAAAGCAGTAAGGACAAAGCCGCAGGAAGTAAGCATCAAGCCACAGTCCGAAAACGGAAAGCCGCAAGCAGAAAGCCTCAAGCCACAAGCAGAATAATGCAAGCAATATATGGGTTAGTAGTGCCTCATTATGACGCCAGATGGCACTGCTGTCAATGTTAGGAATCCTTCGACTAATAAATAATAGCACGAGATGTGATTGGCTGTTTGAGGCACACCTCTAATGCCGGTGTTGATGTAGGATTTCACCTACAAATAATCACAGATAGGTCAGAAGACACCAATTAGTTTTACTATATATTTTAACCGAATCTCATCTAATAATGTCAGTCTCTCCTACTTTCAATATTCGTATTGATGTTATGGGATCTACTTGTGCATGCCCTGCAGCCGATCTGTACTGGTTCTGCATGAATTAAACAATAGCTTCACTTACTCATAAGAAAGAAAAATCAAACCTCGTCTTGTCCCCCAATATTGTTTACATTTTCTTTTGGCCACGGAAACTCTGTTTACATCACATGACCAACACCTCGACATGTTCCTCAAGTGAAACTGGGTAGCAATGGATCAAGTTTTGCAAGCAAACTGTGTCAGTGACCTCAAAACATCCGCATGATTTTGTTCATACCGGACTACGTTTACCCTCTTGACGATTTCGCACCTTTTATCATTCTCTAACCTATATTAACTAAATTGCATATGTATGTTTTATACATTCATGTAGCCTCATAATTAAATTACATATGTACGTAATTGAACACAATCACATTTTATAGTAAGTTACACATATCGTAACTTACACAGATTGACTGTCAAACTGGCCCGTTACCGATGCAAACCAATAACCGTCCGGGATCAGACTAAGGTGGGCCACCACCATCGATTTTCCCTAAAAAACTAACCCGTTACCACACATTTTGCTATTCTCTGCTACTTTCATTTTTTCTTATGGATGTTGTGGGACCTAATTTCCAATAACCTGCACCCATTCTGCTCTGGATCTTGACTAATTAAAATATATATTTAATTATTGTACAAACATTTCTTTATGGAACTTAAATAAGTGTATAATTGCAACTAGTCCACCACTTTTAAAAATTACGAGTGTCAGCTACAGAGATATAATTATTTAGTAATCTTTAATGTACTCATAGAGACTCGCGGTGGTATAAAGCTAGTTCCATATGCAAATGATGCAGTATTTTTAAATTAATTATATCAACTAAATGCTGAATAAATATTTTTATCGGCATATCATAAAGTATGATATTGCACATCAAAAAATAAATAAATGGTCCCACAACATCCATACGAATAGTGAAAGTAGGAAAGACTGACTGGGATTCAGCTAAATTATACAGTAAAACTATTTGGTGTTTTTTAACCTAAACTTGGTGCAACAGAAAAGGCGGCATTAATCTACATCAACACCTTTAGGGACATGGAGCCAATTTAGAGAGCAACGCATTGTAGGACGGGTACCAGCATATTAAATCATTTTAGGGAGAACTATTTTAAGTTTTAGCAGCGCACCTGGCGTCATAATGGTTGTTCCCAAATTACTGTTGCAATTGTTGTTGTCAAGGGGCGTGGCTTAGCGAGGTAGCAAAACGCACGGCAAAACAGCGATGCAATACTCACTAATGGAACTCCGGATGTCACTAAGAATGAAACATCAAGCCACTTGGAATGTAATCAACACAAACGCATTGAAACAGTACGAATGAATAAAGCATCAAGCCAAATGCACATGCAATTTAGACTACAACCAAGAAGATTTCAAATATCATACACACGAATGACGAATAAAATGACATGACAGTAAGTTGTAATGGCACCAGTCAGCAAGCATCAAGCCACATATAATTGTAATAAGACGGATAGAACTTAGAATGTCATCAGCAAGCAAGCATCAAGCCTAATATAATTATGGCGGATATTACCTTACATAGAAGTTGCGCTGAGAATGTTTATTGAAGTCCAATTCGGTACATAGGCGTCTCTTGATAAGGAAATAAACCCGCGACCTCCAGATGGCTTTTGAAAGTTATAAGTTAATACACATACATCGTCATCTTTGGTGCACTATATATTAGAAAAATTCGTCCGTATGGGTTTACCACTGTCCGCTATTATTGAAGTATATATTTACTATATCGCCACGCCTATTGAACATGTTGAACGGGTCAGTCAATTTACCTTTTGAGACAAATACTCGCGCATGCGCTAGTTTTAACCGGAAAGGCGGGGCCTTTGTGCTGCGCACATCATTGTGAGATATATTTATGGCAGATTTTGCGTAGCACAGACATTACCGTAGGCTAGTCAAAGTGTCTGGGCTATGTGATACTCACAGGGTCAGAACTTGCTCTGAAAGTTTCAGTAAACGTTCTAAGCACAAGTTAGGACACCTGTGCGTACCACATAGTTCAGACTATGGCAGTCTGCTGGTTAGTACCGCATCTGCACATGTGCGACCTGAACGCGCTAATATTTGTCTTAATCTTCGCTTAATCTTCGCGTGTGTGTGTTGGTCGCCCCGTGGAGGCGAATGGACTAAGAGACGATTATTATCCTTTCTTCGTGGCGAAGATACAAATAAACGAATATTTAAGAGACAATAGTTGTCGTTCTTTCGTGGCGATGACACGAATGAACGAAGAAACGAAACAGCGTGACACAGAAACTAATATTAAAGGGCGGACATGTACGGGGCGTAATTTACGGTCTTATAGGGCGATACTTATCGTCCCTGCCTCAGAGACGATAATTAGTGTGACGAAGAGACGAAGTTTAATTATTCGCATTCGTTACTTCGGCATGCTATTTTACGCTACGAAGAAACGAAGAGACGAAATGTCCAAAAACAAGCCACCTTTCCAGACACATTAACTAGCCTGTTGAGTTTTCGGACAATAAGGAAATATGTCATAGAAAGATACACTAGCTTCCATGATAATTGCTTCATAAGAGTGATGTGATTTATCACTATAAGATATGTGAATAGTGTCGTGTTACTGCATACTATATGGTACATTGAGCTGCCATCTCCGCCATCTTTGTATGTACAAGCCATTGTACAATTTCACCACTTCGAGCGTTTGACACTTACAGCAAATAATATGATAATTTAGTGCAATACATCATGGACAGATGGGACAGCAGCGTGTTATAAATATTATACCAGCACATTAAACAAACGACGAGCTATCTGAGAATTTATCCCATCAATCTCAAAATGAATGTCAATGTGTAAAGATTCTTAATCTGATACACAGTTTATTGTTAGTGTACACGTTACACATAGCTACTATAGTAGACGTGTAGACACCAGTGGAATACATAGAGAATAGTAGGTTAGTGCCGTGAATGGGAGAAATATCTGGCAAGGCTTAGGAAACGGGATGTGCTCGGCTCTATTTATCCCGTCAACACCTACAAATGGCTTTAAAATGCAAAAAAATAACCCCAGCCACCGCACATATTCATACGCAGTGATTATATCGTATTGACAGGATATCAAAAATGCTTCACGGCACCGTGTTTCACGGCACATGCGCAATGTATTGACGGGATAAACTCAGATAGCATCTTACATGCCATTGACTTTGATACAGTATGTATGGTAATACACCTATATACCGACAGCACCGTGTATTTCTCTGACTGTTACACAGCCATTTCTGGATTCTGAAACATTTTAACAACGCGTCAACAAAGTCTTCACAAAGAAATACTTTGTATATATGTGCGATGAATTAAAACAACCCATAGGCCGTTATAGTTTAATGTATTTCGAAGATATTGCACCGCACCACATTGTATGTATGTATATGTCATACAAATTGTGGTATGTGTCAACCGCCAGACGAGGTAAATCTGACTGATGGCTAGCTATTGTTCACTTGTATGTTATAAATATATCTCATCACATTTAGGAACCGATTATGTTTGAATCGACCGATGATCAGGGGTCGCAAGGGGTCCCTAAACTTATTTCACAACTACCGTTCGAACCATACGAGCCCTATGTTTCCGGTGAAAACTAGCGCATGCTCGAGCATGTGCCTCATAAGTCAAATTGACCGACCTTTTCAATATCTTAATTTATTGTTTATCCTTGTTTCTCGACCAACAAAAGAACACAATTTCGTCTCAATTAATCGCATATTGAGACACTTTCGCCAATATCTATTAAATTAATTAAATTAAATTAAATGTTCAGTCGCTATATTTAGAACTGAGTGTACGCCTTGTGTCATCAGTCCACATCACACAAAGCATATTACCGCCCACACACGCGCTCACGACGTGTCACACCGTCAATCACATACTAGTATAGCGATTCGAATCACGTTTAGGGGCGGAGCTTCGCGAGTGGGCTGGTAAACAATAAGTACATTATAGATTAATTTTTTAATAAATTAATTTCTCGCTCGCTAGTGCTCGCTACGAAATTGATTTATTAAAAATCAGTATGTGATCTATAACTATTACTTCATAAAGACTTCACATAAATAAATAGGGATAAACTGTTTATCAGGTATGCTATGTTGCGTGCAGGAATTACAACGCTATATTCACATAGTATAGGGTCACGTGGTTTCCTATTGTTTTCCGAACGACAGTTTCCTATGTGATGTGTGACGTAATTTTGGAGTAAACTCGTCTTAACCAATGTACGAATATTAATGATATACAGCGCACCAAAGATGACGAAATATGGTTCTTATTGCTGCTCTAAAAGTTCTTTAAAATAACGTATAACTTTCACAATAAATCGAGTACTATACTATACCGTTTATTTCCTACATTCACGTCCTCTAGCTGTGTGTTTACATTGACGGTAACCGATTCTTCGCGCCAACAAACGACAGTAGTAATGGGTGGCACTATGGTACGGTTTTTTAACATGTGTTTTTTACATAGACGGATTTTACCCTTGTACCGGTTGTCTATGTAAAAAACACATGTGAAAAAACCGTACCATAGGTGCCACCCCTTATTACTCCCATTAGCAGGGTTGGAAACTTCTTGTATTACACTATAGTGGTTAAAAACCGTACCATAGTGCCATCCTGAACCATTTGCTGGAGATTCGTGAATTTTATCCGGGTGGAAACTTCTTGTATTACACTATAGTGGCTAAAAACCGTACCATAGTGCCACCCCTGAACCATTTTGTTGATTCGTGAATTTTATCCGGGTGGACACTTCTTGTATTACACTATAGTGGCTAAAAACCGTACCATAGTGACACCCATGAACCATTTTGATGGAGATTCTTGAATTTTATCCGGGGATAAACTTCTTGTATTACGCTATAGTGTCACCCTAAACATTTAGGGTATACTGTCCTCCATATAATTTTCAAATATTTTTGACAACTCCAATATAATCAAATACATATGAAAATGTCCTAGAAATAATTTTCATCCACTTCTGACAACTCTAATATTGACATAAGTTGATGAAAATAAATATTGATTGTGAATCAATATATTGGTATTTTTCAATTTATGGGGGAAAATTGAATACAAGATATGTAAAGTTTTAACAATATTTTATTGAACAACAACATATTTACAACATGGAATTATAGACCAGATATGATATTCATATTTGATCTTTACAAAAGTACATGTAATATTATGTTAACATATTTGTAACATGAAGTAATTTTGGAAAATGCAAAGACATGGCATGATGATATTGTTGTGGTTTACAACATTGACACCCGACAGATGTTGAACTTTGTTGAGGTCCTTCGTAGAGTGTTCCAAAGTGATGTTTGAACCAGATCGTTATAGCCCTATCATTCTTGAAGTAATCTGGAGAACTGAATGTTTGTTGAATACAGAGATGCAGAGTATTTCCTCTTGCAATTGCAACCAACACAAACACACAGTATTTTCCACATGTTGTACTGAATACACTTTGTAGTCTCTGTTTGTTAAATGTCCATTTCGTGGAATTGTTTGTCAAGAAAGACAATATTTCTTCATGTAGTGGTGGTAATCCATAGGAGTCAAAGTAGGTTGCTTCATTCTTCTGGTCAAATACAATGGCTATCCAATGTTTTCCAGGTTGATCAGAATTATCCGTGTTGACTATGCACGCTTGGACGTCTAATGGTCTGTGATTTGGTAGCTTGTCTTTTGGGCATACTATTCCGTTTAATCTCTTCAGCCATATTTCTCGATCCAGTATGTGTTGTAATTCGATGGTTTCCATCTTTGGATGTTGATTTCACCAATACGTTACTTTTAGGATTTGTTTTGTTTATAATTGTCCAATATTAATAGTCGGTGATCACTTCACGAAGACTATTTATTTCAATCTGGTTATCAAACTCTGAGAACACTATCACATTGATGACTTTATCAAGTGCTCTGGCAAACTGAAGTTCAAGTCGTAGATTTCCAGTTCTTATAGGGTGTAGGTGTCCCTCTTCGCTGCCTTGATCAGGTGTCAAGTCATATCCCCACAAACAATATCCATTTACATATTCATCTCTAGTAATATCAAATGATTTGTTTTGACCTAGTGAAGACACAGCTTGATACAAAGACATGTATGATTTAAGATATAATTTATGTTCAAAATCCGGCTCAAATGGACGGTTGAAAATACCATGGCCATTGCAATTTACATCAATTTTTGATAGATTAAAATGATGAAAATTGAATGGATTTTTTGCGTATTCCCCATTGAAACTAGCATTATCAACCATACCAATGAATATCCGTTTTGGTAATTGTCCCTGAAAAAGATGATCTTCTATTTTTGAGCGCATTCCAGTTGCAATTGTGAATGTTTTGACTTCTACTGTACGTATAGGAATTTTCATATTCTTTTGAGCTATGAGTCTGTTCATGTCATTGGACACAGCAGGTAATAGCTCAACAGTTCTTACATTGAAACTAACATTTTCAAAATCTATTTTTGTCTCTGGTGCGTCAGTGCCGCCTATTAAACAAAACTTTGACGATGCTCTATTGAGTCTTATTCTAATTTCAATTCCGTTGGGTAAATATTTTTCTTGTAAAAATAAATCCAAATGCAAGCGTGCTTGAAGTTCGATTACTTTACTCCCAGAAATAAATGAATTCCTCTTATTAAGACCTGCATTTTCACCTGTAATGTCAACATTCTCATATTTACCGGCTGTATCTTTCAACCACATTTCACTAGCCGCTAATTGTGTTGATTTACATTCAGCGTTATATGACATAAGATTTTCTAAATATGCCCTAAAAGGATATGTATCAGAATTATTTGTTATCAGTTTATTGTTTAAATATAAATCAATGTTACTGAAGATACTATGAAAGAAATTGTTAACTGGAGCAATATTATCATCTGCGTCTAATGCAGTATTATCTGTTTTTAAAATTTTCAATTTCAAATACATGTAAGATTGAGATAAATCTGTCCATTTATCTGTTTGTGGTGAAATTACAAATTCTATTGGAGCATTATTGTTGAGAGAGGAAATCGGAAAATGTTCAATCCACTGACTTTCATGCATAGCAGTCATGGTTGGAGGTACTGATTGAACATCCAACTCAGTCTTACTACATTCACAAGAACCGTTTTGCATCATTTTTTATTTTAGTAAAAAATATCTAAATTTCTGTTAGATATTTTTCTCCTTTTTATACCTTTTTGATTGTTACTTGATTTATGGATCTTAACTCTTCGATGTATTGAACGCGACTGATGTTTCCTTTTATTGTTCTTTGTTTTTATACCTAATTTCTTCAAAAATGATTTTCCTAGTGAATTCATTGTTTGTTTACCTCGTGAAATAATTAACATCCTTTGGATTTTTGTGTTGAAGAAAAATATCTTGAGCTAAACCTATTCCTTGTTTCATTCCTTCATTTTTAAAAGAATTTACTCCAGTTTTTATTATTGGTTTTATAATTGGAGAAACGGTTCTATTGCAGATTTGAACAAGGATCCTAAACCTGCTCCATACTGACGTGTAACTCCTCGATATACAGGATGCATTTTCAATCTATTTTTCTTTTCCTAAAATGTAACTTCACCATAGACTTTCCAAGAACAAAGTGAACAGGATTGCCAGAATCTCCTCTTATATTTATATGAATTGTATCAAATTCAGATTTTGATATAGGCATATAATGTAAGTTTAAAAATTCATTGTTAATATGTTGACTACCTATATCATTTTCAATTGAATTTGATGTTTTGAATGGTACAACTCTTAAAATCGGAGCTTGAATATGTTCTACAATCGAATATTCAACAATATCAGAGTAAATAAACAATGATTAAAACCCAAACCCCTCATTTAAATTTGACAAATGTGGAAAAAAATCATTTGCATTACTGTTTGCAAAACATGTATCGTTTACTAACTTTGGATCTCCACCTAACTTTAAAAACAATGTAGGGTTAAATTTAATTCCTGTTTTGCGAATTTTATGGAAACTAAATTTTGGACGTTTCATACCCGGAGAATATGAAACGTTAATCGCTTGCTTGTTTTTTTTAAAAATATCGCCAAAAGAATCTTGAATGATATTATCAATTGTTTCCAATACATGAGCTATTGATGAATAGGATCCAGGTTGAAAAATTAAAATTGATAATCCATTTAACAGGAGTACCATCTTCACCAAAGCCTATCTCATTTATATCAAATAAATTTTTTATTTTTTATTTCTGAAACATCCGAGTAGAAAGATAAATCTTTTGTTGTAATATTAAACTTTTGTTTCGTCTTTGCTGATATTTAAAAACTGTGAAGGAATAATTAATTCCGTTAATGCTATTTCCCAGTTTTCTTTATCGATACGAAACTGTTCGAGGTAATTTAACTTTGAAACAACATTGTATATTTGATGGATAAATATCCATAGAACTATCACTCAGTAAGGTTACGTAAAATGAATTCATTTTTTACCGTCTGTAAAATCGAAGCCTGTCTGTGGTTTTTTGCTAAATTTTAAACCCGGGACTTGGTAAAATGTATCCAAGAGAACTATTTAAAAGAACGAGCCACAATTCACGATTAGGACTTTGGATACTTAAATGAATGATGGCTGTTGCAACAATTGCATATATTATATAACTACTTGAGAAATATATTGAAATTGATTTTTTGGTATTCGTTTACCACAAAATGAAAACTCTTGTTTTTCTATTTTTCCGTTTTCAATTATATCTTGTTCATTCATATTATGTTTGATGATGAAATCCAGCTATCAAACTTTGACGGATAACCCATCCAATGAACTTTAGTTTCCTTGATTGTTTTATTACCTACACGTCTTGTACGTCGAGCAAGAACTGAATCAATTTCATATATTTCATCATCTTTTATACCTTGAATTTCCTTTCCGTAAAATGTACCCATTATTTTTTCACCATCAAGATCTTCCATTTTATAAGTTGGTGGTAAACTTTTATTAATATGAAATATTTTAAATAATTCTTTCGTCCAGTTTGGTAGATAACCCTTTTCAAATGTGCGTCTTGTTTTATTAATACGAACTAAATCACCGACATGTAATTTGTTTTTGGATGAAATAGCTTGTTTCATTCCATACAATGCATGTGTAACCTCAATTTCATTTGAGGTATTGACAGAAATTTGGGGTCCTCTTAATACTACGATGGTATGTTCGGTTGTATCCATCAACAATATTTTGTAAAATATCAATATATTTTCTAGTTTGGTGATATGTGAAATATTTCCACATACGTGTTTTTAAAGTTCTTTGAAATCGTTCAACTATACTTGCTTTAGTTTCAGGGTTTTCGGTTGTGAAAAAATGAATGTGCTTAGATTTCAAGAAATGTTGAAATTCTTTATTTTTAAATTAAATTCGTTCCTTTATCACTTTGTAAAGACCGTGGCTTTCGTTTTGATGTTTTTAATATCAAATCAAACGCGTTAATCAATGTTTTCCCCGTTTTGTTAGGAAGGGGTATGACCCATGCATATTTTGAAAATACATCTATTACACACAATAGATATCTTTGATTCTCATTTTCACCTGAGAATTGTTGCATATCTGCCAAATCAGCCTGCCATTGTTGATCGATACCTCCTACTATTGTCTTGCGACGTGTAAAACGTCTTTGAATTTGCTTATGAAGTGTATATGTTTTCTGTCTGCTCAACCATTCTTGTATATGTTTTAATATAACATCTGAAAATGTGTTTATTCGTTTAATTGAATCATACAAGTGTTTTGCACTTGTGTAGGCAATTGAACTTTTTGGATCATAATATTTTTTCTTTAGTAATGAATTAAGTTTCTTCTCTTTATGCTTTAATAAGGCTCCCATATTTTAAGATATGTTGAATCAGACTTTCTTTTTATACCAGTTGGGGTGACTGAAATTTTTGATTTTGGTGTTTTACGATGTTTCATTACTGTTTTAGGTGTACTAAATATTGAATCCGACTCAATGTCAGATGTATCAGTTTGATATTTATGCATCCAGTTCCATCGTTGTCTATTACCAACTACGTCTTGTGGTATATTGAGTTCCTGTAAAGCTGTACTGAATGTCTCCCAACATCTGGGGTTAAATCTTTTTCTTTGACGTAAAGTGTCATTAACTAAATCAATAATATTCGATCCCTTTATAAGTTTTCCTTTCTATGTTACTAAACCATTTTCATCCCAACTGATTTTTGGATTATCTTTCAGCATGCTTAAAAGAAGTTCTGCCTTTCTTTGCATTGTTTTTGGTATACTTTGTAAAATCCTATCATTAAGTGGCCTTTTTGTACTTTCATTTACTATAACATGTTGAGGTTATAAAACTTTTTTAAATGATTCCTGAAATTTATGTAATGTTTCTCCGTGCTGCTTTACCTTTTCACTTTCCGATAAATCTGTTCTTTCTAAAAGGTTAGATAAATTTTTTTTGAAGTTTAGCTGTATTTGCAATTTGTGGATCCGCTGGAAGCTGAGGTTTTTGACTTTGTTCTATTTTCCATTTATTCATTTCTTCCAGTAAATGAAAAGGAACAAGTGCCATTTTCCGGACCGACATTATTTAACTAGAGCTCGAATACCTGCTCTGGCACCAACACCAAGTGCACCACCTAGAACAGCTTTACCTATTAATGGAAGTAAAAATGGTAAAATACCTCCTGTCTGATTTATAATATTTTTCTTTTTCTTAATTGAAATTGATTTTGATACAAGTTGTCTGAGATGTTTACGCTTAGGATACAATTTATGTTTCTGATCAGATGTAAGTGTGACATTGCCTTTTAAGAGATTGTGACAACATTCACAAATACACTTAATTATATGATTTGGTGCATTTTTTATTAATTTTTCACGATATTTTTTAGGTTCATTAGCTATAGTCAAAAGCATAGCACCATGTTTTTTAATTAATGGTTTCTTTTTACTGGTTTTATTCTTGACCTTACCCATCTTTATACTAACAATACTTTATATTGAATGATACAAAATTAATTAATAACTGTATCTTATACAGCTAAGTAGCTTTTAATTTTTACTCTTAATTCTGGATTTTTAAACGCAAAATCTTTCAGATGTTTTATTTCCTTTTCTTTTTGAATAAGTTTGTTTCTGACAGCTTCTTTGGTTTTAGGAGATCTCAAAGGTGTTCTTAACGGCGAAAACCTAGCTATTGGATGTTCATCCAATGCATTATATTCCTGTAACAGTTTTTAACAAGTCTAAACCAATTTTCAATTTCAGGGCCATACTTGTACTTCTTTTTTTTTGGAGGCTGTCTCTCAAATGAACCCGAATTACTGGGGAAAGATGCATTGTATGATGATCCAGATTTGCTTGAAGTTGGTGTAAATGGTAATTGTGGTGATCTAATGGAAATAGGTGTCGATGTGAACTGAGGTTTCCCACTCGATGAGGGTGTATGAAACGGTGATATATATCTACGCGAATTAACAGGACTTGGATTTGTAGAATACTAGACATTGAAGAAAATCTTAAAGATTTATTTTGCTTTTTAGTTGTTTTCTTTTTAGTTGTTTTCTTTTGAGATTTTTTATTTCGTGTTTTTTTTTGTTTTTTAATTGTTTTATTTTTAGTTTGTTTTTTGGTTAGTTTTCTATTTTTCACGTTTTTTGCACCTGTCCAACGAAGTAAACTTCTAATAATTACACCACCTAAAAATCCACCAGGTTTTAATATTATTTTTTTCTTTGTATCATCATCAACTGTAGGATCCGCTAATTGTTTAACATCTTTTTTATTTTTTTCTATAAAACACACCGTTTGTTTTGGTAATTTTATTTTATTTTCAACTATATTTTGAGCAGCTATTGAAAACCATTTCAATATCTCTTTCAATCCAGATTTCAATATTATTTCTCTTGTAAGTTTATGTTGTTCATCACTCAAATTTCTTAAAGCATGAATAATATTTCCTGATGTGTATGAGAAAGCCATGTTAACACCTTGGCAGAAAGTACAATACTGATATCTATATTACTTATTGGAGAATAAATAGTAGGTCCTCTAACATCCTCATCTGTAATCCAGCGATGAAAAATGTCACTTCTTAAACGAAATTGTTTTTTAATTCGTGATTGAAAATCAATTAACAAATAACCATGTTCCTGAGAAGTAGCATCATTGTAGGCTGAAATTAAGTGCGGACTTTGCATTTGACATGATAATGTTTTAATTTGTAACCCATCACGTTCATTTCTAAATAAAATCATGTAACGAGAATTAAGACTTATAGTTCTACTCGATTTATTTTGTTGAAACATATTTTGTGTAATGTATATTAGACTTGAATTAGGATGATGACCTTTTCTTGTAAACCACAATTTTATTTTTTCTTCATCTTTTTCTCCTAACATATCATCAAATACTACAAGATGTGGAATTGTTACATCGGATACAATTTCATTTTCATCATCTGGGATACCTTCAATAAATTTGAGGAAATTGAACTTTTCTTGCATAATAGTATAGATGTGCTGCCATTCTTTGTAACACCATATTACTTTTTCGGGTACAATATTAAATAAATCTTTGCGATAATCAATAATCTTTCGTACAATTTCAGTTTTTCCACATCCACTCGGACCTGCTATATAAATGTTACAGGGATGTTGAAATAACAAAGACAATAGGTCTTCGTTCTCCATTGTTTACAGCACAAGGTGCAGATGTATAATGATATACTATCATGTGTATAGCAATGTTTTATTTGAAAAGGAATTCTGTTCGAATAGTTTGGGATGGCCCTGAAAAGGGCCGTTTGGGTAAAGGTGCGAGTACTGTTATTTTTATTTTTTAAAAAAGACACGAGTACTGGTACAATTTTTTTAATTTTTGTTTGTTTTTTTTTAATTTTTTTTTAAATTTTTAAATTTTTTTTTTTTTTTTTTTTTTTTTTTTTAAAAAAAAGGCACGAGTACTGGTACTATTTTATTTTCGTGGAATCAAATGATTTTCTTTTTCTGGACGAATGTGTTTACGATGTGCACCAACCCCACTTTTATGTGAATGTATTTTTTCGTCAACTGTATCACACAGGGCCCTTTCTGCATGTTGACTGATCTGTGCCACTGTTTTCTTGTCCAATTCAAACTTGATAGGCACTTTCAAAGGCTTTGTGTTAAATGTCAAGTCCAGATTTTCACACTGTTTCTCTAGTTTCCTCGATAATGTGTCTGTCATACGGTCCAGTTGAACACTATGTCGTGATGCGATGTTCTCTAGTTTCTGTAATATTCTTTCTGTATTGTTGTTCAGTTTCTGTAGTTCTTTCAATATCATGGAATCTTCTTTCTTCTTCTCTAATGGAATGCATACAGGAACAGTTGGCTGCTGTTGTAGTTGTTGTTGTTGTTGTGGTGGTTGGAAGATTGGTTGATATATTTCATTCATCGTCTCTGCTAATATATCAAAATCTTGAGCGGCAAAATCGTAACTTCTGTTGTCAGCCATAGTATCGAATGTAAATTAATGATTTTATGATCGTCTTTTATACCCATCAGAAGGATTGACCTACTTAGAAATTGATAAAAATCAAGTGACCAATCACAGTGTGTCTTACAAAACGATAGCTGCTAACCAATATTCCATTTACAGTACTCTTTTTCTCACATTTAATTGAGGGGATACTGGGATAACTCTTAATAATTTTAGTTTCTATGTTCAAATCCCTTGAAAAAGGAATTTTATGGCTGTATAGATGAAGCAAAGGTTTAAGATCCTTGTCAAAGTAAATCTGACTATCCTTCCCGTATGTTCTAGAACTTACTAACCTATAAATATTTTTTTCTATCATAGTTATCTTTGGACAAATACCAAACGGTATAAATCTAGAAATGTTTGTTATGTACCCTATGAAAGGATAATATTGATATGTGGGTGATTTATAAATGTTTACATTATTAATAGTATATTCTCCGTTTACTATGCCTATAGTACAATTTTTGAGAAAATCGAAACATTTACATTCTTCGACTTCTGGATGCTGATCACAATGTTTTCTTAGTTGATCCATTTTATCAGGGGTTGTACTCTGAACAATGTAATGCTTGCGCTTCAGAGTTCAGTAGATTAATGATGTCCCATATGGAATTTGTGGCTTCTTTTATAGACGTCACGATGTAACGATAGTATAGAAGCTGTTGCAAATTGCTTAATGTTTAACAACTAATGATACAATATACAAAGTTATTAGGATATAAATGCAAAGTAATCTTTTCGTAATAATGTGTGGTGGCCCTGAAAAGAGCCGTTTTTTGCTTAGAGTGTACAACTGTACAAACTAATATTCAATGGTAGTGCGGCGCCATTTGTTGTTTGATTCTCGAGTTTTAACTCTCAAAACGCCTGTAGTGTCAGGTTTTGCTTCTGTCGTAAAACTCTTGCCGTCCTCCATTTCAAATTCTTTGTAAGCAGGTTTTGGCTTTTCCTTTATTTTCCTCAACAGGTCAGCCGTAACCATTTGTAGCGTTTCTATGTCTTTCTGCATCGACCCTACGACTTCAACCAAATCTACGATCCGCCTTCCCATCATATTGCTTCGATCGGTATTCAATTCTTTGAGTGTTCAATGAAACATGTGAAGTATGTGTTAAAAACACATGCTTTTATACCCATCAAACGGATTGACCTACTTTTGGTAGTTTAGTCATTTTTCAGATTTTCGTCCAATCAGAAAGCGTGTTGCAAAACGCGTTTTGTGAACAAAGTTTGTTTACACAAGCTTGGTTGTAAAAACGGATTGAAATTCATCCAATGAGAGGGACCGAATCCTTAACCAATCAAATCCTCTAAATTTTAGCCAATGAAATCATAGCTGAAATCAATTTCAGGATCTAAAGCGTATAGTATTCATTCTATTCATTCTTACATACCAGAATGCAGATCAAGAAATTCTTCCACCGTTTGAGAAACATTGTTTTCTCCAGGAAAAATGATGTTAATGAAGAAAAGGAGAGAAATAAAGAATTATTACAGCAATTCTTTGCAAGACGTGGTTATCATTGGCCTTCCAAGCAAACAATTGTTTGGAAAGTTACATTGAATAACTTATATCCTGATCTGTCTGAATTCTATTAGACAGAGATCAAACGGTCCTTTTCAGGACCACAATATTTTCCAGAAAGAAACACTTGCATTTTATAAATCATATGAATTATAAAAATGATAAATAACAAATCAAGAAAATACATTTAAACTTGTATTCATTTAACAATATTTATTGAACAACAATATATTTACAATATGTAATACATAGTGTCTATTCAAAATTGTATTCATTTAACAATACAAATAAATCAATCAAATCTAAAAGTAAATTTTTATCTTCTTGAATGGAACCGCAATTTTCCTCTTCTTGATTTGAACACTCGGTTCATCTTGGCGTTTACGTTTACGATTGTTCACTGGTTTCTCTGTGGGCTTAACATCCACTGTGTTAGGCGTTGGTTTCTGGTCACAATCACAAGC
The DNA here is from genome assembly GCA_029237695.1 of Conchocele bisecta. NCBI lineage: Eukaryota > Metazoa > Mollusca > Bivalvia > Lucinida > Thyasiridae > Conchocele > Conchocele bisecta. The sequence continues at coordinate 67,796,636 of CM055280.1, forward strand.
CCAATGTGATTTCGATTTACAGATGAAACATCCAGCGTACATAACATTTCTTGGTAGCTTCAGATGACTCTCTTCGTTGTAATAAGACATGAATTTTCCAACACACAGGTCTTGGGTAATACTAGGAGAATCCAAAAATTGAACTTCATGAGAATATGGATTACACACATCCATGTACTTTCCTTGTAGCTTCTGGCTACATTTATTAGCCCAATGCTCCGTTGATTGACAGATGTAACATCTGTTAGGTGATATTTCGTCCCCTCCATATTTCTCATCGATGCTGAATTTTGTAAACCTCTTTCCTGTAGAAATCAGGTACTCAGAGTCGCCCGAATAATTGTAAGATGTAAACGATCCAACAAAGTTTCCAATATGTTTTATTGGATAGGTTTTCGGTATGTTGCTGAATTCAACTTCATGAGTAAACGGATTTACATATAAATTCATTTCACATCCTTTATGCCAATATTTCATACTTTCGAAATAGTCAGCAAAATGTTCCTCGTGTTTTTGTAGTTGAATGGAAGAACGATCTGTCGCTTGAGAGTCCATGTCGCTTCAGAGTTCAGTAGACTAATGATGACCATATATAATTTGTGGCTTCTTTTATAGACGTCACGGTTTAACGATAGTATATAAGCTGTTGTAAATTGATTAATACTCTATTATAAAATTCAACATACCACTTGTACCATACTCGGACACCGAGAGTGAAACCGAAGAGTCACCAGATGTTTGAAGATTTTATGATCTTATACAAGAAAAAAGTCGAAGATCAAGAAAATTCAGAACTGAATCATCAGTTTTTAAAACAACATTCAAGAAATTTGATGTAGACGAACACCCTCAAAATTTCGTTGCGGTATTATTTGATGATATCGTTCATCAAATCATCGAACGAATTGATGGTGATCCACACGAAAAAATCAGGGTAACATTAAATCATCCTGCATTAAAGATGGGGATACCGATCCCATTCTTGAATGTTGAAGATTTGAATGGGAACATATTGTTACAAGAAATAGAAAAAGTTATGCAATCGAATATGGATTTTAATTTGAACGATGGTGAGATGTCAATCGAAACAACGTTTACCAAAATGCCAACAGGTTCTGGAAGAAAGAAGACGCCCTCTGAAATTTATTCTCGAGTTTTCACGAAAAAAAAGAAAACTGTCGTGAAAATTGAAAATTCAAAAGACAATATGTGTTTAGCCAGGGCTATTGTTGTTGGAAAATGTCAAGTTTCTTCAACCTGGAATATGCGATGGAATGTAATTCGACAGACATCACGTCCTTTACAACGTATTGAAGCAGAGAAATTATTGAATGAAGTTGGAATTTCATCACAAAAAGCTTGTGGAATTGAAGAATATAAGAAAATACAACAATATATGTATCCAGAATATGTGATCAAGATTCATCAACAACATGTAAAAACAGAATTGTTGTTTGAATATCCAGAAATTCAGTCATACAGCAAAGTAATACATATATTCTATAATCAAGATCACTATGATTGTATTACAAATATCGTAGGATTTCTTGGATGTTCTTACTATTGTGAGATGTGCGATGTTGCTTACCAAAATCGCGAAACACATATATGCCCTACTTCGTGTAAGGCATGTCGTTCCAAAACAAAATGTCATGTGATAGATTGTATTAAGTGTAAAGATTGTCTCAGGACATTTTATTGTGGAGCGTGTTTTGCAAATCACAAGCAAATTGAAGGGCGACAAAAGAAATCAATTTGTCAACTCATAAAATGTTGTAACAAATGTGGAGGACAGTTTGCCGATTCCAAGAAGAATCATACATGTAAAGGAAAGAATAAATGTAAATTTTGTAAAGAGCTTGTTAATTTTGACCACAAATGTCATATTCAGCAGTATAAAAGCAAAATTGAAGAAGATGATCATGAACCGTTTTTCATATTTTATGATTTCGAATGTCAACAAGACACTTGTGTACACATTCCTAACTATTGTATTGCACACAGAGCTTATGATGAATGTATCAATGAACCATTATAATTCAATTGTGAATGTTGTAGTCGGTTTCCTGAAGGACGCGAAGTAGTATTTGAAGGAAAAAATACTTTGACAGAATTTTGTAATTGGTTGTTTTCAAAACAACATAAAGGTGTTACAGCTATCGCCCATAATTTCAAAGCGTATGATGGTCAGTTCATACTTTATCATCTCATTGAAAAGGGGACGTTACAACCAAAGGTAATAATGAACGTTAATAACATCATGGTTATGGAAGCTGGAGGTATACGATTGATTGATTCATATAATTTCATAAATTCAGGATTGGCAAAATTTCCAGAAACCTTTCAATTGAAAGAGATGGCTAAGGGATATTTTCCACATTGGGCAAATACTGATAAATTTGCCGCTTATGTTGGTCCATACGTTGATGTCTCTTATTATAAACCAGATTCAATGGGGGTAACTGCTAGGGAAAAGTTTTTATCATGGTATAACGAACGTGTGAAAAACAACGATTGTTTCAATTTCAAACAAGAAATGGAAAAAAATATTGTCGATCGGATGAAGATATTTTGAGACGTGGTTGTGGAGAATTCAGGAAGGTATTCATGGAATATGGGGGTATAGATCCGTTTCTAGAAGCCAGTACAATCGCTGACGCATGTAGCAAAGTTTGGCGTAACAAATATATGCCAAGTAATCAGATCGGAATTATTTCAAGCAGAGATCCGATTAAACGCAAATTTTCAATGAAAGGTATTCGATGGATGCAAAGTATTGCACACGAAAACAATATTGTTATCCAACATGCAAAAAATGGTGGTGAATACCAAATTGGTCCTTATACTGTAGATGGGTTTCACAAAGAATCACATACTATCTATGAGTTTCTCGGTGATCTGTGGCATGGTTGTCCTAAATGTTACCCAAATCGTAATCTAAAAAACCCTGTAAATGTAGAATCAATGCAAAATTTATATTCTCAAACATTTGAAAGATTGGAATATTTCAGTGTAAGTAGGTTACAAAATTCACACTATATGGGAACATGAGTTTGATTTAAAAATGAAAACTGATAAAGAATACAAAAAGTTGATCGAACAATTCTTTTCAAACTGTGATCCGATTGAACCTAGGGAAGGATTGTTTGGTGGACGTTGTAATGCTATAAAAATTAAATATGATATTGAAGAAAATTCAGATGATGAAATCAAATATATTGATATTTGTTCATTGTATCCATTTGTATGTAAACACAAAGAATATCCGATAGGACACCCCGCTATTTTGACAAAAGAAAATATTGATATAGAAAACATCCGACAGTATGAGGGATTGATAAAATGTAAAGTTCTTCCTCCGGACAATCTATTTCATCCAGTGTTACCAACACATTGTAATAACAAACTCATGTTTCCATTATGTAGAACACAAGAAAGTTCTACAAAGTGTACACATACAATTGAAGAACGAGCTTTGGTTGGTACATGGGTGTCAATAGAATTGTTTAAAGCATTGGACTGTGGTTATACGTTGTTAGACGTGTATGAAGTATGGCATTTTTCGGAAAAATCTAATGATTTTTTCTCGGGGTATGTGGACAATTTTCTTAAAATCAAACAAGAAGCAAGTGGTTATCCAGGATGGTGTGTAACAGAAAAAGACAAAGAAAAAATTGTTAATGGAGATGAACAAGCTGAAGGTATTTGTCTTGATCCATCAAACATACAACAAATACTGGCCGTAGAGCATTTGCGAAGATTATGTTAAATTGTTTATGGGGGTATATTGCACAACGTGAAATCATGATACAAACGGAATACATCAATAATCCTTCAAAATATGTTGATTTGATTTCAAATCCATGTATAATGGTAAAACATGTAGAAATATTTGATAATGAATGTCCATTCATATTGGTTAACTATGAAACTAGACTTGAACACATTGAATCCCATGCAACATCAAACGTTATAGTGGGATCATATGTAACAGCATATGCAAGACTTGAACTATACAATGTTTTGGAAAAGTTAAATGAGCGTGTCTTGTATTTCGATACAGACAGTTGTATGTACATACACAAGCAGAATTTATGGAACCCTCCCATAATCAATAGTAGGCTTGGTAAGTGGACTGATGAAGAACCCGGAAATAAAATAATAAGTTTTATGGTATAGGACCAAAGAGTTATGCATACAAGTTGCTAACAAAAGCTGGGGAAATAAAATCCAAATGCAAAGTTAAAGGACTGACACTCGATTACAACACAAGTCAAGTAGTTAACTTTGATACGTATGTTCAATGTGCAGAGGACCGAAGTACCGAAGTGAAAGTTGTATATGCATGTAAAATCCGGAGACATGCAAACAGAACAGTAACGAGTGAATGTCAAAGCAAGACATTTAGGTCGGTGTACACAAAACGTGTCATTGTTGACAATTTCAATACTGTACCATACGGTTACAACACATTGAGACTTTGATTGAATATACACTGTGTATTAATAATTGTTGTTTGAATATCCAGAAATTCAGTCATGGCCACATTTAATAACTACAGTCGGTTAGCTGTGCTACCAGAGGAGTTACTGGTTATGTTAATAAAATTGTATCTGTCGGAGAGTGATGCCAAAAGTCTCGCACGTGCTGACGAGCGTGCAAAACGCATCATTGAAGATGATGCGTTTTGGACTGCCATGCTAAGGAAAGACTTTAGGGGTCACTCATTCACAGTTTACAACATGAGACCATTTGGTGTATATAAATTTTCGCAAGATATAATACACAATTTTTAACTGTAAAAACGTGTTTACAACACGCTTTCTGATTAGACGAAAATCTGAAAAATGACTAAACTATCAAAAGTAGGTCAATCCGTTTGATGGGTATAAAAGACGATCATAAAATCATTAATTTACACTCTATGAGAAGCATCACATTGTTCAGAGTACAACCCTGACTCTACACATTTAGGATGATAACTTTAATATATTTATTTCATGAGTACGTGGTTATGAATTTAATTCCCTACTATAATTTGAAATTTGAAGCAAGAGAAGCATCGAATAGCTTCGTATATAACTGGAACAAGTTCGATGATTTGATGAACGATATCAACAGAACACATGTTTCATCGAACACTAGGGTGAAGCCTACAGAAAACTGGGATAATGATGAGAGAGCAAGTGTGCAACCACAGTGAGAAGACTGGGATGAGGAGATCCGACGAGCTCCGGCACCATCATTTGCGATTCGTGGAAAACCTAACAAGAGGACTACACACAGATTTCTCCTAACATGTGCAAGCTGTGGATCACGGGGCATAATTATGAGTTGTGGTTACAAAACGATGTTTGTCTGGTAAAGAAAGCACGAGAAGCACCCCGACAAAGAAAGACAATACATGACACATTCAATAGATGTATGGTTGAACAACTTCAATCATTAATTAAAAAAGAAGTAAATGATAATTGTTATGGATGTCAGGTTGAACATCCAAGTCAATTACGACATCAACTGTGCTTATTCACAGATCAAGATGAACAAACAGATTTATTCATATTGACAGCTCTACAGAAATTAGACCCCTATAAAATTATGGAAGAATGGTATCCAATTCTCAAAGATATGGCATTGGACGATCAAGAGAAATTGGAAGCATACATACTATGGGTGCAAATTAAAAACAAAATCCGTTTTAGATCCAATGAATCGTGGTTGGAACAGTTGAAAAAACAAGTCAAACAATCGTGGAAATAGATTGATATTAAAGACTATAAAAGTAGGAACGGATTATAACTGAATCATTCTATGAATAGACACAGTTGAATAAACAATGAATCCTTTGACAGATCTAGCAAATCATATAGCAATCAGGAAACCAGTAACAATGAATCCTCTGACAGATCTATTAAATCACATAGCATACAGGAAAGCATTGATATTTACTTTCAAACTAAAAGTATCAAATGAACAATATCTTACAACAGGGAACATCAAGGATGAATTAGAGAAAATAGAGATGTTTGAAGAGTTCAAGAAAGCCCTATTAGTAACAACGGGGTTCTTCAAAGATTCAAGGATTAAAGTAGAACAATTAACATTTGAACAATGGAGAAACGAAGTTGTTGAAAATGACAATATTGTGAATTTCTTATTTAAACGCTTTGAACCGAACTTACGGGTTAGTGGAAAGTTTGAAACAATGTCTGGACTAAGGCTCCCATTGTTCGCACTTCATGGACAGCTACAGATTGAACCAATGGAAATAGATCATACCTCTTGAATGCTAAACATACATGTTGTAAATATGTTATTGTTCAATAAAATATTATTGAAACTTTACATGTTTCGTATTCAATTTTCCACACCATAAATTGAAAAATAACAATATATTGATTTACAATCAATATTTATTTTCATTAACTTTTGTCAATATTAGAGTTGTCAGAAGTGAATGAAAATTATTTCTAGGACATTTTCATATGTATTTGATAATATTGGAGTTGTCAAAAATATTTGAAAATTATATACAGGAACAGTACACCCCTAGGATATCACAAAACGCGTTTACAACACGCTTTCTGATTGGACGAAAATCTGAAAAAAATGACTAAACTATCAAAAGTAGGTCAATCCTTCTGATGTGTATAAAAGTAAAAAAAACATACAGCTATATTTCATTAGTCATTCAACTGTTAAACCAACTACATAAGAATGCAGAAGAACGGTAAATGCTCTATGTGCGGCGAGTCCTGTTACATAGAGTGTAGAAAATGTTATGCAGTGTTGGACACTCAAGGGGAAGAACACAATTGTCCAGAGCTCGACGAAGGCTTTTTTGAAGAAGAGGACCTTAAAGACCTCGAAATTTGTGAGGCCTGTCAAATAGTCGTCGATTGTATGTGGAGTAACCTGAACACTACATAGTTTACTAAAAGGCAACAGCCCTTTTCAGGGCTATACACTTTCTCAAGAAATGAATATCTTACATACTGCTCTTATTGGTTCAGGGTGGCACTATAGTGTAATACAAGAAGTTTACCCCCCCCCGGATAAAATTCACGAATCAACAAAATGGTTCAGGGGTGGCACTATGGTACGGTTTTTAACCACTATAGTGTAATACCAGAAGTTTCCACCCGGATAAAATTCACGAATCTCCAGCAAATGGTTCAGGGTGGCACTATGGTACGGTTTTTAACCACTATAGTGTAATACAAGAAGTTTCCAACCCTGATAATGGGAGTAATAAGGGGTGGCACCTATGGTACGGTTTTTTCACATGTGTTTTTTACATAGACAACCGGTGCAAGGGTAAAATCCGTCTATGTAAAAAACACATGTTAAAAAACCGTACCATAGTGCCACCCATTACTATTAACGACATAATGATGTACATGCCCACTCAGTAGGCACAAATTGTTATTTATATCAGAAACATAATCTTAGACAGTTCCTGGCAAAATAAACATTCATTCACCATTATCCCACGTATTGATTGGCATTAGTATACATTTTATATCAGACGTAAATTTTAACTCTGATATCAGGGGCGATAACCGTGTTTCGTTAAAATGCTAACGGATATTACTATAGTATATTACTATTTATTCTCTGTATTTATTTTTTGATGTGCAATGATCATACTTTATAACCTGTCGAAAATATTATTTTTTTCAGGTGACGCATTTAATTAGTATAAATAATTAAATAATAGCATGCCTCATTTACATGTAAACATAACCTGATACCACCGCGAGTCACTATCAGTAAAATCAATATTACTAAATGATTATATATGTATAGCGGGCACTTGTAATTTTTAGAACTGGTGAAATAGTGACACAATTATACATTTTTGCAATTTTTATAAAGAACAGTTTGTGCATACCGATTGGACATGCACCTTTAAAGCAAACTGTGTTATAAATGACAACCGGTTCCGTGTGTGCATGCTAAGTTTCATAAAAGCCCGTCAATCCGTTAGGAAAACATTAAAGGAAATATACTGTAGAAACACATAGGAAATACATGACGTCAGGCCGTTCGGAAACCCCGAGATACGGCACCATTAATTAGAGTGCTGCTGTGTCCCGGCATACTTACATGTACGTCGTATATCCCTGTTTGCTTAAATGTCACAATTCCTAATTACATTTGTCGTCTGCTAATTTATTTTTTATTATCGATTTCCTTCACAAAACATATTTTGGCAGCACTTTAGAATCATTTCCAGTGGAAATGATTCTAACGTACTGTCAAAAAATGTTTTAATTTAGATAAAAAAAACAACATCAGACGACCACCTTCAATTCCCGCGTTCTAAAGATTAATTCCATATTCAACATTACCAGTTTTCAATCTCTGAGCCGCATGTATGATTTATAAACTGTATAGGTCATAATTAATTTAAGGCGTGCTCCGGAAATACACCCTTGCTCGCATCACTGTTCCACAGTTATTAGCTCGAAAATAAAATGCTATATAAATGACGCTGAAAGTTGACGAGAATTCCATAAAATATCCTAAATTTAGCATCGCACATGCACATAGTAGTATCACAATTCGAATGCGCATTTGAGACACGCCATGTGATTGTGTACCTTCGGACATCTGCGTAATTTCAGGAAATACGTTTACAAAATTTACAATAATTTCCGTAAATCGCATCACAGGTTAAGAGTACATGCGGAATTATATTCTGAGATTTGTGTAAATTTTTTTAATTTATTTATGAAAAGTATTGTAAATATTGTGAAACGTATTTAATGAAATTTCGCAGATGTCCGAAGGTACAAGTTCACATTGCGTGTCTCATATAGGGGCGGGTCTACATTAAAGGTACATGCCCACGCAGCAGGTTACACTGTACTACTACTTTTCATTTTCTGTCATGCCTTATATGAGCCATTTGTCTACCCACTAACAAGTTATGTTTAATTACGGCGCGTGTTAATTGTTGTTAAATCGCATTTTATATGCCGCGACCAGAAAGGGTATTTTCCGACTTAGTGCTATTTTTACCAACACGCGTCACGTGACACGGTCAATCATATCACATATTTAACATGCGCAGTGAAGTATCGGAAGCTGAGAAGAAAAATCTCTGTTCGAGTCCAAATCTAAATCTCCACGTAACTCTTTCCATTTGGTGATCTGGTCACGAATATTAACCACTCTCTCTCTGTACTGCCTGTCCCTCAGACATTTCGCTCTTTTTTTGGCCGACGCCGTTTCATACAATTTCCGTCCTGGACGTTTCGACATGTTGATATTCTTGTATACATATTGGGAAGCCTACTGGCGCGCGTAGTATACTGCGCATGCGCACCGCAAGCCGTGATGTGAAAGTCGTCGTCCCCGCACATTATCAAAATAGACTGTTACCGCGGCGCGTCGCTAACAGTAAATTGATAATTAATAAATGATTATATTTGTATAGCGGGCACTCGTAATTTTTAGAACTGGTGGAATAGTGACATAATTATACACTTATTTAATTCCTATAAAGAATATTTTGTGCCTACTGCGTGGGCATGTACCTTTAAAACGAACATGCACACGCGATGGGGAGGGCGAACTAATAAACTAATTTATTGAAAATTCAATATTTTAACTTTAACTATTACATCTTGAAGAAATTGCAGTCAATGCATCTGAGAATTGTCTTTGTATATACAATATAGGAATGAATGGCCTTTTCGTGTAATTTATCGGGGTATAAACTTGGAAAAGTCGCGGGAATACTGGACGAAGGCCGGAAGGCCTCGTTCAATATTCCCGCGACTTTTCCAAGTTTATATCCCCGATAAATTCCACAAAAAGGCCATTCATTCCATATAATTGCAGCATTTGAAATAAATTCATCAAGAAAATGTGTTTATTTTCCGTTTTCTTAAGAATTATTTTAACTGCGCCTCACGGTTACGGAAAGTAGCTCGGCGTGGGAGTTTACTGGGATATACATTTTGGACAGAGACTTGCTGCGGGTCAATCAAATGTTAGGGAATTGTGTAAATATTTTTGTGCTGGAATTATTATACTATATACAATTGTGTTTATTCCTGTAAGTCATTGTTAATATATTACAGTTTTAAGGAATTAAATGCTAGGGAGCGCTAAGGACAGCACATTTAGTTCCTGAAAATTCCAATATCTGAACAATAACTGACTTATCATATCAATTCGTAACTACTGTCTGTTTCACGAAACCGGCCCAAATTTTACGGCTATATAAACAATGCAAAAACAATATTTTTTTGTGATAATATTAATTTAAAGCAAAATTTAAGAACGATCCTTCTTTTGTTTTCGTGAAATTTTGTCAAATATTGATTTTATTACGAAAAATGTATTTATCTATGGGAATTTAACATGGGGGGAAAGGATGTGCAGGAGCCGTGGGAGGAGTCAAAAAAATAGATAAATGGATATTGACTCTGAAACCTGGCTAGATAGCTTGGAAACTATCTAACTAAGAAAACAAAAGTTAAATTTTGAAAATCGGTCCAGTATTTATGAAATTCTAAAAAATTTCCATGTTAAGATGTCTATGGGGATTTAACATGGGGAAATATATTTTCGCAATAAAATCAATGTTTGACCAAATTGAATGAAATAAAAAGAAGGTTCATTCTTAAATTTTCCTTTAATTTAATATTATCGAAAAAATATTGTTTTTGAATTGTTTATGATGCCGTAACATTAGGCAGCTTTCGTGAAACAAACAGTAAGATGCCTTTCATAATTACACACAATATTATGGGAAATATCATACAATAAACTTCCTTTATTGGCAAAATGAAACTAACATATCCGTAGCAATGCAACATAAATCACGGCGCATGAAATACGAGGACAAAATTACATTAAATGTGGCTGTGACTGGAGAAATCGGGCTTATGGGTTTTGTGACCAGTGTATCTCCTGATTAAATAGCACAATCATGTCGCCTGATAACGATATATCATATTACGGGTACGTATTTCCGTAAATGCCGTTTTGCCGGAAATTTTTGCAGCATGTGTCGTTCTAAATTTCGAATTCTTTATGGAATTCTCGTTAACCTTCAACGTCATTTGTAACATTTTTATTTTCAAATCAATAACTGGCGAACAGTGATGCGATAAAGCGTGTATTTCCGTAGCACACTCTATATGAGACAATCTATGCGATTCTGCGTTATTTCATGAAATAAATTTACAGAAAATTGGATATTTTCCGTAAATGACTTCGGAAGTTGACACAAATGTCTGAGTACATGCGGAATATTTTGTCAACTTTTCACGCCAGTTACGGAAAACATTGTAAATTTCATAAACGTATTTCATGAAATTACGTGGCTTATCTCATATTAATTATGACCTAGAGCATTATAAATCATACATGCGGCTCAGAGATTGGAGCTGGTGAAGTTGAATATGAAATTAATCCTTAGAACGCGGGAATTGAAGGTTGTCGTCTAATGTTGTTTTTCTCTCTCAATTAAACAATTATTTGGCAGCACGTTGGAATCATTTCCACTGGAAATGATTCTGAAGTGCTGTCAAAATATTTTTTGTGAAGGAAATCGATAAAAAAAAACAAAAGAAAACGCGGGAAATTCTAGTCGCCGTCTGCTTTTATATGTTGTGCTTATTTTATTAAGAAAAACATGATTTAGAAGCACGTTAGAATCATTTCCAAAACATTTTTGTGTTGATAAAAATGGACAATACAAAATAATTAGCAGACGACAGAATGTAATCTAGGATTGTAAGAATTAAGAATATTGAATTTTATCCCGTCAACACAGTGCGTATGTGCCGTGAAACACGGTGCCGTGAAACATTTTTGATATTCTGTCAATACAACATAATCACTGCGTATGAATATGTGCTGTGGCTGGGGTTATTTGTTTGCCTGTTCAAGCCATTGGTATGTGTTGACTGGATAAATAGAATAGTAGGTTAGTGCCGTGAATGGGAACAATATCTGGCGCGGCACGGAAACGGGATGTGCTCGGCAGAGCCTCGCCCATCCCGTTTCCTATGCCTTGCCATATATTTTTCCCATTCACGGCACTTAACTTACTATTCTCTATGTACAACGTACATGTACATGCAAGTATGCATGAGGGCAGCAGCATGCTCATTTCTCGTGCGGGATCACGTGGTTTCCAAACGGCGTAACGGTATACGGTTTACGGTATAGTTCCTTTAACGTCTTTCTAACGGAATAACGGATTTTTATGAAACTTGCAAATACGGAACTGGCTGCCCTGTATTGAACAGTTTGTTTTAATCACATTGGTATTTAGTTCGGAAAGATCGGTTACCGTCGATGTAAATACAATCCAGAGCACATGATACGGGGCGCCAAGTGGGACATGGCTCAATTTTGTCAACAAAATTAATTTTTGTGCCACAGAATTCAATTCTGTGTCACAAAATTCAATTCTGTGTCACAAAATTCACTTTTGTGCCACAAAATTCAATTCTGTGTCACAAAATTCAATTCTGTCAATTCTGCACACGCATGTAAGAAGGATTACCATTGGTCAGAAACTGCACTGGAGAAATGGGTCACGGTCACCGATCTACACATTCAATGTCGATGATTCATTTCTCATTCTGCCGATGATTCATTTCTCATTCTGCCATTTTGCTTCAACTATCTCCAAACAGTCAAACGTTGACAAACCCATTCGTATTTAAACTCATTTGCGTTATAATTGTACACATAATTCATGTACATGTAGATCTCCCGCGAGTACACGTCATTTAGGGTACATCTGCCCCAGTTAAATCAATAATACACGCGCTGTGGCCTGTGTTCTGACTGCTGTCTGTGTTTATAAACAGAATGTGTGTATTGGGCCATTTGAGGAAACCATTTGTAGTATTTGTGTAGATACCATGGATACTAAGATGGTGTATACTGTAAATAATGCATGTAGACACATAGTTGCGAACACGTAACTTCGCACTAGTAGACACAGATCCAATACCATTTGTTTCACAAGGTTAGATCTACTGTTAGAATACGACGTCACCTAATGTCATTTTCGAGCATAACACGTTACCTGAT
>CM055280.1:67810206-67837491 GCA_029237695.1 Conchocele bisecta
AGCATGTTTGCGGAAAGTGAGACTAAGAGTATTCATTATGCACTGATGTGGGACAAGGATATTCCTCGAGTGTCAGAATATGGTCATCAGAAACAAGGTTTTGCCAAGTTTCTGATCATGATTGTGGAATATCCTTTTCTCGCATACCCAGAGTCCATTTCAATGTTATTTCCGAAGCCACGCCCATGTGGGATTTTTCTGTCTCACACGGCTATCTCACACGGCCGACATGTCACACACTGCCGGAACTACTTTTTGTGTATTGGCTTCCAAACGTCGTCTGCATTGTTTACAAACACACGCTCTCTACACAGTACTGTCAGTAGACAACAATGTCAACAACGTCGCTCTGGATTTGTTATGTAGGCTATTATTTATTTCAGGTTTTATCCAGTTTTATCAAATTTGCATAAATTTGTGGGACGAGTTGTGTAAGGGGCGTCTGTAAATCAGTTGGCCGAACATTATTATTAAAAAAACACATGTAATTGACAGCAAACTATTTACCTCGTATGTTGTTGATTCTTCCCCAAACATATGTATAGTGACAGTTGATAGTGATTGGAATATTTGTTTATAATCCAGTGAGCAAGAATTTCTTGAAAACGGCAATGTGTTGAAATGACAAATGTCCGTCGGAGTGAAACTTTCGGCGGACTGATATTTGCGTAATTGAAGACACGTCTCGGAATTGCAATAAATACTCAAAATAAAAACATAAAATGATTCTGTAAACATTATTGTACAAATTTGAATCGAGGATATATGGTCTATTTTCAATATTTATATGAGTTTGTCTCGTACTACGTCCTATTTATTTTGTGTATGTAGTAATTGGGTTTACACATGATGTCATGGGCGTCTTCAGACCGTATTTTTAGTGGGCCGTTATGTGTTAAATGTTTCGATCCAATGTAGGAGACTCTAATTTGTTGGTGTAAACTTTGTTTACACCCATTTCTTGATACGGGTAATGCGATTGAGTGGTTGTATTGGAGATAGCATATAAAGAAAAAAAAGAAAAAAAGTTAGTATTATACTATGGTGGTTCGTTGATGGCGTATTATGGCTAAACATGATTCTGGACTTAGTAGGTATGCGAGAAAAAGTATTCCAGATATACTCCGGTGTGTGACTAAGGATATTCCACCCTCGTGGTCAGAATATGTCGTCAGAAACTCGGCAAAGCCTCGTTTCTGACACATATTCTGACCACTCGGGTGGAATATCCTTGTCACACACCGGAGTATATATGGAATACTCTTAGTCACACACCGGAGTATATATGGAATACTCTTAGTCCCACACCAGTGCATATGATGGATACTTTTTCTCGCCCTTATGTAGAACATAATTATACCCCCCGCAACGAGTTGTGCGGGGTATAATGGAGTCAGGTTGTTATACCCCCCGAAACGAGTTGTGGGGGGTATACTGGAGTCCGGTTGTTTATACCCCCCGCAACGAGTTGTGGGGGGTATACTGGAGTCAGGTTGTTTATTATGCCCCCCGCAACGAGTTGTCGGGGGTATACTGGAGTCAGGTTGTCCATCCGTCCATCCGTCCGTCTGTGGGTGTGTGCGTGTGTTCGTCCGTGCGTGCGTAAACTTAACATCAGAAAAATATTATTATAACTTCTATTTCCTTCATCTAAAATGCTTAATATTTCGCACATGCAATCCTGTAAGGCTCTACTACCATGCTGTGCCAAATCCACGACAATCCAACCCCTGCTGATCCCAAGGTCAAGGTCAAATACTTAGTCTCTTTACAAAACTTAACATCAGAGAAATCGGTTATAACTTCTATTTCCTTTCTCGGATCTGCTTCACATTTCACACACGCATTGCTCAAATGGACCTCTACCACCCTGTGACAAATTCACGTTCATGCCGCTCCCGCTAAGCTCAGAGTCAAAGTCAAAAGCTCACACACTTGGACATTTTTACATATTTTAGTGGTACCTGGGCCCACGCGGGGGGTATTCCGTAAGACTCGCTTACTGACCAATCTAGTTATGTGCAAATTTCAAAATATTTATCTAACCCAGAATAAGACTCAATATTTTATTCGCTCAATTTACATGTCAGACTTCATATGTCCAGCTGTGTCAACAAATGTGTTAAAACAATTTTGATAAAATTTGGTCACAATGTGTGTCTAGGGATGGTGTTTTGTTTTGCACATGGCCCACGTCCAACTGCCCAAGGTCTCTGAGGACTTGTGTTTGTAAGGCAATAATGTTAAAAGTTTTTTGTTTATTCAATAACTTATGAATCACTTCATCGATTTTGATAATATTTGACCACAATGTCATTTTATCCCGTCAACTATGTCGCTACTAGACGTGAAAAGCAGGTACGTGTATTTTTTCTTGTTCACGTCTAGTAGATACGTCATTATGTATGACGTTACGTCATTATGTGAATGACGTAACACGATAATCTTGTCGCTTCAGAAGACAAACTTATGAGGCCACAAATGCATTTTTAGAGACATTTGAACAACTTTGATGTGGTTAACGGGATAAATAGAATATTATTATAGTGTCATGAACGTGAATAAATATCTGACTCGGCTCGAAATCAGGATGTGCTCGGCAAGCCTCGCCCATCCTGATTTCTCAGCCTCGACAGATATTTATTCACGTTCATGACACTATACTAATATTCTCTATATGTGTGTCTAGGGAAGATGCTTTGTTTTGCATAGGACCCACATCCGACCACCCAATGTGTAGGTCTCTGAGGACTTATGTTTTCTTGTTGTTTTTTATTATTATTATCAAGGCTGTCAGCTTCATTTAACGATGCCAGTTCTTGTCAATTATATGTTCACATTGCAGACTACGATGACGAGGTTGGATACTCGGGGTTCGATAAACTGCCATTTGGAGCCTGTGAGGACCCAGTCAGGTATTTCGCCACACAAAATGGTGCTGGATTTTAAAGGAATTTTCCTACAATTTATGTCATACTCGATAATATATATTTGTGTGAACTGTCTAATGCGTCTCATTTAACACTAGGTCATATACAGTTAATTTACTGAATATCATCCAAATACTCAAACAAGTATTCGTCGAACAGTCCGGAAAAAGCGAACTTACCCGCCATCCTGAAAACTTTCCTAAACAAATCATTAAAAATTAAAAAAAATTGATGATGGGTAAACTATTTTTTTATAATAAGTTATTTTTCAGTATTATAAACATTTTTTATGCCACTGGGTTTCGAAGAAACGGGTGGCATATAGTGTTTGGACCGTCCGTCTGTCCATCCGTCCGTCCGTCTGTCTGTCCGTCTGTCCGTCCGTCACACTTTTCGGTTAACCAATTTGTCACAGTTTCTCAAATATGCTGCAGGTGGCATCCGCGTTCGACAGATGCATTTCTTGTTTAAATTAATTACACTAGCATTTATTTAACGGGAACGTTTCTGAATTTGGTATGGTATCATTTCACAACAAAAAATAATGAAATTTCACAAGTTCTTCGTACTGGTACATGTATAGCGAAGATCCAAATCATGACAAACCAAATTATCTCCCCTGCTAATCTCAGTTTCTGATAGCATGTACATAAATATAACGTTTCTATTTGGGAATGTGATCAAATAAAATGGTGCCATTGATTGATATACATGTATATTACTGTGCATAAAGCTAGAATTCATGTATTATGTATTGTGAGACATCATCCAGATCTCCAGTTAAGATGCGTAATTTGACCAAATATTCGAGATATTTTTCTTTGTTCTCCACCAAAAATGGCAAGTTGGGAGTTCTTTAGAATCGTCTCAATGAGACGATTCTAAAGCACTCCCAACATGCCGTTTTTGGTGAAGAAATAACAAAATTCCCCCCAAAGTTGATCAAATTACGCACCTTAACTAGAGCTCTGTATAGAGCAAAGTATACTTATCTAGTAAAGTTTACTTTGAGGGAGTAATCATTTATTTTTCCTGAAATGCGCTATTTCATATAGAACTAACAACTGCATATATTTGATGATTAAACGTATGCATAATTATAATACTGAATTTATTACATTATCACAGCGAAAATGGCTGTGATAATGTAATAAGTTCAGTATAATAAAAATTAATAAATTTGTCCTTAAATTGAAAATTTCTTCCTCAAAGTTTACTTTGCTAGATAAGTATACTTTGTAATGTTGGTGAAATAGGCTACTGAGACCGTGATTTGTACAGGGATTCCGCCGAGGAAAATAAAAAAATTGCCACTTCCAAAAAAAAAAAAAAAAATTTATTTTTTTTCGAAAATTGTAATTTTTTATCGCCAATTGTTTATTTTTATCTTTTTATCGCCACTTGCGAAAGTGGCGATCCCCAGCGGAATCCCTGCATGTATTGTGAGACATCATCTGAGATAGTGATTGCTTCTGTTGCAGCTCGTTACACCTATACTGTACATGGCCGAGTCTCTCAGAAGATATGATAGTGGATAATCAAGTCTACACGTAAGTACCGGTAGCCCCTAATGTAAAATACTGATTTTGTTATTAAAGCGACTCCACTCCAGATGAGGGGTAAAACGGATACTATTTTAAATAAATAAGTACCTAATGATGTACGGTAACTATTGCGACAGGTTTAAAAATTATAAGTGGCCAGTATAGATATTTATTTATTTAATATTAATTAATTTGTTGGGAGTGGCGCGCGTTACTCCCATTTATTTTTATAATTCGCGCTATACTGATATTGCCCGTCACGTGGTATCATGCACATGCGCAGTTGACTGTCTTGGCCACCAAAATGGCGACTCATGTGTGTTTTGAGACGGTCCCTCGGAAGAAAATTGCAGATGCGATAGCACGTCCGTTACAAAAATACATACTTTCTACATATTTAAACAACATCTGTGGTCTGCCCTAGGTGAAAAGTAAGTTATTTGGAAATGTATTGATGTTGAAACACATTCGTTTCATATAGAAGCCTGTGTATAACGCTAATATGTATCGACTTACCTCAGAGTCGGACATTGTTGTTGTATAGCTGGACGCGATGTGCGCATGCCCGGAAGTATGATTTGTGGGCCATTTGTGTCACGTGGGATTACGTACGGCAAGCAGGTCGTAAGTAAAAATAGAATTGGAAACGGAAAAGCCCTTTCGTATAGGGACGTATAAAGTACGATTTAACGCGAATATAAACATCCACCAACCGAAAATGAGCTCGCAATGTGTAGATATATAGCAAATGCAGGTAAACATCGCGTGAAAAAAATACAGTACACTGTAATCCCATCTGGAGTGGAGCCACTTTAACCCTTAGACCGCTATCTTATTTTTGTTGTCTGCTGTTTATTTTCTATTTTCCATTTTGATCATCAAAAACATCACTTTAGAATAATTTACAACATGCTTTGACAGCACTTCAGAATCATTTCCATTGGAAATGATTCTGAAGTGCTGTCAAACCATGTTTTTATTGAGAAATAAAGCAAGATATAAAAGCAACGGCAGATGACTATTGTTGTGAGTAGCGGTCTAAGGGTTAAAGTGACAAAAAGGCAATATATTGTTGAAACAATCTATCTATAACAATCTCATTGCCCAAACGCCGTATAAAACACCTATTATTTATTAAAAAACTCAATGTTACATGTAGACAAGCATCAGTACGTTATTATTCAGATTGTTCATTGTAATGTATCCATGCGTATGAACTGACATACATCTGTACTTTGCTCATTGAACTGATGTATATCTTGTTTTTGCACATGTAGTAAAAGCCACTTGTTCAGCTAGCAATATAAAAAAAATAATAATATTATTTTCATTACCAAGACGATTTTCAACAATATTTTATTTTTAATTTAATGTTTTCTATTCTTAGCAGAGAGAAATAATGTTAAAACTATTGCAGGCCCGTAGCCAGGGGGGGTCGGAGCGGTGGGACGACCCCCCCCCCCCCCCCCCCCCCCCCCCCCGCCCAGCCTCGAGGTTCACTTTTTTAGCCTTGAGGTCCACTTTTTTAGACCCCCATAGATACTTCAGACCCCTTGAGCCTTCGAAACGACCCCCCCTTCAAACAGGTAGATACTTCAGACCCATTGAGCCTTCGAAACGACCCCCCCTTCAAACATGTCTGGCTACGGGCCTGTATTGTTTGTGCATTTATTCGACGGTAAATGTGAAGGAAGTAACATAGCAACAATATACAATGACACGTCTATTGCAGTGACCTTGACCCTCTACAAGCACCACAGTGGTCGGTACGGATACAGATGACAGACGACCCACAGTGTCTACTGGGTAAGTTATCACCTGAGTATTACACATGTACCGTAATAACCCTAAATATTTGGACACAATTTGCTTTGGGAAACCCCTATTGAATAGGGGTTTCCCAAAGCAAATTGTGTCCAAATACATTGTTATTGTGATGAAACCTGTACTGCCATATTAATTATAAATACTGGCACGCTCACTGTTGTGGGGAAACCATATATTGTATGCGTTTCCCCAAATAAATGGTGTCCGAATATTTAGGGTTATTACGGTAATTGGTAAAACACAAATAATGAAACATATGTTCATATGTATAACCAGATAGTGGCTTACAAACGCTGCCCCTGAGTTATAACAAATTGATAGAAATTTGGCATGTGACCTTGACC
Source organism: Conchocele bisecta (assembly GCA_029237695.1). Taxonomy (NCBI): domain Eukaryota; kingdom Metazoa; phylum Mollusca; class Bivalvia; order Lucinida; family Thyasiridae; genus Conchocele; species Conchocele bisecta. The sequence continues at coordinate 67,816,852 of CM055280.1, forward strand.
TCTGACCTTGTTGTTATTATCCTGTTTATCTTTCCATCTTTTCAATTTCCTGGCACCGTGTCACAGGCAGGAAAGCCTAAACCATATAATGGGAAATTTGACAGCCCTGTGACCCAGTTTCACTCCTTTTCTATGCCACAGTGCCAGCAAATTGATTGGTATCAATCAATTTGCTGGCACTTCACATAGAAAGGAAGCTCTGACCCAGATAACAGGAAACTGATGCTAGTGTGACCGTGACCTACTCCTGACACATTTATTTTGATCTTGGTTACGTTTCCAGGGGAATACCTCGTCAATTTCCTGGCACTGTGTCACAGGAAGGAGACCTTGGACCAGTTGATTGGAAACTTGGCGTCCGACGGCACTGACGCTGGTAAGTGTTCGTGATGGACTCCAGGGGTGATACTTACATGTGACACCCTGGGCCCGGTTGCTCAAAGCTTCTGTTAGCTTAACAAACTGTTAAATCCTTAGCATTGCTTCTGTTAGCCTAACTCAATACAGACGGGACACACTTTTAGTAGTATGAACCTTTCGAGAGAAAAAAATCGCTATTTTCTTTATTTCCTTTCGAAAGTATATGTTGTAACCACTCATTTGAACCGTCTCGACGAGACGGTTCAAATGAGTGGTAACAACATATACCTTTATCGATGAATGAACAAAATAATGAGATTTTTTCAACAAAAATCATAGTATCCTTAGGCTGAAATGGGGGCCCTGGCTGACAAAAGGGACCTTATCACACCAATCATATTTATCCATGACATTAGTAACACACGAGACGACGACATGAGATTTTGTACTTTGCTTTTGTTTCGCATGCACCGCACATCTGAAAACCCAAGGTCAAGGTCACTGAGGACCGTTGTTGAATTTCTTATCAAGGATGCCAGCTAGGGGATTCGCTAAGTGATAACCTTGCCCATATTAGGTTTAGGGATTTGCAGTTTATCAATCTCCGCAAGGAATTGATGATTAACTAGCCGTGCCTAATAAACTTACACTGCGAAAAAACAATTTCCCCATGTATTTTTTTTTGATGATATTAAATTTTATCAAAATTTAAGAATGAGCCTTCTTTTTATTTCGTGAAATTTGGTCAAATTTGGAATTTATTACGAAAATTTATTTGTCTATGGGAATTTAACATGGGGGGAAAAGGAGCTGGAGGAGCTATGGGAAGAGTCAAAAAACGAAATTTTTTGGAAATTGACACGAAATCTGGCTAGATAGCTTGGAAATTATCTAACTAAGAAAAGTTAAATTTTGAAAATCGGTCCAGTATAAAAAAAAATGCATAGTTTGTGTACACAACTCCTCTGAAACTGTTCAGTCAATCAATCTGAAACTATTCACACGTCTTCTACACATATTGAAGATGTGCACCTTGCCGGTTTTTATGCCGAAAAAATATTTTTTAACAAAAATATCACCTTAACTTAGCCATTTTTTCTACATTTTTGTATTCAATTCTATATATGGTACAGAGTTTGTGTACACAACTCCTCTAAAACCGTTCAGTCAATCGATCTGAGACTATACACACGTCTTCTACACATATTGAAGATGTGCACCTTGGTGTTTTTATGCCAAAAAAATGTTTTTTAACAAACATATCGCCATTTGAATTCTGCCATTTTTTCTACATTTTTCTATACAATTCTGTTTAGGGTACAGAGTTTGTGTACACAACTCCTCTGAAACCGTTCAGTCAATCGATCTGAAACTACACAAGTCTTCTACACATATTGAAGATGTGCACCTTGATGTTTTAACAAAAATATCACCTTTTTAACTTAGCCATTTTTTTCTACATTTTTGTATCCAATTCTATATAATTTCTACTTTACACATCTCTACCTAAATTAGTATACCTGTTTTTATCACAACAAGAGGAAGAAATTCAAATTCTCATTAATGTTTCTTGCCTTGGTGACAGCTTCACATTTCTGCATCTTCGCTGTCTGGCCCGTCTTTGACGGGCGTATTTTGTAACTTACGGCACTCTTGTTTGCAATAAAATCAATATTTGTCCAAATTTCACAAATAAAAAGAAGGCTCATGCTTAAATTTTGCAAATATTCAATAATATATAAAAAAAAATACTGTTTTTGCAATGATTATACATATATAGCCATACAATTTGGGCAGGTTTTGTCAAACAGACTGTAGTCTGACATTGTTGATTGTGGATATTACAGAGGCGGTATCGGACATCAGTCACGCTCTCCAGAAACTGACAGAGCCAACTATGTCCTACACCATCCCGTCTCTCACGTCGTACGTGATCCCTGCCGCCAGTAAACACAAACCCAAGACACGGGACACCCCCATACAGGGAGACCACCTCGACCAGATCCTACAGGTACGTGGATTATCTCCCCAACCTGATATATGACTGTGATTGGAGAAATATGGCTGATGACAGTTGTGACCTGTCTAGCTCCTGATCAAATAGCAAACTCCTGTAGCCTGATAGCAATATTGCTCGTTAGAAGCACAATGGATGTTTCATTGATGGCATTGCGAACAGATTCGGATCAAACTGTGTAGATGCACAGGCTGTTCTGAATCTACACCTGTCGCAAAAGACACAAGCCCAATTTATCCAGTCACAGCCACATATCTGTTTGTTTATTCCCATCTTAAATTTGAGGTAAAAATACTGTAGAATTGTGTGTTTTTGTTAAATAGCATTAACGTTTTTTAGTACCTTACGTCTCTGCATTTGTATATCTAATTGATATGAAAAGAAAAAGAATAAATTAAAAGATGTCAAATGAGCCTACAAACTACTGTCTGTTTCACGAATCCTGCCCAAATTTTACGGCCATATAAACAATGCAAAAACAATAATTTTTTAGATAATATTAAATTTTATCAAAATTTAAGAATGAGCCTTCTTTTAATTTCATGAAATTTGGTCAAATATTGATTTTATTATGAAAGGAATTTAACATGGGGAAATAGGAGAACCTGGAGGAGTCGAAAAACAAAAACATTTGGAAATTGATTTTGATACCTAGCTAAGTCCACTATTTCTGAAATTATAAAAATTTCCCCATGTTAAATCCCCATAAACTTTTTTTTTTTTCACAATAAAATCAATATTTGACCAAATTTAACGAAATAAAAAGAAGGTTAATTTTTTAATTTTGCTCAAATTTAATATTATCGAAAAAATTGTTTTTGCAAGGCCGTAACATTTGGACAGGTTTCGTGAAACAGACAGTAGTGGTAGTTTGTTTGGTGGGTGTTAAGCCTTAAATACAATGTGTCTCAGACACCAAGTCAGAGGGCCTTGAAACTATAACTTTTTAATCCCCATCCCAAATTTGATTTCAAAATACTGTAGAATTTTGTTTTGAAAGTTTGTGTAGAATTTTGTTTTGAAAGTTTGTGTAGAATTTTCTTTATACATTTTGTATGCGCCATTTGAAACATGGGACACGTTATGGTACAGTGCTTGCCGTCCATCCGTCAGATTTGTGCAATTTACATGATTTGCATGATTTGCCTTAACGATTTCTGGTACTTATTATATAGAGAATAGTAGGTGGAAAAAATATCCGGCAAGGCTCAAGAATTTCTTTATTTCTCATCAGAAGTATATGTTGTGACCACTCATTGAACCGTCTCGCCGAGACGGTTCAAATGAGTGGTCACAACATATACTTTGGTTCAGAAATAAGGAAAATAGATAGAGAATAGTAGGTTTAGTGCCGTGAATGGGAAAAAATATCTGGCAAGGCTCAGGAAACGGGATGGGCGAGGCTCTGCCGAGCACATCCCGTTTCCATGCCACGCCAGATATTTTTTCCCATTCACGGCACTAACCTAACCTACTATTCTATTTATCTCGTCAAGACCTACAAATGGCTGTAAAATGCGAAAATAGTATTGACTGGATATCAAAAATGTTTCACGGCACCGTGTTTCACGGCACATACGCACTGTGTTGACGGGATAAATCACCCATGTGGCCTGCATGCCCAAGGTCAAGGCCAAATAACTCAGAAATTTGTGTTAAAGTTTTGGCATTCATGCTGTCCTTAATATGACCTTGACCTTTTGATATTCACAACATTGACCCTACATTAAAGGTACATGTCCACTCAGTAGGCACAAAATGCTCTTTATATCCGAGACATTTCCTGGCAAAATAAACATTCATTCACCATTCCCCCACGTAGTGATTGGCATTATTATACATTTTATATCAGACGTAAATTTCCACACTGATATCAGGGGTGATAACCGTGTTTGCTTAAATTAAAATGTTAACGGATATTACTATTTATTCTCTGTATTTAGCTTTTGATGTGCAATGATCATGCTTCATACTCTGTCGAAAATACTATTTTTTTACGTAAAACATTTAATTTGTATAAATAATTAAAAAATATATATGAAAATAGCCTGATACCACACTATCAGTACAATAAATATGAATAAATGATTATATCTGTATAGAGGGCACTCATAATTTTTAGAACTGGTGGAATAGTGACACAATTATACATTTAATTCCTATAAAGAACATTTTGTGTCTACTGAGTGGGCATGTACCTTTAAGAAGTTACCAGAGTTTACATAAGGACGTGTGCACAAATGTCACACATCCATGCTGCCCTTAATATGACCTTGACCTTTTGACCTTTACCACTGTACCTGAATACTTATCACTTTTTGTTAACTAACTTTGCCACAGTTTCTCCAATCTGCCACCGGGGCATTCGTGTGCCGACAGGCCACATTTCCTTGTTGTAACGGTGATTGACTTAGGTGTAGATTAGTAACTACAGCTGCGTGGGAGAGAAACAAATGACGATAGCATAGAAAGGTCATATTTATTTATTTACGTCGCGTGTGAAACACAGAAAGCTTGCACTGTTGAATTAATATTTTTAATTTCCATTTTCTTCATCAATAACATGGTTTGACAGCACTTTAGAATCATTTCCTTAGGAAATGATTCTCAAGTGCTGTAAAACCATGTTTTTATTCAGAAAGGAGGCAAAATATAAAACGACAGCAGACGACAATTGTCGGCTGCTGTTTATTTTTTAATTTCCATTTTCTTCATCAATAACATGGTTTGACAGCATTTTAGAATCATTTCCTTTAGAAATGATTCTAAAGTGCTGTCAAACCATGTTTTTATTGGGAATTGAGGCAAAATATAAAACAACAGCAGAAGACATTTTCGTTACCAATATTCTAAGTGAAAGGATTGACGATAGCATAGAACTGTCATATTTCTTCATTTACGTCATGTGTGGAGCACAGAAAGCTTGATTAATGACCCTTGCACTGCTGAATTAAATTTGGTTGTCTGCTGTTTATTTTCTTCATCAATAACATTTGACGACAGCATTTGACGATAGCATAGGAATGTCATCTTTCTTCATTTACGTCACGTGTAAAACACTGAAAGCTTGATTAACCCTTACACTGCCAAATTAAATTTTGTTGTCTGCTGTTTATTTTTTTATTTTCCAATTTCTTCATTAATAACATGGTCTGTCAAACCATGTTTTTATTGAGAAAGAAGGCAAAATATAAAAGAACAGCAGACAACAATTTTCGTTCCCAGCATTCTAAGGGTTAAACTGACCAGAACTGACCTGACAGTTAGCCACTGACCACCTGTTGTCAGTTTGTGTAAGTTGTGCGATTTGACGCAACTGAAACCGGTATTCTTCCAGTGGATGTGGTCATACTTGTGTTATTATTTCGTCTTTTAGCATCAATAGTTTTAAATTAAACTTATCGTTTGTCTTCAAGTGGATTAAGTTAGAGTGAGAAGGTAAAATTTTAATATTTTTTTTCACCTGCTTTTTAAAACCCTTAGAATGCGAGAAACAAAAATTGTCGTCTGCTGTTGGTTTACATTTTGTCTCTTTTTCTCTCATTAAAAAATGGTTTGACAGCACTTTAGAATCATTTCGAATGATTCTAAAGTGCGGTCAAATCATGATTTTGATGATGACAAAATGGAAAATAGAAAATAAACATCAGACAACAATATAAAAGTTAGCACTGTAAAGGTTAATAGTTTTTTGGAATTTAATTTATTCTTTTTTATCTGCTAGCTTATTTTTTTATCCCCTTGCCAATAGGCAAGAGGGGATATAGCGTTGGTCCATGTACGTACTTAAGTACGTATACGCGTATGCTATTAACACCTTTCATTTTTAGCGCGCCTTCCGAAGGAAGAAGTGCTTATGGCATACCCTCGGCGTCGTAGGCGTCTGTCCGTCCGTCTGTCCGTCTGTCTTCAAAAATTATTAGCGTGCCTTCCGAAGGAAGAAGTGCTTATGGCATACCCTCGGGGTCGTAGGCGTCCGTCTGTCTGTCCATCCATCTGTCCGTCTGTCTGAGCAACCAAGGGCCATGGGGCGGAGCCTAACACAAAAGAATCCTCGGACGCTCGGGTAAATGGCCTATATTTTCTGTTTCCTTGCTTGGATTTACTTCATATTTCACACACGCATTGCTCCAAGGGTCCTCTACCTCTGGTAAGCCCATGGTCCACGTCCATCCCGCCCCTTCTAAGCCCAGGGTCAAGGTCACATACTTTGTACATCTTGAAACCTTAACACTCTGGTAAATGGCCTATATTTTCTGTTTCCTTGTTTGGATTTGCTTCATATTTCACACACGCATTGCTCCAAGGGTCCTCTACCTCTGGTAAGCCCATGGTCAAGGTCAAATACTTTGTACGCTCGAAACCTTAACACGCTCTGATAAATGGCTCATAAATTTTATTGTCCTCTGACAACTCTTGTTCAATACCTCATGAACCGCTTCACCGATGTTGTTAATATTTGGCCACAATGTGTGTCTATGGATGGTGCTTTGTTTTACATACGAACCACGTTCGACCAAGGTCAAGGTCGCTGAGGACAGCATAAAGTCTCCACAAATGTTTATGTAGTTACCACTCATTTGAAACATCTCATCGGCAAAAAGTAAGTTCTCAATAACACTCAAACACCCACCCAGAACTTCGGAGCCAGTGGTGATTCTATGTCTATTAGAACAATTACGGTATATTTTCTATTATTTATCACTGTCAATATCATGAATATGTTCCAATGAAATTCCAAGACATATTAACAGAGAGAAATAAGAAGAATATTCCTAATTTGTTTGGCTGTTATTTCACCACTATCATGCCAAGAGGTTTCTTGTTAGCGCAATTAGTACCAAGTATGATTTTCGCTAATGCGATCGGGGTTCGGTCTCGACGCGAGCAGTGTGTGGGAGGGCATGTGGGCGGTTTGTCGGGATCATAATAAGGGTATTTATCCCGTCAACACAACAATGTTACTTCACTTGCGGAGTTTATTCCAGGTGGAGAACATTGAAGGTTTGCTTCACTTTCTCCATGAAACGAACTTGTGTCAGAAAATTTAATTTTATCATTGTATACATGTTATTGTTACTCATTACTATACTTTTATAATTCTATACACGTTGTTCATTTATATTGTTTATCATATTAATATTTTTACCTTATCTGATTGATTACCACAAGTAACATACTATTTTACTATTATTTTTATTCTTCATCTACATTGCTTGGCCCTAAATGATACTCTTTTGTGTTGATGGGCCGTTAAGCACCATTCCATTCCATTCCCGTCAACACAGTGCGTATGTGCCATGAAACACAGTGCCGTGAAACATTTTTGATATCCTGTCAATACGTATATTAACTGCCTATGAATATGTGCGGTGGCTGGGGTTATATTTTTGCATTTTACAGCCATTTGTAGGTGTTGATGGGATAAATAGAATAATAGGTTAGTGTCGTGAATGGGAAAAAATATCTGGCGCGGCACGGAAACGGGATGTGCTGGGCAGAGCCTCACCCATCCCGTTTCCTGAGCCTTGCCAGATATTTTTTCCCATTCACGGCACTAACCTACTACATTGTATCTCTATTTCCCGATGGGATTCATCCTTACCGAACTCGTGCTATCCATGGTTTGACCCTCAGGTACATTTTACTTTGGCTTTCTTGTTATTTGTGAGTTGAATCCCGTTATAGCCATTATCAAAGTAGTAAGATTAGTACTAATCCCATTATTTTTAGGGACTGGGGCAAAGTGATTCTGGTGTGGCTAAAACCTGGCACTAGATCAGGATATTCTAACATCAGGGTTGAATTTTCTTTCTGTAAATATGCACTTCGGATTTTGTGATTTTTCACCTACGCTTACAGGTGATAGCTGATATATGGGAATTGACCCCATTAACCTGGACTAAAATGGCCTTAGCTGTTGACAGGCTGTTAACCACCATTAAATAAATAAACCTGGGATGGTAAGGTGGTCAGCAGACCAGATAAGTGGGTTTTCTCTGGGCACTCCAGTTTCCTCCCACATTAGAAACAGGTAATATATGAGACACGCTATGTGATTTTGTACCTTCGGACATCTGCGTAATTTCATGAAATACGCTTACAAAATTTACAATATTTTTTGTAAATGGCGTCAAAAGTTCACAAAATTTTCACAGTACATGCATATTTCTCATGTACTCGGAATATTTTGTCATCTTTTGACTTTATTTATGAAAAATATTGTAAATTTTGTAAACGCATTGATGAAATATAGGTACAAATATCACATGGCGTGTTCACATGGGATTCGACCCCGTTAACCCAGCCTAATATGACCATAGCTGTTGAAATCAAATGAAATTCTCCCACATTTAACCAGGGATTCCGCTGGCGATCGCCACTTTCGCAATTGGCGATAAAAACAAACAATTGGCGATAAAAATTACAATTTTCGAAAAAAAATCGCCACTTCAAACAAAAAAAAGTGTTGAAGTGACGATTTTTTTATTTTCCCCAGCGGAATCCCTGATTAACCCATAGGCCGCTCCATGCAACAATTGTCGTCTGCTATTGCTTTTATATCTTGCCTTATTTCTCAATAAAAAGCATGGTTTGACAGCACTTCAGAAGCATTTCCAATGGAAATGCTGTCAAAGCACGTTGTAAATTATTCTGAAGTGCATGGAAAATAGAAAATAAACAGCAGACGACAAAACAATTAAGATAGCGGTGCAAGGGTTAAGAACCACCTACGGTCCTAACTTCCCAAGGTCATTGTCACCTTGTGTTTTGCAAATGCATTGAAGCAATTCAATTTCACAATACATTTTCTGTCACCTTGACCTATTTTGATAATATTAGGCATTAATGTCTGTTGCTTTGGTGTGCATGCCCCCACCCATGTCCCAATGTCAAACAAGGCCACTTTGTTATGTGTGAAATTGGTGACTGATGCTGCCAGCAGGGGATTTGGTTTATGATTTGAAACACGACTTGCCAATATATAATTCCAGCACAAAAATATTTACACAATTCCCTAACATTTAATTGGCCCGTACCAAGTCATTGTCCAAAATTATTATCCAGTAAAACTCCCACGCCGAACTACTTTCCGTAACGTGAGGCACAGTTAAAATAATTCTTAAGAAAACGGAAAATAAACACATTTTCTTGATGAATTTATTTCAAATGCTGGAATTATAAGGAATGAATGGCCATTTTTGTTGAATTTATCTGGGATATAAACTTTGAAAAGTCGCTGGAATACTGGACGAGGCCTTCCGGCCTTTGTCCAGTATTCCCGCGACTTTTCCAAGTTTATACCCCGATAAATTCCACAAAAAGGCCATTAATTCCTATAATAACCAATAGGATAAAAATAAACAAATGGCGATAAAAAATTACAAACTTCGAAAAAAAAAAAATATTATTTTTTTTTCGAAAATTGTAATTTTTTATCGCCAATTGTTTATTTTTATCGCCAATTGCGAAAGTGGCTTTTCCAAGTTTATACCCCGATAAATTCCACAAAAAGACCATTCATTCCTATAGTGACTGTGACTAGAGAAATGGGGCAACGGTCAAGGACACTTTGTTGTAATGTTCATTTTGTCACTGGGCTGCCAACAAGGGATTTACTGTGTGAAACAGCACCATCACTTGTTGTGTTTAGTGAAAACACGACTTGCCAATATGTCACTGTGACTGGAGAAATGGGGCTTATGGGATCTGTGACCAGTCTAGCTCCTGATGAAATAGCACACTCCTGTAGCCTGATAGCGATCTATATTGCTTAACAGGTGTTTTATTTATGAAATAACGAACTGCAGATCCTGATCAGGCTGTGTGGATGCACAGGCAGATCTGAATCTACACTGGTCGCAAATCCATAAGCCTCATTTCTCCATTTCCCCAGATCTGGCTGTGACTGGAGAAATGTGGCTTATGGGATCTGTGACCAGTGTAGCTCCTGATCAAATTGCACACTCCCGTAGCCTGATAACGATCTATATTACATGGTTAGAAGCGTGACGTTTGTTTCATTGATGGAACAGTGCAAACCCTGATCTGGCTGTGCGGATGCAAAGCGCTGATCGGGATCTACACTGGTCGCAAACCCATAAGCTCATTCTCCAGTCATGGCCAGATCAGTCAAAACCTCTTCTATGTTCATAGACAGGTAGACAAACGTGACAGGATACGAATGTTGCTGTCATTATTGATATACATGTATTACCCTCCAGCAAAGGGAAGTAATTTGATGTGATGACACGAGAAACGGCATTTCCATCACAACCAGCATAGGTCATCTTCATCTGCACAGTCTGTGTTTGTTCATGGTCTACACCGATTCTTAGTATTGGCCATTAGTCAGTGAAAACTTTGCCGATTCTGCAAAAAAAAACCACCATATTTACCGTTTTAATACTACAGACCTGTATAATGGTTTTGGCAAAACGTGTAGATCCAGATGAGCCCAGCTCATGACAAGCCGTCTCATCAGGATCAGTAATAGTCATATTTTTTAGAACAAAAAACACACTGTCAATTTAGTCAGTGAAACACATTCCTCTTATGTAATCATGTCAGGCTGTAGGAGAGTACTAGCTTATGTATGACTGTGGCATGAGAACTACGGCTTTTGACATTTATTGTCAGTCTGGCTCTTTATCTAGCAACACTCCCATACAACCTGATAAATATCTGCACTGTTTTTATGACCCACCCCCCCCCCCCCCCCACCTGCTGGCCTTTGCAGACGCGAGGGGCATAGTGTTTGGACTGTGAGGTTGGTTTAAAAAGTATGCCGAAGTTTCTAAACCAAACAGCCACTGGGGCATTTATATTCCCACATGTCATGAGACGTTTCCAATGAGTGGTAACAACATATACTTCAATGTATAACTAAGAGGAGTTATTTTATTTTCCGCGTGGAATTGTTTTGTCTCGGCATGTAATTGGCTAACTTACCTGTAGTATATACTGGCAGCACCTGTTCCCGGATGATTAATTTTGTTTATGTCTAGATAAAAGTATATGTTGTTACCACTCATTTGAACCGTCTCAACGAGACGGTTCCAATGAGTGGTAAACAACATATACTTCAGTGCATAACTAAGAAGAGTTATTTTTATTTTTCGCGTGGAATTTTTTTGTCTCTGCATGTAATGGGTTAACTGACTAGTAGTATATACTTGCAGCACCTGTTCCTGGATGATTATTTTTAGATAAAAGTATATGTTGTTACCACTCATTTGAACCGTCTCAAGGAGACGGTTCAAATGAGTGGTAACAACATATAGTTTAGTTCATAACTAAGAAGAGTTCTTTTATTTTTCGATTGTAATTGTTTTGTCTCGGCATGTAATCGGTTAACTGACTAGTAGTACACTGTATACTTGCAGCACCTGTTCCCAGATGATTATTTTGTTTATTTCTAGATAAAAGTATATGTTGTCACCACTCATTTGAACCGTTTCAACAAGACGGTTCCAATGAGTGGTAACAACATATAGTTTAGTTCATAACTAAGAAGAGTTATTTTATTTTTCGCGTGGAATTGTTCTGTCTCGGCATGTAATCGGTTAACTGACTAGTAGTACACTGTATACTTGCAGCACCTATTCCCAGATGATTATTTTGTTTATTTCTAGATAAAAGTATATGTTGTCACCACTCATTTGAACCGTCTCGACCAGACGGTTCCAATGAGTGGTAACAACATATACTTCAGTGCATAACTCAGAAGAGTTATTTTATTTTTCGCGTGTAATTGTTCTGTCTCGGCATGTAATCGGTTAACTGACTACTAGTACACTGTATACTTGCAGCACCTGTTCCCGGATGCGAAGGTGAGCCCACGTGAGAAAGTAGACACGATGGGCGGTAGCCCCAGCAAGGAACCCACAGAACACCCACTCATCAAGGTTGGTCAGCTTTCAGGATTTCTGACCAGTGTAGTTCCTGATCAAATAGCACACTCCTGTAACCTGATAGCGATCTATAATGGTGGACAGAGTGCAGATGATGATCAGACTGTGCAAATTCACAGGCTGATCTGGATCTACAATGGTCGCAAAACCCATAGGTCAGCTTGTTGATTTATTTTATTGCTCCATTTAGGCAATATATACAGGTAAAATTAACAATGCACAATAAGAGAAGTAAATAATTCTGGCTAAACATTTTTAGAAAAATATACTGATGCAGGGATTCCGCTGGCAATAAAAATAAACAGTTGGCGATAAAAAATGTTAATTTTCGAAAAAAAAATTTCATGTGGCAATTTTTTGTCACTTCCGCTTGTCCAAAGTTAACAGCAGATACTGAATTATAGAAGGGGTAAAAAAACATTTAGCTTTTTTTTTCTTCATTTATTGATTGGCATATTTAATGTATTTATAGACCTCGGTCCGTTACTTCAACCTGTGCCTGTTTGCACCACACGTTCACATGGTGTCTTCGTTATAAATTTAACATTTTGTAAGTTGTTTCAATTTCTGGTTACCTTCATGAAATGTTTACATATTTTGCGAAGGTCTTTGTAACATAATCCTCCCTCATTCTGTGCAAAATGCCCCACCCCACTTTCACCATATTCCAATGTCTTTGTTGATGTTCACTTCTAACCATATATGTCTGCAAGTTTACTTATGTATATATTCGATAGGAGTTGGCCAAGCAGCTGAAATCGGCCCCCGTGGATGGCCTACTACACAAGTTGGCCGTGTGTCTGTGTGTGTTGAACCAGAACAAGGTGGCTTGTTCGCGGTCGCCCAACTGTGGCAGGAGTTTATACTGGAGCTGCGATACCGCTGGGACAACAACTATATCGTCAACGGGTAATGCTCACAACTCTGTTTTCTTTTTGCGCCTTTTAGCTCGACTATTCGAAGAATAAGTAGAGCTTATGTTGTCGCGTCGGCGTCGACGTCGGCGTCACCGTCACGCCTTGGTTAAGGTTTTTAGTCAACCTTGTATATGGAATACTACTGGCCCTACACCCACCATACTTGGACAACTTCATCTCCTAGTGATGTACATCAATAACCCCTGATTTATATTTGACCGTGACCTACATTTCCTCTTGAATTACTTAGTTAATTCCCCTTGGTTAAGGTTTTTAGTCAAGCTTGTACATGGAATACTATTGTGCATACAGACACCATACTTGGACAACCTTTTCTCATAGGGATGTACAGCAATAACCCCTGGTCTATATTTGACCTTGACCTACATGTCCACTTCAATTACTTACTTAATTCCCCCTTGGTTAAGGTTTTTAGTCAAGCTTGTATATGCAATACTCCTGGCCCTACACCCACCATACTTGGACAACTTCATCTCCTAGGGATGTACATCAGTAACCCTGATCTATATTTGACCTTGACCTACATTTTCCTCTTGAATTACTTAGTTAATTCTCTTTGGTTAAGGTTTTCAGTCAACCTTGTAGATGGAATACTCCTGGCCCTACACAACCATACATTGGACAACTTTATCTCCTAGTGATTACCCCTGACCTATATTTGACCTTGACCTACATTTAACCTTGAATTACCTAGTTAATTCCCCTTGGTTAAGGTTTTTAGTCAACCTTGGTTAAGGTTTTTACTCAAGCTTGTACATGGAATACTATTGTGCATACAGACACCATACTTGGACAACCTTTTCTCATAGGGATGTACATCAATAACCCCTGATCTATATTTGACCTTCACCTACATTTCCTCTTCAATTACTTAGTTAATTCTCTTTGGTTAAGGTTTTTAGTCAACCTTGTAGATGGAATCCTCCCTGGCCCTACACCAACCATACTTGGACAACTTCATCTCCTAGTGATGTACATCAACAACCCCTGACCTATATTTCACCTTGACCTACATTTAACCTTGAATTAATTAGTTAATCCCCCTTGGTTAAGGTTTTTAGTCAACCTTGGTTAAGGTTTTTAGTCAAGCTTGTATATGGAATACTATTGTGCCTACAGACACCATACTTGGATAACTTTTTCTCATAGGGATGTACATCAATAACCCCTGACCTATATTTTACCTTCACCTACATTTAACCTTGAAGTACTTGGTTAATGTTTATAGTCAAGCTTGTATATGGAATACTCCTGGGCCTACATCAACCATACTTGGACAACTTCATCTCCTAGTGATGTACATCAATAATCCCTGACCTATATTTGACCTTTACCTACTTTTATCCTTGGATTACTTAGTTATTTCCCCTTGGTTAAGGTTTTTAGTCAAGCTTGTATATGGAATACTCCTGGGCCTACAGCAACCATACTTGGAAAACTTCATCTCCTAGTGATGTACATCAATAACTCCTGACCTATATCTGTCATTGATCTACATTTAATCTTGAATTACTTACTTAATTTCCCTTGGTTAAGTTTTTTAGTCAACCTTGGTTAAGGTTTTTTTGAAGGCCGCAGCCACCTTGTTTGTCAAGCTATGTGTACATCGACAACCCTCGTAGTCGAGCTATGCTGTTCTCCTACAGCTCTTGTTTGGTCCTGTTAACCCTTACATTGCTGAATTACATTTTGTCGACTGCTGTTTTTCTTCTAATTTCCATTTTTCACTCCGCAAACATAGTTTGACAGCATTTTAGAATCATTTCCAATGGAAATGATTCTAAAGTGTTATCAAACCATGATTTTTTTATACGACCGTTTTTAAAAAACGGTACGTATTATGTTTTACTGCACGGCGGGCGGGCAGCTGAAGAAAAAGCGCATAGTTTGTGTACACAACTCCTCCGAAACCGTTCAGTCGATCGATCTGAAACTATACACACGTCTTCTACACATATTGAAGATGTGCACCTTGGTGTTTTTATGCCGAAAATTGTTTTTTTAACAAAAATATCACATTTTTAACTTAGCCATTTTTTCTACATTTTTCTATACAATTCTATATACGGTACAGAGTTTGTGTACACAACTCCTCCGAAACCTTTCAGTCAATCGATCTGAAACTATGCACACGTCTTCTACACATATTGAAGATGTGCACCTTGGTGTTTTTATGGCGAAAAAATATTTTTTAACACAAATATCACCTTTTTAACTTAGCCATTTTTTCTACATTTTTCTATACAATTCTATATACGGTACAGAGTTTGTGTACACAACTCATCCGAAACCGTTCAGTAGATTGTTCTGAAACTATACACATGTCTTCTACATATATTGAAGATGTGCACCTTGGTGTTTTTATGCCGAAAAAATATTTTTTAACAAAAATATCACCTTTTTAACTTAGCCATTTTTTCTACATTATTGTATACAATTCCCTATCATTTCTACTTTACACTCTACTTTTCTATCTCTGCCTAATTAGTATACATGTTTAGCACAACGAGATGAAGAAATAATGCTATAGACTTTCAAATTCTCATTAATGTTTCTTGCCTTGGTGACAGCTTCACATTTCTTCATCTTCGCTGTCTGGCCCATATTCGACGGGCGTATTTTGTGACTTGCGGCACTCTTGTTACATAATTTGATAATGCAAAATCTTAAACAACAGCAGACAACAAGTTTCATTTCCAGCATTCTAAGGGAAGAAGAAATCGACTAAAACTTTACATCGCACTATTTGGATACCACTTGGTTTCACATCCTGCTTGTTTCTGAAAAGGCGGGAATCTTGTATTGTCGTCTGCTGTTCTTCATATTTGTCTTATTTCTTAACAAAAAACGTGTTTTAGCAGCACATGTGAATCGTCTCCACTGGAGACGATTCACATGTGCTGATAAAACATGTTTTCATGAGAGAGAAATGGTAAATAAAACATTACAAGCAGACAAAATTAATGTTCATGTGGCGCTAACTGCAGTGTGTTGCCTTTCAGCGTGGAAGTTGGTCCTCCAAACCTCGGCGCGTGTCTTCTACAGCAGAAACTCCAGGTCTGTACTGTAAAACCTCTCTAAACCGGACACCCAGGAAACACATGTATGTCAATGGACAATTTTTTGTTACAGTGTGAGATAATTTGACGTCCATATATCCGATATTTGCGATACTTCACACGTACATTCATGTCAACCATGGGAAGAACCCCAATGTATGTGGGTTTTGTCTCTTCAAGATCAAGGTCACGGGTGCTAAAAATAGATTGTTGATTACGCTTTTCTTCTAGTACAATAACTCCACTACCGTCTATCCGATCTTCGTGAAACGTCCCACTTACATTCATATCAACCATGGGAAGAGCCATATTACATGTGGACTGCATACCCTCAATTTCAATGTCACAGGTCAGGGCTCCAGATAAGGAATTAGTAATTGAGTATTTTCACTCTCATCATATCTGAAGCAATTGGGTATTTCAAAATTGTAGTTGGGTAAAATTGGGTATTTCAATATTTTAATTGGGTAAAATAAAATCACACTACTGTTTACACATCAACAGACAGCACATATTGAATAGTTTGCTTCAAAATGAAAACATGTCTTGGCATTTCATTAGAATTGTCTCCTTGGAGACAATTCTAATGAAATACCAAGATGTGTTTTTCATGGAAAATAAGAAAAATATGCTATATTTGTGGTCTGTTTATTGTTTTCGTAGCATGATAAAGGTACCACAAATTTGTATTTGCCTTTTGATTCTCGCTACTTCTGATTTCAATTGGGTTTTTGGCAATTTTAATTGTATACGCAAATACGAGCTTATCTGGACACTGACAGGTGATTGAAGACAATTCTAATGAAATACCAAGATGTTTTCATGGAAAATAAGAAAAAATATGCTATATTTGTGGTCGTTTATTGTTTTAATGTAGCATAATAAAGGTACCACAAATTTGTTATTGCCTTTTGATACTCGCTACTTCTGATTTCAATTGGGTTTTTGGCAATTTTAATTGGGTATTTACGCAAATACGCAGCTTATCTGGAGCGTGACAGGTGATTGACTGCTGTTATGGCTCAGCAATGGTGGCTTTTTGTTTATCAAACAATTTTTGTCTCGCCCACATTAGTGGGAGAAAAATATGTAGTTCTTTATTAAAGGTTTGAAATACATTGAAATATAGCAGTTTATATTTATTTTGCTTCAGATGTTGAACTGTTGTATTTTACACAAGAAAAAGCGGGAACAACTCCATAAAGGGTACACAGGGGAATTTGAGCTCCAGTCGCCTAGAAACATATCTGCTGGCCCTTCTACATCTAAAGTAGCAAGGTCACTGTCACAGGAAGGTGCTTGTGAATTTGACCAATCATCGAGCTGCAAAATAAAATATCAAGTAGCCAATCAGATACTGCTGTTAAAAATATTGCCCAATCAGGAAATGTGTGTTTCTGCTGCTAAAATCTCTAGAAGGGTTCCCAGTAGTTCTGAATCAAGTGATGATGAATTTTTTGAATGTGACGAATCTGAAAAGCAGTCTGATGAAAAAGATGATACTCATAGCTTGAACAGCAAATATTGAAACGAGAACCAGTCAAATAGTGAAACAGCAGGGAACCATCAATAGAAAGCAGAACCAATCGAAACAGAACCTCCAATAGTGCAGCAGGGAACCAATCTGAAACAGAATCTCCGTCTGCTAATAACGAAAACACATCCGAAAACCAGTCTGGTTCCCGAAGTGAAACACAGAACCAGTCTGAAGAGAAAATGGACTGTGACCCAGTTAATTTATCAGCCCTAGAGAATCAGTTGAGTATGGACAGCACTGCGGTCAAGTCACCGAGCGACTCTCTGTTTATGGAGATTTTTACCCATAAGCCCGAGGGCGCTGGCTCCCTTCAACAACCTGAAGTTGGTCAACTGTGAAGAGGTGATGTACATCCCAGTAACACAGGAACCGGCCCCTATGACTGAGGATATGTTGGAGGAGCATGCTGAAATTCTTGCTAAGTAATTGGTGATAGTGTTTCTGGGTCTGTACTTTGATTGGCCAAGGCTGAGCTATGCCAGTCTTGGCCAATCAAACTGCCTGATTTTGAGTATGAAGTCGCATCATTTTCTGAGAAAGTCCAACTACCTCATTTCGGGTACGAATTTGAAATACGTGCTCATGAAGTTAGTCTGATTTTGGCCTGATTTCGAGTCTGTATTTTGAAATGTGCTGAGATTGCGCTATAAACATGAGCCCTGTAGCCGATTTCACCAAAATTGCAAAGTATCCATTTTCTAGCAAAGGATGGAGTAATCATTTATTTTTCTTTTTCTGAAATGCATTATTTCATATAAAACTAACAACTGCATATATTTGATGATTAAAAGTATTCAGAATTATTATACTGAATTTATTACATTATCACAGCCAAAATGGCTGTGATAATGTAATTCAAATTCAGTATAAAAATAATAAATTTTATCCTAAAATTTAAAATTTCTCCCTCAAAGTATACTTTGCTAGAAAAGTATACTTTGCAATTTTGATCAAATGCTCAATATGACAAAATGCTGTATCAGGCATCGACGCTGATACAATATACATGGTCAATGTTGATTTGAAAACTACTTTCGTCAACGTTTCATTGCTTGAACAAAGTCATGATGCAATGCAAACAGTTCCGTCTTCCTTTCAACAAATCAATTGTCCATGTACAAGCACATTTTTTCAGCATAAATGTTGATTGATTAATAAAATACCAAGCTAGTGTCTTTTGATATCAATTTTATCCATAATGGTTGAGGATCAGTAGGAATTTGTTTGCGTTTCGTAGCCTTGCTTGATAAACTTAATATCTAAAGACACTACACTGGTATTGTCTATATATTGCTGAATGCCGACTATTAAATGTAATTTCTAAAATATTTCCATCACAGATTATCAGCGACATATTAGGAGATATTAATTAGATGCATGCTCATTTAAATACTCATTTATATATACTCGTTATTTAGTTTGGGAACATCAGCAGAAGGGGCGGAGCTACGAGCGAGAATGCAGAGCGCCTGTCTACTATCTGATATGGAGTCTTTCAAGGTAACTAATGTGCCTAGCGTGCACTCTCGGATTCATTTTCCCACCTCAGAATACAAATGTTTGTTAACCCGTTAAAGGCAGGATTACAATGACAGTAGTAGTATGAAAAGTTGAGATTTTTTTCCGCTATTTTCTCTATTTCTGAACGAAAGTATATGTTGTTACCACTCATATGAACCGTCTCGATGAGACGGTTCAAATGAGTGGTAACAACATATACTTTCATGGAGAAATAAACAAAGTAATCATGGAGAAATAAACAAAATAATCAGAGTTTATCCATAAAAGGTATTATATCCATAGACTTCAATGGATCAAGGATCTCCTATCTGAGGCATAAGGATTCGACCCTGTTAACCCGGCATAAAATGACGTTAGCTGTTGACAGGCCGTTAAGCACCATTACATAAATAATCCATACAATTTGTATCTTCTATTTATCAGACTCGACTTTGAGCTTTTGAATTCTTACACTTTTACTAGCTGAAGGATGCTAGTAATTACCATATATACTTGACATTGCAGGCGGCCAACCCTGGGTGTGTGCTGGAAGACTTTGTCAGATGGTACTCCCCGCGCGACTACATAGACGAGGTTGTCGAGGACGACGACGGAAACGTCGTCTCGAAAGGTACTCCATTATCACTCGGTCTGAGAATTTTCAAGACCGTTGTTCATTTCTCAGTGAAAACACAAGAACTCTTAAGACGTTGACTTCATTTGTCACTTTGGAACTGTTCTAACACTAATGATGTTTGAAGGAGTAGCTGTTTTAAACTCAAACCAGTAATGGTGTACAAACGGGTCAAAACTAAAATTACAGGTGCACCTATAATAATATGCAGGTGGGCCTATAAATTTACAGGCGCACCCAGAGCTCCAGTTAAGATCCAGCCCATCCCGTTTCCTAAGCCTTGCCAGATATTTTTTCCTCCATTCACGGCACTAACAACCTACTATTCTCTATTTATGTGCACCTGTAGTTTTAGTTTTGACCCCGTTTGTACACCATAAACCAGACTGGCTGTATATCAATGTGTTTTTTAGCATAATTTACATTATCTGAAGGTGATTAAAACAAAACAAAGTAATTTAGGTTACAAATAAAATGTACTTGTCCATTACCCAATGAACAGCAAAAAGGTTAAATATTTAACTGCAGGCTTTAAGATTAATATAGTATCCAAGATGCTAAACATGTTTTATTTTGTGTCTGTGATGTCGGCCATCTTGGATACCATTTTGACTTGTACCGTGTCACCTTTACAGGCCACCTTAGCCTGCGAATGCAGATCCCGGGTAACATGTGGGTGGA